>VWZV01016431.1:940393-1202884 GCA_013397155.1 Irena cyanogastra | reverse complement strand
GGAATGAAAAAAAAAAAAAAAGAGGAGCCCCAGCAATTTCCAAATCACTGCTAAAAATAAAGCAAAAGCACCAGCCCGGGGTGGGGCTGGGCGTGGGGAGCACAGCGAGGTGAAGCCTCATCAAAGGCGCGGAGAGATGGGATTAAAGAATCGGCTCCGTCGCCCTTTGATGTCCGCCAGGGCACCTCGCCCTGCAGGACGGGACACGGGACACGGGACACGGGACACGGGACACGGGATGGGTGCCCTGCCCTGGGGACCCTCCCCGGCCCCAGCAGCGACCCCCCCTCAAAACAAGGGGTCCCCAAGCACCGGCTCCGGGCGATCCCTTCTCTGGAAGGACTCCATCCCACGTAGGCTGCCCCAGAGGAAATCCTTCCTGCCCTTCCCTGGCAGCGGCAGCAGCAGCAGCATCCCTGCCAGCTGCACCCCGCTGCCACCCAAGGGCTCCTCGGCCACCCCTCCCTGCTGCCAACCGTGGGACACCGCTGGAGTCCCTTCTTGGAGACGGCAAGTCCTGCTGCTGGTGACATCCTCGTCACACCCTGCACGGGCTCCAAGGCGTGGCCCAGCCCTCTCCCCACAGAACCACAGCCAAGCCGCGCTTTCGCCATCCGCGGAAAATCAGAGCAACACTCCCAGCCAAGTCTTTTCCTTTAATTTTTTTAATCCGAGGTGCCTAGAGCGAGGTGTTGAAACGCATGTTGAGTGCACCTCGTCTGGCAGGGGCCCAAGCCCACATGGCCTGGGTTTGTGAAGGCCCGAGCTCGGTGTGTGCTCAGCATCTCCCGAACCTCGCGCTTTGATCCCGCGCCAGCCTCCGAGCTGCGCGTCTCCTTTAAGGTGCTTGGGCTGGAAAATGTTGACAATTATTGTTACTCTAAAATTAAATCAGTGCTTAATTATCAAAATTGATGGTAACTTAGAGTGGCACTTTCAAGAGAGCCTCGGGGAGTCAGAAGGAGATGTTCAAAGGCGGTTCAGTGTCTCAGGGCCACGTCTCCCTCCTCGTAACTGCACTTTCATACTGACTGCTCCTGCTCCAGCACCTTTCCAAGGCCACCCGAGTTGTGCTAAGCTCTCTACTGAGATGCTACAAGGTGGACCTGAAACCATGAGCACACACCAAAACCTCCAGCCCTCCAAACGCACTTGGCTAATTCACAGCGAAAAATCAATTGGCTTTGGGTGCCTAATTCTCCTATAATCCTTTAGATAATCCCAGCTTTAGGCTTTCAGATACTGATAAAAAACCAAACAAACCCCACAATACAAGAATTTCGTGCAAATAGAATAGGAAACCAACATATATTTCATATACTTTGAAATATTCAGATACTCTGAACTTGATACGAAGTAGGTTGAGGACAATAGCAATAAAACATTGCTCAAGACAGAGTAAAGGCACAAGACCGTGAAGCCCGAGGCTGAGAGCAGAATTTCGTAATTAAGTAGCCTCCAGACAACAATTGTCATAGGCAGGCATTGCTCAAGGACCCAGCCATTATTGCTTTCATTATAATTTTTCAGGAGAGGATCTTTTTCTGGCCTGGCTCCACCTTCATTCAAAGCTCCCAGTGGCCCCAGCCACTAATGAGAAAGCGTTGATTGAGAAATGCTAACGAAGCCTGCACAGACACGGCGTGGCGTGAGGGGTGCCTGTGGAGCAGGCACGTGGCACTGGGGGTCCAGAGCAGGGCTGGTGAAAGAGGTGACACTGGGCAGGGACATCAAATGCCACGTCTGGGATGAAGAAATGGAGGGAGGGAGGTCACAGCGGTGGCCGGTGCACCCCAAGGTGCTCATGCTGCCACTGCCTAGGCTGGGGGGGTCACTTGCTGCTTCAGTGGGGTCCTGCTGGTCTTGTCCATCAAATCAGTGGAAAACGTGCTGACAGGAAAGGTTTTCCAAAGAAAACTGAGCCAACTCAAAGAAAATCCTGATAAACTCCATATTGCAACTAAATAACCTTTTTTTTTTTTTAAACTCAGTACATCATGGGAGGTGCAGTTTTTACTGTGTGCATTTCACAGACCCAGATGGCATCTCCCACGGAAGCCTGGGCAAGGAGAGCACGAGGGAGTGGAGGAGCACACAGTGGCTGGGCCATGGTAGTGTCACCCACCCGTGTCACACACCACGTCCACTACAGACTGCTGCTGCATCCCAGAATTCCCACATTCTGGGGTTTGGCTGAAACTGGCCCTGGAATCCAAGCTTTGCTGCAGAGGGGAGGAAAAAGGCATGAATTAGAAATGCCTCTCTGCTTGTAGAAAATTTTGATTTCCCATCACAACTCAGATTTGACTGCGAAGATCCAGCTGATGGTCGTTCCCCCAGCTGGTGCTGAGTGAGCCCCACTGGAATGGCAGGATCAGCTCCCATCCCCTGAGCATGACCGTGCCTGTCTGCACTTAACTGCTGACCTATCTTAAACATCCCACTAATTAATATGCTGAACCGAGGTCGTGTTCCAACACGGTCTCATTTTCCACTGAAGGGAAGAGCCAAGCAGGATTAGGAACAAATGGGAGCAGCCCGAGATGCTTCCTCACACCCCGAGCCACGGCGGGTCATTGCTTCTCCACCTCAGAGCCCTCCATGCACCAACCCAGAGGACCAGGAGGGGCCCCTGTGCCAGCTAATTCCTGCCTAAACAGCAACCCCAAATTGTGGCAGCAAAGCCAGGGCTCAGCCACTCGCTCCTGCTGCAGCTGCTCTGATCTCTGGCCAGTTATCAGCACCTGGAAGCTCAGGGAAGAGGGAGGTGATCCAAGAGGTAACAAATGAATAAAGTTCTCCTTGTTCCTGGGAAAATGCTGGACAGGCTGCCTGGGCTGGTCAGGGCACAGCCCAGCTCCTGGGGAGCCTCCTCAGCTGCTGGAAACCCCGGCCCTGGGGAGCAGGGGCCCATCCCATGGAGGGCTGGCCCCATCCCATAGGAGGGGCTGGCTGCAGTGACACTCCCTCTTGCACTGCGATTGTTACTCAATCTTTTTTTCAGCTCATTATATGGAGGAACAGAGTCAAACACAGCAGAGAAAATCTCTTGGCTCTACATGATCCCAATCCCTCTGAAAGCAGCAGGGTGGCCAAGCACATTCCCCTGTGACCTCTGCTCCTGACACACATAGGCAGGCATTGGAATTGGAATTTTATCTCCCAGGGGACCAGGAGTGACCCAGCAAAGGCTGCACCCCACGGTGTCAGCAGCCCCAGAGTTGCTGCTGTGCTCACAGGTGGACAAACCCCACCTCAGAACCTCCCCAGACCAGGCAAACCTTGCAGGGAGGGGATCTGCTTTCTTAACCCTTCAGGGAGGGAAAGAACAGCACTACCAAAAGCCCAGGTGCTCAGGGGAGCAGTGCCTGGAGCCTCAGGACCCCTCACAGCTCGAGGAAGGGAGGTTAGTGTAGCAGCAGTTTCCCCCAGCCAGACAGGAGTCATGGGCTGATGAAGATGAATCAGGTTCTTTTAAGGCTTTAAATCATTTTCTCCTCTGCCCAAGATAAAGGGTCCTCTCCAGGGTCTCCTCTTGATGCTCTCCCCCAGCACCATCCCTCACACCAGATGCTCCCTTTTTCTCCCTCCAGCAGGCTTAGGAGTGAAGGCAGATAACAGGAGAGCCACTCCTCCCTCTCCTCATGTTTTACCCATTCCTGTAATGTATTGCCCCAAAACCCCTCCAGGACACACTGGGGCAGACTGGGAATGGGAACTCCTTAGTGATCCACGACCCAACACCACTGCCCAGCCAAACCTCCCAGCTCAGGTGTCCCTGGGGGGAGCAGGGGACAGTGCCAGGCTCCTGCAGCACACGTCCCTCGCCAGGGCAGGTGAGATCAGCTCTCTGGTCCCCCCGGGCTGGCAGGGGAGCACAGGCACACCGCCCTTCACCAGGCTGTGGTGTGGTTCTGTGACTCCGCAGAGCTGGCAAATCCCCGGATAAAAGGGAAAATATGTCCATAATAAATGAGACTGAAGTAACGCGTTGCGAAATATTTACTCCCTCGGAAAGGCGGCTGTTTGCTTTCAGTGGAGCTGCATCTGATCCTCTGCCAAGCGGGGCTGAGCGCCTCGAAAAGAGACTTTGCTGTGGTGGGCCAGGGAAAACCAGGTGCCCACAAAGTGCAGGGACTGTGTGTGCATAGGCACACGTGAGCAGGGGAAGGATGGGCACAGTCCCGGGGGTGCCCAGCTCCTGAGAGCCCCCCGTGAGCAGAGCCAGCCTGGAGCTGAAACTGGTTTTAATGCAGCTAACCACATGTCAGCGTAGAGACTGAAGGAAAGAGAATAGAGGCGAGAAAAAAGAAAGAGGTGTTGATAAAATACTTGTTAGAAAGAAAATTGGATTAGTGGTGCCATTCTGGCCATGAAGTTCTTTGAGCCAGAGAAAAGAAATAATAATCTTGTTCCTTTTTTCCCCCAGTCTCTGCAGCCCACTGAAGGCCTCACAGCCAAAACATCAGTCCTTCTAATCTTATTTTCTTTTTTCTAGCATGTATTTTATTAACCCCTTTTCTCATTTAACTGCTATGAATAGCTCAGTGGGTAACATCCTTCTTAGAAAGTGAAAACCTCCTTGGAGATGCGGTGCAAGGAGAGAAATGCAGACAAACTTCCAGCTCCCGCACTCAGAAGAAAAGCCCCCTCTGTAATCCTGTCTGGTGAATCCCAACATTGTACCCCAAGGTAACCGCCAGCTCCAGGTCCTCTCTTTGGAGCAGGAACAATCAGGGAATTTATCTGGACATGCCAGGAGATTGCTCCAGCTCTATAAACTCCATGGATGTGGAGCAGAGATTAGAAAATAAATAAACACCTATTCTGCTTTTTGGGAAAGTGTCTGTGTGCGTGCATCCAGCACCCTAAAGTCAAGTCAGGCAGCTGAATCACCTTTTCACAGCTTCCCTCTAAATCACCTTTCCTTTACAGCTTCCCTTGCCAGTTCTCAGTCACACACAGTGAAATTCCCAGTATGGACTGGGATGCTCGTGAGAGTGAGCCCAGCACTCACTGGGCCAGGCATGTCCTGCTGCTGGCACAGGGGCTCCAGTGGCTTTATCCCACCAGCCCAAAGCAAGGCTGGATTTCTACTCTCACACCCACAGCAGGATTTTGTGCCCCAAGTAAGACATGGGATGTCTGGAAGCTGGGGACCAGCCTTCCCTCTGCGCAGCGATATCGATGTGGCCAAAAGGGGAGAAAAACCATAATTAAAACATCAAATCCAAGGGAGACAGTCCTGCCCTGAGCTGCTGTAAGTGGGAACAGAGATTTGGCCTCTCCATAAAGAAAATACCAGCCCCAGCGAGCTTGGCTGCTGCCTCCTTCCCTGTGAGCAGCAAACCTTCCTGGGAGAGGAGCGGGATCCAGCGCCGCGATATTGGTGTGTTATTTTCCTTGACAGCTGTGGTGCATAGTGGTAAGTGCATGTTTAATTCATTCACAATTTATGGTGTAATGAGAACAATGAATGTGTCTGAGGGAATAATTGCTTCACGGCAGGGATGCTGGAGAGTTCAAGTTGGTTGGCACCTGGACTTTGAATCGGGGCTGGCGGGGATTGGCTCCGGCAGCCCCACAATAGCCCCGCTAACAAAGCTGTGGGGACGGGGAGGGGGTTCAAAGTCACCCCGGCCGAGCTGCAGCAGCCTCTCGATGGCAGTGGCTGGATCCCAGCCCCGTCAGCCCTGTCTGGCCCCAGTTACCGGGCACCCAGCGAGGTTTGTGCATGTGGGAGCTGCTTTTCCAGCCCGCGCTCCCAAGGGAATTCTGCTGCGCCACAACTCCGTGTCCCCGGAAAACCAGAGCTTCCCCCACCTCCTCTAGGACCTTTTCACTGTTTGGTCCTGGCAGTGCCTGCCAAACCCTCCTTTTGTTGGGGGTGTGGAGAGGGGGTTGACCCTTTCCAGTGTCCTCAGCAGCCACATGGAGTTTCAGAGGCCTCAGAGGTCAAGAGCATCCATATGGAGGGCCCAAGAGCTCTGTGCGTCTCCCAGCTGTCCCCACGGCAGCTGTGCCCGCAGCCCCCGAACAAAGCTCATTAGGGGGCTCGTTAGGACACTCAGGGGGTGCTCTGAGCTGTCCTGGAAGAGCCCTGGAATCACACCACTCCCAGGAGAAGGCTCTACATATGAACAGCTCCCATCCATCAGACTGGGAGCAGGGAGATTCTATTATCCATCATGGGCTCTCTCCCACACCACTGAGTGGGGCAAGATTCTGAGTCAACAACAAAGAGATGCTGACAAATCATCCCTCGAGCCTTGGTGCATGCAGGGGGGGCTGCAGCAACCCTCTCCACAGCTCCCAGCGGAAATGCCAATCTGATTTCTCAAACAGATGTGCCAAAGCACGAGCAACAAATCTTCCATGCCTCAAATCCACCCTAAGGAGATCAACAATCAGGATGGGGCTCTTGGACCCAGCAGCAGCTCCGGGGGAACAGGCTGTGAGGAGCTGTGAGACTCAGATGCTGTTGTTAATTATTGCAGCATTATATTGGGGAACTGTGCTAGAGACCATCAGCACTCGGGCTTTTCCATACATGGACCGTGCAGGATGGAGCTGGGTCCCTGTTCTCCCTCTCCAGATGGGAATGCCACGTGCTGGGGATGGGTTTGCCTTGGACAGCTTTCAGAGATGCTGAGCTGAGAGCCCTGCTACACATTAACTCCCATGCAGGGCTCCACAAGATGTTCTGAACATGTATGCAACACTTGGGACTAAATGGGGGCTGCTTTTAGCTGGGGCAACATCTGGGTATGAGCAGATGTGGGCCAAGTTGGTGAGCAAATAAATCACTGCAAGGGCTTTTCTTTAGGGACTGAAGGCATTTTTCCATGGGGTTAAGTGGTTTAGGTGCATAAATTGGAAGGACTCCTAATTAAGATTAAAAAGATCAAGGTTTTAGGCTGCTGTCTCCCCTCAGAAACATCCCACCTATCCCCATGATGGGAGCAGCCACAGCTGGGAGTGGAAGATTTAAATATTTATTTTTTCTTATCTGTGTTATAGTCTCACAGGTAGTGAGTTTTGTAGTATTTTACTAGCAAGCTACAATAGATTAACTATTTTTCTTTATAAGGTATTTTAAGGTTAAACTATTTAATTAAGCAAAGACACTTAAATTATTTTTGCTTTTAACTTAATAACTAATTACTTGAAGTCTGCAATGCAGACTTTTTTGTTTAATTACGAAATACTAAAACTCATGAAGAAGGACTAGCTTCTGCTTTAAAGCTTTTACCTTGTTCTATATATATTACTATATTCTAAAACTTCAAACTCTAAGTCTCTTACCTTGTGATATTACACACTTTTGAGTAAACTACACACTTGTAATCTTAGTGTTATTAATCAACTTTGGAAGCTTTCTCTATGGCTTTAGGTCAAATGTAGTGCTCTTTTGGGGGTTGGAGTCTGTTAGTACAGAAAGTTTAAGATTTTCAGCATCTAGAACACCAGCCCAGGCAGGAGGCAGCCCTGCTGTAAATACATCACTCCTCTGTCCCCTGTAACGCCCTGCCTTGTCACTGCTTTCCGTGACACTGCTCTGCCTGCAGGGAAACGACAGACCCGAGTGCTTCAAGAGGCGCCAAGCACGTCTTCACCTCTCCGTGGGCAAGAAAAGGTTAAACCCAGAGGTGACTGCAGATGCAAAGCGTGAATTTGACCGGGGTTCACACCTTCTCCCCCTGCTCCATCCCCTCCCGAAGCTCAGCTGTGAGCTGAGCCCCCCAAGTCCCATCCCCGCAGGAGGATCCAGACCCACCCCATCCCCACCTCCAGCACAGCCCAGATGACAGCTCAGGACACAAATAAACCCACCCATAATTGCACAGCGTTAATTACCCAGGCTGTTTGGGTTTCTCGGAGAACATTAGGTTGTGAAGACGCTCAATCAAAGAGCCCTTGGGGCATTCAAATCAAGGCAAAGCATCAAACCCCGAGCGCTGTTTTGAAAACACAGCTTCAAATGCGCGCTGCGGGGAGGAGAGGCTTCCCTGCCCGCCCGGCCAACAACAGCCCGGCAAGGCTCCCGAGCAAGGGCAAAGGCTGTGACCTCGGGGACAGCATCTGCAGCAGCCCCGGGCACCCCTAGCACCGCTCCGAGGCTGATTCCAGCGAGGCTTTAACCACAGGCACCCACCCAGGTGTTTCCCCCGCTGGATTTTCCCTGCTGTTCTCCCAAGCCCAGCAGCTCTGAGTTTGCCCCTGCACGGAACTGGCTTCCACCAGCCTGGGAACAATTAGGAGAATCAACTTAGGCAGAAACTTCTGTTAAAAAAATTGTGACTGATAACTGCAACCTCTGGAAATATTTTTAGCTACGCCAACCTATGTATAATATATAACTGTGCTTTTGTAATGATGGAACAGTATTGCAAGTGAGGTGTGCAAAGAGGGAGTGAAAACAGCAAAAAGTGACATCAAAAAGTAATAATCACAAATTCGAAAAGAGAAGGTAATTAATAACATCAAGTTTAGGGGAGGAATTTCTGATCACAGTCAGGAACAATGTAAAAGAGGATTTCAATAATATTGGGTAGTATTTCTTTTTCTAATAGAGATGATTTTTTTCAGCCAAACTCACTGGATTTGAAGCAGAAAATTAATTCAGGGAAGTTTTAAGAACAGTGTCCCTAGGCCAATTCTGAGTCCCTTTCAGTCTTCAGATCTCTAAATAGAAGTTTCTAAGCATCCATGCAGCTATTTCACAGCTTTGCACTCATATGGGTACATATACATTTACTTGGAAATGGCTATTATATGAAAAAAACCCCAAAAAATAAAGATCCAGAGAGATTTCCTCACATCAGTGAGAAAGCTTCTGGGAGTTGCACAAATTTAAAAATATTATTTCAGTTAATGCTTGGCATTTCTCACTCTCTTGCTCACAACCCTGTACCTTACACTGACCACACTCCTGAAAAAACCCCATGGGCCAAACCCAGCATCCTCTGCCAGCCCAGCACGGGGGGACCACCAAGCACTTCTCATCCATTCTCCAACAGGGTTACCACAACAGCATTTATTTTCCAAAGCGACACCAAAAAACCACATTCAGATTCAAAAACTGAAGCCCAGCAAAGCCCTGCTCTTCCTCTGTGAGGATAAAAGTGCAGTGGCCGGGGAGGGAGGGCTCCCTGGGAGCACCAGTGCCACCTGCCTCTAGGTGACACCCTGAGGGGACACCAGGTCACCCACAGGCTGGATCCTGCACAAGGCTCAGCACCACAGGCCAGCTGAGCACAGTCACAGCAGCTCCTGAGAGCAAAGCTCCTGCACCAATCCTAAAGCATGGGCTTGCACTGCCGGGAGAGAAAGGATCAGCCCCCACTGGAAATATGTGAAAGGAATAATTGACAGCCCTTCCTGGACCCACCAGAGAGGTTAAATATGCTGAGTCCACCAGCATATCCCAATGAAAAACCAAAACCAAGCCCACTCCACACAGAAAGCTGTAAACCCCACCAACTCACCAGGGGTAAGAACTTCAGTCATCCTTTGTGGAACAGATGTCTGCACCAGCCTTCCTTCAGTCACCAACAGCAAAGCTGGAGCTGCTGACACCATGGGCAGCTCACAGGGTGCTGCAGGATTTTTCATGCAGGAGGATGGTGGAGATACAGTTGGACTCAATGATCTTAAAGTTCTTCTCCAACCTAAATGATTCTGTTTGTACAGCAGTGCTGTTTAGAGAAGGAAGCTTCAAGGGATCTGCACTCAAGGCAGGAGCCAACCCTCCATGCAGGCTGTGGGGCTGAAACCCCAGAAGGTCCCAATTTATCAGCACCTCCAAGGATGGGGATAGGCCTGAACTGAGTGCAGGCTCAAGGTTAAGGGTTTGCAGATGGGCTTTACTGAGTTAGGCTGAAGGTTCAGGTGGGAAGTGCCCCTCTGGGAAGGGGCTGGTTTGTCCTGCAGCTTTTTGTCCATAATCTCTGGCCCTGCTGGTGCTGGGGCAGGGTGTGGGGTGGGAGCTGGACCCTGCTGCAGGTGTCTGGTTCCATTTTAGCATGCCCAGTATTTATATTTCAAACTGCAGCAAAGCAGCCCAGTGGTGCAGGGAGAACCACACCAAAGGTCTGAACAAAGGCACTGGAGCAGCACAGGGCACCAAGCTGTGCTGGAGCAAACCTCAGGCCGTGGGGCAGAGCAGCAGAGTTCTCCTTCAGAGTTTTCACTGAAATGAGTCAGTGCCTCATCCAACAAGGGTGGACAAACAAGAAGATGACAAGCAAGTGTCACTAAGTCTCAGCAGATGTAACATCATTCCTGAGCACAATTAAACACAGCCTTGCAAACATCCAGGCTCTCACTGATCATGACATCCATACGGGGTCATTTGCCTTCTTGGGTCTGTTTTCCCACCACCCTCAGATGCTCAGTGAGAGTCTGGCTGTATGAAAACCGACTCTATAAAATTTAGGTGAGAGATTTAGATGGGCTCTGAATTTAAAGGAATCAGTCAGACTGAGAAATCTCTCTCTAAAAACATTTGCTCTGGGAGAAGAGTGTTCAGCTGTGGTCCTGAGACTGGCTGCCACATCTTCAGTGCACGTGACACACCTGAGCCTGTGCCAGCTAAATCTCATTGAACGAGTCCTGCCCCCTCCAGCACTTCCCAGCACTGCTCAGTGAAGAGCCAAGGGTGGTCTTACATCCTTGATTTCAGCCCAGGATCACTTCCACCAACAGATTTCTGATGGATTCCAGGGCTAGAGTTTTAATGAATTCCTTGAATCCTTTATTTGGGCAAAACTGGACAAAGTTAACTTCAGTGGAAGCTTGAGACAACAAGAGAATTAGGGCTCACAACCTTCTTTTGAAAAGATGGTCAGCTCTGCCTGGTATTAAACTTTGATACAAGGTTTTAGTGGGAGAAGAAAGAGATTCCTGAAGTATAAATCTGTTTAATAGATTTTATAAAGGTGGAAGTATTGTTACCACTTCAGGGCCCAGCTGAGATAAAGGTGTTCCTTTGCTTTGCTCATTCTAGCAACACACATTTCCTTGTTTCCAGCCCCAGTACTGAGTCTGAATCAGGTGTTGCCACACTTAAAGCCCATCTCCATTCCCACCAAGCTGTATGTCCATGGAGCATCTGAAACCAACAGGCTTTTGGGACCCAGCTCTGCAGATAAAATTGCTTTAGAGAGCTGCCCAAAGGAGATCTCAGCTCCAAATCCTCCTTGTGTGAAGGTGAGCTCCGTGTCCACCTTCCCAAGAGTCTGCTGAAAATACTGCCCTGAGTATTGGACATATCTGGGTTGAAAGGAAAATTAAGGTTTCCTATTAGGAGATGGAGCACTACCAGGAAAGAAAACATCTCTTCTCCCAAGGATGCCTGAAAGGAAGCAAAGCTCTTATGACCTGTAGCCATAAATTCATGGGATGAACTATCCCATAGTCCATGGGATGAAGGGATGAAAAGAGACTGGGATTAGGGATGGCAGAACAAGGGCACGACACAGTCTCCACTCTTTTTGTTCCCTGGTTCTCTGTCAGTGAAGGAGAGAGCAATTGTGGCAGCAAATGGTAAATAAATGATATTTTATCCAGGGGTTTGCCTTATTTACCTTATGACAAATGCCAGTTAACACCACAGAGCTGCTCAATTGCTATGTGTAAGTGCGACAAACTGCTCCCACATGCAGCACACTTCCTCCTTCTCTCATACAAAACACATTTTTGCAGGATCAGACCCTCATTCAGTTCTTTCAATGCTTTTTCACAATTTAGGGAGGAAAAGTTTTATTTAATTATCTTTTTTTTTTTGTGGTTTGAATTGACCAACTGCATATCTTCCCCTGGCTTTATCAAAGAAGCCACCAGTACCAGAGCACATCTAATTTTAAGAGGGCTTTAGTAGGCAGACTTAAAATTGATCATGCATTTTAGTTTCAGTAACTTGCAATTTCTGCACGCTTTGATAGCACACTTTAAAGAACAAGTCTTTAATGACAAAGGCTTAAAGGAAATGACCTTTCTGAAGAAAATATCAAAGCTTGGAAAAGATAGCTCCTTGGAAAAAAAAAAGGCTGAATTAAAATGACCTTGTGTTCTGAAACTTCTTCATACAATATCTGATGTCTTACTTTTCCTTTGTGGCCTCCAAATGGGACCAAGAATAATTTAGCAGTGCGGTGCCTCCAGTCCATTCTTTGATTTGGGGAGGACTTTGAGTGCATTAAGAGAATTTTTAAAAAATCAGATCCTATAGAGATTCTCTGTCAAGACCTCTCGGCATCAGGATCAAAGCTGTGCGTGTTTTCCATAAATTCAATAAATATTTTCTTCTAATCACTGTAATTTTTTTTTCTGTGCAGCAAAATCATTTCTCAGTTTGAAACCACCACAGTCAGGAGAGATTTGGGCAGGCACCAGGAGTACCTACTGTCCCCAGCACAATTCAAGCTCTGTTGCAGACACAAGCAGAAGGAGGGACCTGGTGTCCCTTTCCTTCCAGCTGGGCCAAAAAGGAGCATTTCTGTTCCATGTAACACAAGAACTGTGAGTGGCACTGATAATAAATAAAGTGTCACCATGGTAAGGGTCACCTCCCTTGGTACTGGTGAAAAATGTTCCAGTGACTTTTGGGGAGGGGTTTACAGAGAGTGAAAGAATCTCTCACGGACCAAAAGCAGTGAATTAAATGAATAGAAACAAGGTTGTAATCACACTAAAGCTGGTTTGGCCAGAGCTTGTCTAGGGACAACGAAGCCAACTCCTGGCAGCTGGCAATTTCTTACCAAGTGGGGGAAAGAGAGGCAGAGAACAAGAAATAACTATGGAAATCATTCTAATCCTTCAGTTTGGACTCTAATCCTTACTTGTCACAGAAATGATGGGAGCAATGTTAACAGTTACAAGAGAACTCCACCCAAACTTACATTTAAGTTCTTACAAGGTTCATAAGTAGCTCCAAAGTGGTCCTCAAGCTGTAGTTGATGCTGGAGAGAGTTTCACAAGAGTTTTGAAACCTCCTGATTGACCAACATCTACTTTTCTCAAACTGCTTTATGACCAACAGTGACATCAGCAACCCAATTCCATCAAAAAGAAGGAAATTCAGGAATTCAAGTAGTGAGAAGAGTGTCCATGTGTTTCTTTACGGATGTACACCTCTCCTGCTCTCAAAAGCACTAAACCCACACAGATTTAACGGAAAAACACAAGCAGAGCAGCAGAACCAAAGATGCCTCATTTCCCTCAGGCATGAGAGGAGTTGTCACTGTCCCCACCTCTGCCATTTGGACACGGGGCCATGCCCAGGGGCACATCCCAGTGCCCACAGCCTGTTCCTCCTGCAGAGCCCAGCCACCCTGCCCTGCACCTTTTGGGGTACAAACATTTTACTGCCCACAATTAGCTCAATGCATCCCAACAATTCCTGCTCCTCCATCTCCCTGTTCCCCCAGGCCAGGCTTTGTGGCACCTGCCACAGCACCTCCTCCTTTATCAGAAGAGCCTTATCTGTAATTAGAAGAATCACTTGTTGATTCAAGGGAGGTGGAAAACCTGCCCAGGCCCTGACTGGGCTGACAACCAGCAAAGCAGCCAGAGCCGGGGTTTGGCACGGAGCTGCCAGGAGGAGGGGTGGATGGAGCCAGCCTGCCAAAGCCTCTCCTGCTTGATCTCGGTGCCAGGAGCAGATAAGAGCCCAGCTGGTGAGCTGGGACTGGGCGGCACAGCTGCCTCCACCACGGCACTCAGGGGAGCAGGAGCCTCCAAATTCCACCCGGGCTGCGGCACGGGAGTACCGGCGACACCGCGGTGAGGCAGGAGAGGTGGCCATCCCCACCAGCAGGGTCTCTCTGGTGCTGCCAGGGCCACAGCTGGACTTGGAGCAGGAATTTCTGGCCCCTTCTCAAGCACTGTGCCTCGATCCCAACACCACCAGGGTGGGCAGAATGGTGCCCAGGAAAAACAAAGCCACTCCTGCGCTCGGCAGATCTGAACGCACACATTCCGAATGTCCCAATGGATCCGTGGAGATGCCAGCACTGTCCCACGGCTGGGGGGCAGGGCCAGCTCTGAGGGCTGACCACATCCTTCAGCATCCCGCTGCCCCTCAAACCTCACCCCAGAAAACCCTCTGGGATCTGCTCAGACTTCCTGGGATTGTCACAGAGACCCCACATGGCACCAAGGCTGTGTCACTCGTGACTCTTTTCCAACAGCACCCACGGCTGTGTTATCAGGCCATGGGGAGGGAATTCCCTGTGCCCAGAGTATCCAACCCCACCGACAGCCAGAGCTGCCTGCAGTGCCACCGTGGTGCTCTCAGCCTTGTGCCAAACAATCTCTTGAAACACAGCACACATTCCCACTTTACAAAGCCACACAAAACTCTCCTGGCTACTGAGGTGAGTGAGATGCTCAAGCAGGACAATAATGTCAAAACAAAAAGATAAGAAAATAATAATATTTTAATATTATGTAAACACATGGACACGGAACAATGTCAAAATATGTTAAAATATCTTGAATAATAATAATAATAGAAAATGGAGTTTTCTTCATGTTTAAAAGTGAAAAAATGGTATTGAGAAGGAGTAACAAAAATATTAGTAGAGCTAAGTCTACTTGCTCAGTAAGCGAGCTCAGCGTGGTGTCAAACCGTGTATCAAAAGCTTAAAACTGTAATAAAATAATGATAAAAAAATAATAGAAAGAAGATACAACAAAATCCATGCTGGCATGAGCTATGAATATGTTTTCATGAAGTTCATTTTTTGTGCTAACAAAAGAACCACTAATCTTTGCATTATAATTTACAAGAGCCAAATCTTCAAACCTATTCAAAGCAGTCCATTTGGCAATCACAGAGATCCCACCGATCCATCAGCTACCTGAAAAGGAAAATATTTTTGTCAGTTATAGCTCATTATTTTTATTAAAAAAGCACAACAGGCTGAAAGCAGGCCTGGGTCCAGTGGGCAGTGGGTCTGGAGCTTTCTATTTATCTAACAAAGTTACCTATGCTGGACTTATTACCAAGGATCTATGACATTTTCAGTTTCCAGTTAGCTTTAGCTAATTCCTGTTAACAAATAATTTAGGATTAATATTTTCACCAACTCTCACACTGCTAACCTTCTCACAGTTGCTCAAATATCTCACAAACGCTGACGCTATTTTTACGAGCACACATTCTTAGCTGCAGAAACCCTCATGTGAGATATGAAACACCATCAATGTCTATAAATACAGTAAAGATGGAGTGGCTTTCCTAGGAAGTTTCCTTGTACTCACCTCTCCACGTGAATCACTTACTCTAAAGGCACAGCCAGGCTTTTTATGGCTGCAGCACTTGCCATAATTTATATTGGAGGGTGTAAACGTCTCAGAAAAAAAAAAAAAAAAGCTCAGGCTCGTGGAGATCCGGTCCTTTGAAGATGTGTTCTGTAATATTCTGCCTTGCATCATTGTTTTCCATCTTTAAAGGAGGTGGCATCACCGCAGAGCCGCAGCTGTGCAGGAGCCGCCGCCTCGTCCTCGACATGCAGGCAAAGCCCAGACTTGCAAAGCACCTGCAGCTTCTCTAATCTTGCTCTAGTGCACTGACTAAGCACTGGGGAAAACTTCTCAGATGCTTGTTTACTGAAAATAAGGAGCTTTTAAAACTGCACCCATGTTGGAGGGCTTGAATTAAGCCGTAAGACTTCAAGAACTGGGGCCCACAGGTGTGAAATGGTACAAACTGATCAAAGATAATCCCGTACTTTTTGGTGTGGCAGGCGTTCAGGTCTTCTTGGAGGACTCTTTTCTGCAGAAAACTTACCTGTAAAATACATCCCACATGAAAACAAGGTATAAAATTCCAATTCATATATTCGCGCTCATTTCATAAAAGGAATTTTTCTGTCTCTCCTGCCTAAATAAAATGCAGTAACACTTTAGCTGTGTAGAAGAATTAATATTTAATAGCAGACTGTTCTCTTGGCTTTCCTGGCTGTGCACTCTTCACTCCTTCAGGAACAGAGTCAAACCAGTTGCTAAACCCATCTGGGTTGTGCCAGGGCTTGGGAGCTCCCATTCTCCTGGCAGCTCCCATGGGATTCCTGTGCTCTGATCCCTGCACTTCTGCTCTTGTGATGGAGGTACTCACCTGTCCCCAAGTGTATGAGAATTAATGCTTATTAACACACTGCATCCCCATCTCACCAGAAGCAGACAATCAGGCAGCAAATCCTTTATATTTAGCAACACGTTTAGAAAACTTCACCCAAGCCTCAAGTATTTTCATTTTCTGCTGTTTATTTTTATCCCCGCGCGGTGCTTTTACCCAGCCTATCCTCTTCATCCTCCCCCAACAATAAATAATCCTGACAGGTGCAGGGATTCCAGTGCCCTTCTTGTCTGATGTTTTCAAACAGGAATTTCAACAATTTTCAAAGAGCAGGACACCTGTGCTTCAGAGAGAGCCCAGCTCCCCGAGCGGGGTCCGACGCCAGCGCGCGTGGGAACGCAGCCAGCAGCGATGGACTGCTGGGAGAGCACCCAGGTTTTCATCTGTGGGGTTACTTTTACTCCTTTGAAATGCTGCTGCTGCTTACAGAAGCTCTGCAGATGGGTATCAGATTCTACTTTTTAAATTTTTTTAACTCATTAAAAGGTGTGGTGTTCTCGTATTAGCTCAGAGTGATGCAGTGCTGAGAGTCCTTTTAGGAGTCTTTAAAAATAGAAAATATCAACTGGAAATAGATCTCCCAAATAGACCCTTAACTCTTTATCTCCCACAACCATTTAAATGGGAAAGAGCATCACTTCCATTAGGGATCCCTTGAGGTGGAAGCAGAGTGTTTACAACCAGAGTGTTGAAGTTGTGTCAATCCTTGCACACAGAAATGTTGAGTTTCCACTGTGAAAATTTCCTACTTCCACTGAAGGTGGCCTCTGCCAGGGGAAGTGTCTCATACAGAGCAAAATATGCTATGGAATAACTCTTATGCATTGCAAAGAGAAAAAAAAAAGGGGAAAAAACCCCAAATACATGAAATTACCAATCATCTCCACAGAGAAGGTTGCTAAAGAAAGAGAAGTGCAATGTTGTAGATCAATAATTTCTTGAAAAATGGTCCTGACAATTGGCATAAGGATGTGATGGTAATGGGCCTAAACTTGTACTCCATGTCCTCAGGTTTCTGCTCTTCCCAGAGCTCAGGGCAGCTCTGAGCCACCAGCTTGGCACTGTCCTTGTCCCAGTTCTTCCCTTCAGCCAGGACAGATCCCAGATCCCAGATCCCAGATCCCAGATCCCAGATCCCAATCCTTCCCAGCTCAGTTACATGCATAGTCTTGCAAACACTGGTGGCATTTTCCTTGCATTCCCATTATTCCACAGCTATGATCATCCTTCTTCATGGCTACTTATCCTTCCTCACTGCAGTTCAGACAATGATGACATTTTGTTTTCTTCCAGCTCCCAATACTCTGAACAGAAAAGCCCCAGATAACTTCTGTGGGAACCATGTGTGAGAAACACACCCAATTAATCAGCAATTCGCCATTTCCAATGACATTTGGATATTCCTAATAGGAAATTTAATAGTCTAGTTCATAGAAATGATACTGATCCTGCATTAATCTAGAAGAACTGGTGGTCAGCAATATTCAAGAAAAAACATTACAGAGCCTCTTTATATAGGAAAATGTAAAAATATCACAATGATAATTTAGACAAATACCTTAAAAATATCCAATCTGCTTTATTACTTAGGCTGGAAAGAAAATAAAATTGTATCTAATTCTCTCTTTTGCCCTTTATAGGCAGCCTTTAAATGATTCCTTCAGGAGAAACAGCATAAGGAAGATGAAAGATAACTGTGAGCTGCAGCTGAAAGGCTGAGGAAAAACACCTAATACTGAATAAAGCACAGCTTTTCCTGGAAGAAAAGTCTGGGATCAAAAAATACAATATGGTGCCTCTCAAACTGGAGAGGAAAAGTTTTGTGAAATATGACACAGAGTGAGAAGCATGTGAGTGCTGCCATAATTTGGTTTTGACACTTATTCAGGATTTTTGGCCAAATTTCAGATGGTCATAACCTCCTGTCTAGAAGAAATGGCTTTTATCCAGCCTAAAATGCTGAAGAATAAGAACTTACCTGAGATTTTAAAGATGAAATGGTGTCTTCAAGTTCCTTTTTGGTAGATGCTGGCATCAGCCCTTTGAGTATTTTTTGATATTCTTCTCGTATAGTAATCAACTGTAACAGAACAAAAGAGAAATTTATATAGAGATGGCTGCTCTTAGGTGCTGTAAATTTTTTTTTCTTCTTTTGCCCAAACTGGAGGTCAAACACAGAATTAATTGTGCTATCAAAAGAGAGAGGGGAGAAGAGAGAAGAAAGATCAGTGAAGACCTGTAAAGAACAAAAGAAGTAAAAGAGACAAAGAAAGGCAAAAGAAAACATAAGAATAAAAACATATATGGAAAGGGAAAAAAAAGAGAAAAGAACATGGTCTGAAGAAGAAATAATCATTCTTAAATCCATCTGAACTGAGCATTTATACAGACACACCTTGCAATTTGACAGTCAGAAGTTTTCTGTTTGTCTTTGGTGGGATCTGAACCAGGTCAGTGGGGTGACATTTGTCCCTTGCTCCCTTAGACAAGGTGAGTTTTGTGCCTTCCAAGATGTATTTTACAAAATTTCTCAACTTCTAGGTGCTTTTGTGGACTTTTTATTATAATTCTTCATCCTGCAACTATTTTTCATTGCACTCTCTGTCTTCCTCAGCTTCATGGAGACTACAGAACTTCCAATGAGCAGATCTGAGCATCTTAGACCCCAAAATGTGGAGGTTTGAAGAGGGGGAATTTTTCATCTGCAGCTTTATTTAACAGATGCTGAGTAAACAGCAGTTACAGAGCAGAGTTACATGAAGAGAGATCCATTGGAAGGGTTGTGCTTCTTATCTCTCCAGAATGGTTGGATTTGATGAGTTTTGACCTGGGATAATTTGTGGAGTGTGGTTCAGATCAGCCCATCATGTTCCTACTTGGCTGAATCAGGGCCTCACATCTCTACTTAACTCCCAATAAGATTAACTGCTTAATTCAAATTAAGCAAGGACTTTGGTGTTTTTCTGGATTAGCAGCTGAACATGTAAATAAAGGATCAAAGGGCTTCGATATCAGATTAACTCATAAAATACCCTGAAACTCTCAAATGGAATATTTCTTTTTTCTTTTCCCCAACACCGTTTGGTGGTGGTTTTTTCTTCCCAAATGGCTGAACTCCACCACTGCAACCACAAACCCAACCCTCAGCCACACACCTGAAGAAGCCAGGAGTTCCAAATCCCAGCTCCCAGAGCTCCCAGGTGAGAACCCCAGGCCGAGTTCATCCCGGCACCATCCCATGGGAACAGCAGCTCCCGCCAGAACCTGCATTATGCAGCGTGCAATTATCAATACAAAAGGGATAAAACAATCTGATGAAACGTTAGGAAAATTCTCCCTCTGAGTCACCCCGACAGGCAGGAGGAATTGCCAAATCTCTATGCAAATGGGCAATTAGAGGCTTTCCTTGGGAACTGCAAGGAAGTGATGCCACTATGCAAATCTGAAGGGAAAAAAAAAAGAGGTGAGACAGGAAACCTCGTTTGAACTCTGCTTGTGTATAAGCCAGAGATCAAAATTTATGTTTTTGAGAGCTACACCAATAAATTCATGCTACTATTTCTATCAAGGCTTCCAAAGTTATGCATAAGTGGTGTGCCAGGATAAATATTTTCTGAGCCAACAGCTCATTTGGGTGGGGACCTTGATAGAGCAGAAACATATATTTCAGTTGATTCAACATGTTCCATTTATTCTTGGTGAGACGAGACCAGAAACAGGCAGCCAGAGCAGCAAAATGCTTTTATTTCCTAAATTTTGATTAATAACGATCTATTTAATGGGTAAGAAGATGTGGGTGATCACCTGGCAAGCATGCAGATGTAACAGAAGTTTTAATACAGCTCTGTGAGGGAAATAATAATTTTCTAATTGTGCAAGAGTTTTCTTGCAACCAGGTCACTGGTTTTAACAGTTTAATCTGCAGTTGTCCTCTGAATAAGTGCTTTCACAATGCTGGGAACTTTTGTAATTAACCTTGCAGAGCAGCAGAGGATCATTCCCTTTTGACAAAGGTGTTTCTTGGAAAGCCAGGAAGAAATAATGCATTGTGCTTTGAAGTATGGAGATATCTTACAGAGTCAGCTGAGAATGGAGAGGGAAAATGAGAAACAAGCCCTGGTAGCTGCAGTTTGGCTTGGGACTGATCCCTTACTCTGTTTCAGAGACAAGACATGCATTTTTTTTTTGCAGTAAAACCTGTTCTTTTGGATGCAATTCCAATTTGTTTGAGCAGACAAAACCTCCTTCTTTCAGCTCTGCTCTCTGGTAATTGCATCACAATAAGATGAAAATAAATGCCCAGCTGTTTCCTGCCCTGTTATGGTAAACAACCTGCTGCTGTTTTTGGCTGAAGTCACTATCAAGGTTTATTGACCCAAGAGATTAAAATAGTGCATGGCAAAAATCTAAATCACTTCTTACAACTGAAAAATAACATCCAGTGGGCTAATGGGTACTCATTTTAATGGCAGAAGGTTTTTATTTTTTAACACTTACTTTTCACCAATGAAAGCTATGTCTGCAGGGATAGGTTTTTTGGTGCCTTAAAGGCTTTTTTGTTCTTTTATAGCCTCAAGCTGCCTCCCTAGGATCCACAAATACTGTGTCTCCTCTTGCACTCTTGAGGGATGTTTAAATTTGCAATTCTTCATCCCTCAGGAGGGCTTTAGTCAGCTGGATGAGGATGGCTCTATTTCATTTACTTGTGTTCGTTTTTCTTCGGTCCTTTGTTTTTTTTGAAAATTCATTTTGGTGAGCTGATTTAATCCATGAACCCCCAGGAAGGTTTTATAGCTTTTAATATTAAGCTGCCACACTGGTCTTTGTTTATTCAGGTTGGTGGCTAATATATGAGGTTTGGAGTTTGCCCATCAATCATCTTTGGTGTCAGCAGAAAGCTGAAGCTGCCACACGGAGCTCATGTGTGCTTGGTCACCTGGGAAATCAGTAAAAAAAGAAGAGATAAATAGTGACACAATTACATAAAGTGATGCAAAAATAGGACTTGGAATTTCACAGACTACACTGAAATTGTGTCGAGCATTGACCATTCTCAAAGAGAGAAGAGTTGGGTTTGATGCCCAGATGAAATATCCAAACCTGAGCTTTCAAAACCAACCAACCCAGTGCTCATCAGCAGAATCTCAGGATTGTTTAGGTTGCAAAAAGCCTTTAAGATCAAGTCCAAAGGCGAAGCAGCACTGCCAGGGTCCCTGAGCACCACATCCACACCTCTGCAATCCCCCCAGGGATGGTGGCAAGCACTTCCCTGGGCTCTGCTGCAAAATCAGCTTCAGTTTTACCACTCCCGAGTCTTCTGCTGGCACAGCTGAGTTCTGCAGTCTCTCTTCTTCCCTACAAACCTCACAGGGATGTTTGGGAGCTGGATTAGGAGCTGGGGCGAGCACAGGAACATGCTCCATTGGCTCCTCACTGTGCTCCAGCCTCTCTCTTTCCTGTCTGAAAGAAACAACCCAAGCACATCCAGGAGAAATGCAGCGCCTTCAAGGTGAGCAGATGAATTTCAGCCATGAAATTCATTCACAGGCTGCTCTGTGGCTCTTCCATGCTCTCCACCAGATCCTGTGTGAGTTCCAACATCCAACTCTTCCCTCCTTACATCCCAGAGCTCTGTGATGCTGAGCTCATCCCTGTGCAAAACACCCATCTCATAAAAAACAAAAAAAAATTCCAAAATTCAAAAACCCCAAACACAATCTTCTCCAGACCTTCCAGCTGTAAATGACTTTATCTGAACAAGGGGAGCATGAGGAAAATGCAAAAGAAACTCTGAGGTAAATGAAGGGACCACAGAAAGCTGTTCAAGTTCCTTTAAGAAAAAAATCTTGTCTTGAAGGGCATGAAGTTAATTTTGTGTTTATGTCAGATCAGAATCAAAAGATAGTTGCCTTAACCAGGGCGTTGTGGCTTTTTCAGTATCTTAATTTCTGCCTGTCTATAACATTTATGCAGGATAATGTGTGCCAGGGAATACTAGGATAGTGACCAAAAGGCATAATTAGGATCTTTTAGTTGTTATCAAATTTTCTCCATGTTTCAGGGTGAATAAGATGAGCAAAGTTATTTCCTGTCTCTCCTAAATCCTTTCCTATATCAACAGTTGTGTGCTATAATGCTGTTTAAGAGAGAAAACCTCTTAAAAAAGGTTATGGATCTGTTCTGCAACATCTCTGAATGAAGACAGGAAAGATCTGCTGCAATAAACCTGAAGACAGGTGAGGGTTCCAAAAGGGTAAAAATAACCCCTTCAATCTTAGGGAGATAATTTAATCTCAGAATAAAGTCTCCTCCTTCTAAATGAAGTGGTAATAATAATAATAATAACAATAATAATAATAATAATGCATAGGTCAGCTTCATTCAGGTGAAGACTGCTGAAGGAATTTTCTGAAAGCACTGGGAAAAGGGCAAGTGAAGGACAAAATATCACAATGCCATCCCAATTAAAAAAAACCCTCTAATCAACAGAAAAAAACCAAACAAAAGAACCCACCAAAAAATAAAAACCAAAATGCAAGCAAAAAACCAAACCAACATGCAAAGGATGATTAATCACTTGTTGTTTGTGTCCTCTCTTATTGCAGGGACTCCTCCTTTGCTTTTCAGCACTCCTGAAGTCTAAGTGAGCACAGCTCCACTCCTACAAAACCTCTGTGAGTCCAGATGTGCCCCTTCCTCCCTCAGCTGGCCTGGGGGACGCTGAACAATGTCTCCAACCCAGGAACAAACCAACCAAAATTGGCAATTTCCTTAAATTTCACATCCCTCCGGCCTCTGTTGTAAGAGAACATTCAACCGGAGCTTGAAATCTTCTGAGATGATTTTTCCTAATGAAGACTCCAAGGATGTGCCAATTGTTTCAGTGAGGACCAAGGTCTGCACATTTGTCTTTTCAGAAAATCGCCAAACACGAATATCCGCCGCTTTCGAGCCTGGCTCCGGGCAGAGGGAATTTGGACTCTCCCTGTGAAATATGGTTCCCCCAGATTCAGAGGAGCAGCGTGCAACTCGATACAAATGTTCTCGAGTTCTTAAGGAAAGTAATGAATGCCATAAATCCCACGGATTTGGCTCAGCTGAAAACAGCGACCGGGCGAGATCAGCTGAGCAAGTTATTTTGTCAAGTGAACACCATGTTGCTCTCCACTGAGAAAATCCTGCTGGAGCACCTCCCCTGTCCTGACAGTTCCAATAAAAGATAAATTGGTGGCATAGCTGTCTCCTTTGTGTGTCTGTCTGTAGCCAGTAAACCATCCCAGCATCCAAGACATTTTTGCCTTGTTGTTTTACTGACCCACGGGGACTCCAGCCCTGCTGAGCTCCTCACTGGGCACTGAATTTGCTGCTCCAGGTCTTTTTTTTTCTTTTCCCAACCTGCATCCAAAGTGGCCTTATTGCTTTGGTGGCTTGTGTTTCCATCTCTCTTTTCTTGAACAAGATCTCCCACCTGGAAATTCCTCTGATTGTAGTTAAGCAATCTGAGTCCATATAATTCATAGCTGCAAAAGAAGCTTTTTGGAAAAAAAACCACCAGTGGGCTGCATATGGCAAGAACAGCATTCCTGGGACTACACGACTTGGAGAGGTATAAAAGCTTTCACTGTCAACACCACGGAACAAGCAGGAATGTTGTGGCTAGAAAATTCACGCTGTTCTCTCAGCCTCCCCCTCTCCAGGGCTCTGCTATTGTTCCAGCTGGGATCTGCAGGATCCTGGACTTATTTTCTTCTCCTTCCAGATGACTCATGGCAGATGCCATCTTTGTTCCCCCAGCACCCTTCCCCTCAGCTGCTGTCACTGCCATCCCTTCGCTGGCCCAGGAGGTTGGGATTGCAGCAGGAGGGCTGTCCCCTCCACGGGGTGAGGGGGACACGGGGGGAGACCCCACTGACACCCCCTGATCCAGAGGAACCAGACCCAAACCAGCCCAGCTGCTCCCCAGTGCTGCTGGGCTAAAGCTGGGAACATGAGATCACAGAATATTCTGGGCTGGAAGGGGCCCACCAGGATCATCAGGTCCAACACATGGGGTTAATTTCTGCCTCTGGCCATTCCTAATGAGCTATCAGGATAATTAAGTCTGAAATGAAGCTCTGAGCATCTCTGACACCATTGCTGGAACACATTTATGTGTTTCAGTTTTACATTCCAGCACGTGTCACCTTCCTCAGCATCCCTCCCATCCGGGGTGGCTCAGCAGGGAGAGGTTTCAGTGCCTGATTCAGGAGGTGCCGAGTGCTCCCCAAGGCCAGCCAGGGCTGACAAAGCTCAGCAGCAGCAGGATCAGGATCTGCATTTTCACACCCACCGTGTGAACAAGCAAAGCTCTGGAGATAATAATCAGGAGCTACTTTTACGACCACCATTTCCAAGAACAAAAATCCAACCAGCAATTCAGCTGGAAAAGCAGCTGCCAGGCTTGCAGAGCCTCAGGGCTGGAAGGATGGGCAGTGCAGGAGGAACAGGGCTGCACTGCCTGGATGGAATTCCCATGGATGGCATTTGGGGCTGACTAAACTGACAACAAAACAGTACCTTAGAATTTACATGAAGGTAAAGATCACCATAAAGTTGGTCTTTCCCAGTCCTTTTTAGCTCCATCTCCCAGAAAAAGAGACTGGGGCAGTTTCCTAATTGAACAGGCATTGCTAGGAGCACGACCAGAGATGAGGTTTTGCTGCTCTGTTCTTCTGTCATCCACTGGCTCCTCCAGACATCCCCATTTCTTTTTTCTTTTAATTCCCTGCACTAAGCACCAGTATCACTGTTCTTGTAGTCCTACTTTAACAGCTTCTGAAAGAGCAAAGTTCCCTTCATGGATAATATGTGAGCCAACCACAGATGCTCTAATATGAGGTACTGCCCTCTCAAAAGGATAATCTCTCTCATTCACTATTATTTAAGACAAAGAGCAAGAAAAGTGACATTTTAAAACACTCTCTAATTCCTGCATGCTGCCATATGCTTCTATTCTCTTTTGGTAACAATTCTCTTTTCCCCTTCAACTATTTGTCCTGTACTTTCTGTTTGCTGTCTTTCACAGCTGGCCACCAAACTCCAATAATTCATTCTGTTCTGTTCAGGAGGTGTGTATTTGTGTATTTTCCAGTTGTGTCTGATTACCAAAGCTAACATTTGATCACTGACTTCCACACATCCACCACTATCCTCGACTTTTCCCTTTGACAGTTGCACAGTTGGTGAGAGCCTCCTCTCCTGCAGTTCCTGCCATATGGAGCTCCTGGGAACTTTTAACTCCATTGATTTCCAGCTCCTTTCAAATCCCACCTGCAAAGCTGTTTTTCTGTGCTTGAATCTCAGCTTCTATCTCCTCCTGCTAATCTGAAACCTCTTGCTATACAGAATAATTTACTATATTCCTTGTAATTCTCTTTCCTTTCAGAGCTCTCCACTAAAGGCAATGATACACAAATATAAAATGTGGCAAATGCAAAATCGTGCTTTATCCTTACAATCTCAGCCTTAATTAAAAACTGAGGGGTGCTGTTGTATCAAAGTGATTAATGAATATATCAATGGATTTGATATATATCAATTATATATGATTTCAAATATATCAAATTTGAATGATTTCAAATCATTCTACTAAGGTAAAAAGTGGTAGAATTGGGCTCCAAATAATGTCTGTGGTCATTTATGGTATCTAAAGTCCACAATGCCCCATCCCTGGGAAGTGTTCAAGATTGGGCTTAGAGCAGCCTGGTCCATGGCAGGTGTCCCTGCCCAGGGGGATGGAACTGGGTAATCTTTAAAATCCCTTCCAACCCAAACAAAATTCTATGAAACCAACATTGCCATACACCCATGGGGCACCTGTACCCATGAAAGGTCCCTTACAGAGACAGAACCAGGGTCAGAGTGATTCCTGCCCACCAGTCTCTCCTGGGAAGGCTGAAGAGAGACCCAGAACCCCTCAGAACTGGATGCTGTGGTCTGTGTGTGCCAAAGAGCCCCAGCAGTGCTCTCACTCCCACTGGATTCTTCGCTGCTTCTCTGTGGCTCTCCAATATCCTCTTCTCAATAAAAATACTTTAAATTTGGTATTTTCTCACCACAAGTAGTTAGAAAAGAAATCCTCTATTGTGCAGATGTGGAACTATCAGATTTTCAGCCTGTGGGGAGCTCTGTCCCTCCGCCTGTTGGTCACCTGCATTTTTCACAAGGTTTTATGGTAGGAAAACAGCTGAAACACACAGGTCCCTCCTGACCCCAGTGCTGGAGGTGTCAGCAGAGCAGTGGATGGAGGAGATGACAGAAGGTCTCTCCTCAGCCACACAGAACTGCACAAAAACACTCTTCAAATCCATCCATCCATGCTGGAACAGCAGGAATTATTTTAATGTGACAATGTTTGGTGGTGCAGTTCCTGAAAGTCACAGTGGAAATTACTTTCAGGTTATCACTCTTTTCCCCACAGCTCCAGAGGCTGCAGAGCCCCAGCAAGGGCTGCTCTGGGTGAATCACTGCTGTGGTTCAAGATCATCCACATAAAGGCTGGGCTTCCCATTTCTGTGGGAGCAAAGATGGATCTCTGGGGGAGAAATTCTGGAAGCGTTTCAGTGACGTGGGCTGAAGCAAGTGGAGCAAACAGCAGAATTTCATCACCACCTCCAGCCCATGCTGACTGGCTGGATCTCAGTTCCCCAAGTGTCCCTTGGCTTGGTGACACAAAGGCTCCCTCCAGCCTCCCCACCTGCAGCTGCCTACAAAGACAACCTGGGCTTTTAAATATCCTAATCTAGAGCTTATTTGCCTGATTCTGGGTGACTGTAGCATGTTCTGAGAATGACAGCACTTTGAGAAAGTCTGGGAATTTGAGGCAGGCACCCCAAGCTGCCATCTGATGGTACTTAAAACTCTCTGATACCTTTAAAAATCACAGAATCATGGAATGGTTGGGCTTGGAAGAGACCTTAAAGATCATCTCATTTCACTCCTGCTGCCACGGGCAGGGACAACTTCCACTAGGTAATTTCTAAGAAGAAATATGGCCCAAAAGCCCTAAACCAAAGAGCTAATATTACTCAAGTGTTCCAGCCATCAGATTAAGAACTACTTGGGACTCATACCGTGGACATTAATGCCTATTGCTCATCTGTGTCTCACTGATCCCTCGCTCCCAGCTCCACAAATCCACTGGCAGCAGCACTATTCCCACCAAGGAGAAGGTGTGGCAAACCTTAGAAGTTTCTCTGTGCTACACAGCAACTGGAATTTCAGAAGGATGCATCACAGCATTCATCTGAGAACAAACATATTTAGTTGGCATGGAAACAGTAAGTTGGGCTGAATGTGGTAAATATCCAGCAGTCATAAAAAAATCGAGCAAGTCAGGATAATAAACATTAGAAATGAAAACTGGCTGAATGCTTTTGAATCATGGCTCTTTTACAATTATCACTCCTGTTTTCATTTGAACATGAGTGAAATCCACTTAAACTAAGCTGCTCCATTTTATGCCAAATACTTCAATAACATCCTCATTCAGATAACTTCTTTCTCCTTTTTTTATAATCTGTTTGAGGAAAAAGAAATTAAAGGGCTGAAAACCTCCATTGCTATTCTCCTTCATTTCCTCAGCAATATTAATGAATTGAACATAATTGATTTTCTGTCTCAAAATCTCCTTTAAAACTCTATTTATGACTTAACTGTTTGGAGCATCCCTATGGTTTGAGTATCTATAGTGTTGCTACTTCAGTTGTTTGCAAACACGAAGAACTTTTTTCTCCTCTGTTATCCCAAATTTTATATCATACTCAACCCAAATCAATGGCTAGAAACATTACAACAAGGAATGAAAAGAACAGGATTTTCTTTTCTGAAATAATTCTTGTGCATAATTTCCAAAAGACAGATTCTTGGAGCTTTTTAGTAAACTGAGTTGAGGTGATTACCCTTCAAAAAAGAATTTGAAATGAAATTAAATGAATGCTAAAGAAATCCGGGTAGTACAGGAAAAAAAAAATCACTACCATGAATTTTTATACAAGCCCCAGTTCAGCACAACTTGTTGCACATGCCTAAATTCCTCGATTCATTAGGCTCTCAGTGATGTGTGTCATTTTTAATTACACATTCACAGGATATAGAACCTCCTGTATGAACAATGGAGATTTTTTAACTATGACTGACAAATGCACAAAGCCACAGGACTTAAGAAATGTTTAGTAGGAAATTTTTGTCTCACGTTAGATCCAGGCACACATCAGAGACAACCAAGGGATACATTCACTGCAAAAGGACACGACACAGGAACACAATGGGATCACTGGGCAGGAAGCTGATCCCACAGCTCTGTAGGACTGAGATACAAGGAACTTCACTGCTGCTTTGCAAGGAAATGGTTTGGACACACCCAAATTTGCCAGAAACCTTCCCAGACTGCTTTAACAGTCTTGTGACCATATATATTCAATAACAACAATATATTAAGAACTTTATGTTACAGTCTTCACATTTACTGCCAGTTCATCACTTTCCATGAATACAATTATTTACGTCTGGACATCTAATTTTTAAAGGAAACATCCAACACTTTGACCTGAAGAAAGATGATACAGCTCTGGGACTCCACTCTCGAAGTGCAGCATTACACTGGAAAACCAGGACAGAGACAGGACAACCTTTATGGAAAAGATAAAATTATTTAGGCCAGCACTTTGGAGAAATGTGATTGGAACCCATCATCAGAGATGGCTGCCATATGGCACCACTGGTGAGACAACACAGACACAAAGTGATTGCACCGACCCACGCTGTAAAATGGGAGAGAAAAAGCAAACAGGAGTAAACACGAGCTCATCCAAGAACACAAAGTATGGGAATGGAAAAGCTCCATAAAAACAACAGCTCCTCTCCAAGTGCAGCCCCACGCTCGCCTCCAGAACAGCTCAGGGCTTGCTGACAGCCCAGCCTATTTTGTCCCCTTTATTTACAGGATAGTTTGTCTCTCTGGATGATTGTAATAACGAAAGGTTGAGCCTGTGTGATCACCAGAGGGTCACTGTGACAAAGAGTTAAACTTTGTGGCTCTGTCAGTCACTCTCAAAGGCTGAAGAGTTATGAGGACATTGCACTGGAAAAACGGCCAACATGGAGCACTGAGATACCACCCAACAAGCCATAACGAGAAACAGCTTTTTAGTTTTAATTGAAAGCACAACAAAATGTTTTTTCATGTCTCATTCATTTGTTTGTTGTTGTTATAGAATCAAAACACAAGATTTTTCCTTTTAATGAAAAACAGGAGCTCTTTAACTCTGGCTCCTCCTTATTTATAGATATGTAAACGCTTGGAAAAGTGGCTTTTGTAATGGCGCCAGCACAAACCTCCATGTTTTATGCAACTTTGATTCACACAGTATTTGGTAAAAGCAGAAAGCAAGTTACTGCCCTGAATATTGCAAGTCCCTGATCAGCTGATGAGTTGTTAACTACTGTTAACACTTGATGAACATGTTTACAGGTAGCCTGGCCAAACCCAGTAACTGGAAACATGTCAGAGCTGTCACTTTTGCATTTTAATTCTGGAGAGATAAGCAGAACTAATGAATTAACTGGTCACAGAGGAGACAAATAACAACTTCCAAAATGTTTGTCTGCAAAATAGACTGAAGCCACCTAAACCAAACCAGCTTCAGTGGCTCCAGCTGCTTCAGAAAGTCCCAATGGATGAAAGAGACAAGAGCCTTGAGGAACTTGGATATGAGCTCCGCCAAATCTGCCAACACAAAGAGCTCAAAGATGGACAGCACAGTGTAATTTAAATAACATTCCTGTTCCATTATACTGGGCAACAGGATGTTGCCATCTCAACTAGTCCATTAATTAAGTCTGGACAGGAGAGAGCTGTAAGTTGGTTTGGAGCAGATGCTCATGTAGGAGGAAACCTTGAAGGCACCCTGTGAATCTGCATGTGCAGCCTTCCACCTCTGTATTTCATGAATCACTTTTTATTTCTTCTTCTGGATCCTTCTCAAAACAGGTCAGGAAAAAAACAAAGCAGAAAATGGCAGTGGCAGAGACTAAAGAAAAACACAAAAAAAGAAAAAAATTGGAAGAGGACATCCCTCACAGTGTGCAGCCAGTGCTGTTCCCTGGGAGGGACAAGCATGCTTTAAAGAGCTCATTTTCCTCCCTCTTTTCCAGGAGATCCAGAAGCCAAAATGCAATGCTTGCAGGCCAGCTCACTCACTACACCAAGTGCTGCAGGCTAAGGATGCAGCTAAGGATGAGCCTGGCCCAACATCTGGATTTGGGAGGCAGGGGGGGACAGAAGGCAACAGCTCATCACTGACACTCCAGAGAGGAAATACATCCATTAAACACCAAGGGTGACAGAGGATTCCCATGTGCCAGCAGGATGACAAAACTGAGGAAAAAATAGTTGAAATTAATGATTATTAATCTCCTATACCCACCCCAACTGATTATTCCTGCAGGTATGGAGTTAGAAATGCTTTATGTAGGACATACACTGTTGATATTGTTTACTCAGCACCAAATAAATAAATAAAATAAATAAATAAATAAAATAAAGTTCTCGAATGCTTCAAAACCTGAATTGTATTAGAAATACATAAATTCCTATGTGATTCAGGCATTCATCACCTGCATATTCTCCTGAATATTTCAATTTAATCAGGCTTGAATGCAGATCATTGACTTTCTGTTCCAACACTGCCTGTAAACACCACACTCTATTTTGCTCAAAGCACACAAAATAATCTCTGACTTCACTCTAAGTGTCCAGAAAAAATTCAGCACTATTAATCATCTGAAGCTGTTTACAGACGTGTTTGGACAATGAATGCAGAAGTTCAGGACTAAGGATTATTTTTAGCTGTTATTGTCCAGTTTTACTTCTCTTCATACAAACCATTAAAGAACAGGTTTGAATAGTCTCAGAAACCTCTATTAAAACACTACAATCAGTTGCAAACAGTTGGTTCAAAATAAATGCATCATTTAACAGCTAGAATAGCTGAAATACCAACTTGCAATAGAGAGCAGCAGATAAGTATTTGCCTGAAGGGTTCAGACAGTTTAATTCTCTTTTATTACCAACAAAACAGAAAAGAAAGCTAGCTGAGAATTTTGCAGGAAAATATGTGCCTTTGCTTTGAAGGAAGGGATTATTTTTAACCATTGCACCTCCTTGCTCAAGGGCTGGGGACAGCACCCAGTACCTGCTCCTGGGCCTTCAGCTCGTTGCGCTGGAGCCTCCTCTGAGCATCGTAAATCTGGCCACGGTAATCCTCCACCTCGTCCTGCAGGGCCTGCAGCAACAGCAAGGGATGCAAAACACACGTGAGAAACGTGGCATGGCAGCAAAACTCCCAGGTCACATCTCCTGTGAGCACTGGGAGCCCAGCCGAGCTTGGTGCTAAGGCATGACAGAGTTATTTTATAAAAGTTACTTTGCACAGGTGGGACCATTGACTGAACGAGAGCAGTTACATCTTAAAAGTCTTATTATAGACTACTCATCCTAAAAATATAATGTATCTTCTTATAGACTATTCATCCTAAAAATGAAAGGAATACTCTCAAAGGTTGGAAGGCAAATGGAAATATTGCAACATTTGCACTTGCAAATGTCCCAGGTTTTTGTTGTCATCCTATCTGCACAACCTGAGCTTCCTAGGAGCAGTTTTGCAGTGTACCAGTAATTTTTTTTCTTTAAGCCAGAATAATCCTCTCTCTAGAAAACAATGTCTGGAATTTGGAGTGGAAATGTATTCCATATTACTGAAGTGGGATGCTGGCCGAGATGAGGGGCTCCCCTCCTGCCCTGTAGTCAAATCTAGCATGTGATCTACAAATGAAGCATACATGGCAATAAATAAAAGGAATAATATGATCGTGTCACTTTACCACAACTACCCAATCTTCATTTAGTTCAGAAGTAATCACTCCTAAACCAAGCTCATAAAATGCATCGACAAATTTATTTTGTCATGATTGTTCTCCTTATACATTTATTTTTATTCCAGCAGTCACTCAGAGCCTTGATCTTTTTGTTACATGCTTAACAAAGGAACAGCGTGCCCCAAGGAACTGATAGTCTGTGTTATTTCTAACAGATACACACCAAACAAACAATACAAAGTTTCAAAGATTTTTTTTTGTTTGTTTTGAAAGTTTCCTCCTCATTGTTGGATGTTTGAATACACGCTTAACATTTACTTACACATTTACTAAAAGCTTAGCCATGTTGTCAGCTTGAATAAAGGCATTGTTAAGTGCAAGTGCTGACTCCAAGCAAAGTGCACAATGTGGATGGGGGATTGACACCACCACAGGGGCGGCTGTGGCTGCAGAAAGGGAATATTTTGAGTTATCTTTTGTATGGCAGGAAATCGGGGCATTGATACCCATCAGAAAAGCAGCACGGGGCCGGACCCGGCAAGGGGCTCCTGCTGCAAATGCTACTGAGGGAGCCTCCAGTGCTGCTCTTACAAAAGCTGAGCTGCACAGAGGCCTTCTGCAGGGCACCCTGGAATCACAGAATCATTAAGGCTGGAAAGGCCTCCCAGATCATCGATCCCAGCTCTTGACCAACCCTACAATGGTCACTAAGTTGTATCACGAAATGCCACGTTCACTTGTTCTTTGAACATTTCAGGGATGGTGACTCTACCACTTCCCTGGGCAGTTCCAGTTCTTGACCACACTTTCAGTGAAGAAATTTTTCTTCATATCCAACCTAAACCTCCCTTGGTGCCCCTGCCTTTCCCTTGAGAGAACAGACCAACAGCCCCATGGACTCAGGGAGCTTTGCAGGACCTGCCATATGGTTTATGTTTGCTTCCAGCAGCCCAGGGTACCTGTGCACTACTCAGGATCATTAAAAGTCCTCGTGGTGCAAAGATTTAACAGCAAAAATGCCTTGCTCTTTTCCACAGCACCGAAATCCTGCACTCTCCAATAATTTGCAGGATAAAATTGCTATTGAGATAAGATAAGAGGACTACTTATGATAGATCTTGCACGCTGTTTTGAAGTGATGCCAGGCATTAACTTTAAAGTCTTAGAGCTGTAAGACTGTTACATGTTCTGATGCCAAAAATTGTAACCAGACCCAAGCATGAACTTCAAATCTGCCCAAGGACTTTTATGCTATCACAGCTTCTGAGAAATGTTGAAATCCAGGCTTTGAATACATAACCTGTCTTCAATACTCAACAAGTCTTGCAGTACCAGGAATTTGCATTAATATAATGAAATGTATGTGGGAATTATGTGTGAACTGTAGGCTTTTTGTTTGCTTTTTGTACATCTATCTTGTGAGATAAAACAAACAAGCACAAAAGCTAAAATGAGCAGTGTAGAAATGCAATAAGCAACAGGGTCATTCCACGTATCAGGAAGATCACCAAAAACCCAATTAATGAGACAAAAATCCTGCCATAACCCCAAAGTGTCCAATCATAACCAGTCCAGGATGACTCTCAGGAACATTCCTGGAGCACATTTTGGATAAACTACAAAGCATGACCCTACTTCTCCTGCTCTTTAGGATCAGCTTTTCCAGGACAAATGGTGAAAAATAAGGAGGGACGAAACCTCATCACACATCACTCATCCTTCCCTTGTGCTCAAGAGTGAGCTTGACCCTTCCACAGGACTTTGAAACTGGCCAAGAGATAGCATTTAAATGTTTAAATACATGTGAGTCCATAGATCTGTGTTTGTGCTAGAGAACTGATTTGTACCAGCCCCATCTGCAGGTCCTGGGTACAAAACTGATCTCAAAGTGTTCCTGCACAGGACAGAAACTCCGTGGGGGCAGAGAGAACTGGTGCCCTGCTCCTTCCTTCCTTGCCTTCTCCATTTTTACATCTCTTATTTACAATAAACTTCTTCTGCAGAGGATAAAACGAGAGGTTCCTTTAAATCTAAGGGCTTGCAATGCATCTGAAAGTCATTTAATTTGGGAAATTCAGATAACACAGCCTTTGTTAGGTTCACCTACTCTAGATAGTGTTTGCCAGCACGGAGCACACATGTTTTATTTCATTAGAGAGCAGAAAATGTCTTAAACTTAAATTTAGAAAGAAGGTAATTTTACTATAGCATGTAAGTACAGCAAACTAACAACTCTTCCAGTTATCCATTCACCATTTGTCCAAACCAGAATTTACTGTATGAACTCCCAGATTTTTCCAATCACATCATAACTGGCTGTTGGCAGGTTTTGTATTGGAATGGCAAAAAAACAACTCAGCTAACTCCTTGGATCAATCACAAATACCTTTACTGGACCCTTTCTGGACTATTCCTGTGCTGCACAAATTCCACGAGTAATTAATGTTCATTTGAGTACTCCAGATATTCTATCAGCACAATGGCAAAAAAAGTAATACCAAAAGTTCAGCATTTGTTCAAAGCCGTGCCAAAATGAAAAAGTAACATCAGAATCTCAAGGTTGCTGTAGATTCCTGTGTGTGATTTACTCTGAAAATAGCAATTAGAAGTGGGCAAGTTTGTTGCCCGTGATTTTAATTTTCTAGGAGGGATCATGAGAGATGTCATGAATAATGAACCTTTTTGAAGACCACACTGAGAATTCTCTCTGTAGTCAAAAAGCCTCACATGCAGTGGTCAGAGGCTGAATGCTGGTGGCAATTCCTGAAGCTACCAGAACCTCAGATCTTCCTCTGAACCAGATGGGGAAGCTTCTGCCACACAGAATACTCTAAAAAACAGCAGAGGACTTACCCCAGGTACACCCCACAACATCTCTCTCATAAAATTAAACAATGTTTTCTTTTGCTTAGAAATGCAGTTTTTATTCTACGTCTTCAGTGTCACATTTTGCCCAAAGAGCAGCAGAGCCTATGATTAATAACTGCCGAGATGAAGAAAAAGGGATTAAAAATAAAAATCCAGGCCAAAGCATCAGAGGCTTTTTTCCCCTTGAACAGAAAACAAAACTTATTCAGTTAAATTTTTCCAGGTTCGGATGAATTCCCGTCCCTCAGCTGTGCTAAGCTGACTTGCATCACTCTTATAAAGACAATATTTTTTTTTTTTCAGTTAAACGGGCTTTCAAATGCCATGTAAACATGTTTGCTGTTGAATGTCTACACCATACCTGACCTTGGAAGTGCTTTGTGTTGGCCAGAGAACAAAGAAATCAAATGTTTTGCTTTCCAGCCCAGATATCCTACACTTTGAAAAGCTCTTAAAAATGTAAATGAGATAATAAGCTCCAATGCAACAATGTGGGTGAATTACAGTTGGAGAAAGGGAAAAGTCATTTGATTTATTTCTAAAAATGGAAAGATCCTAAAATAAAATCATGTTGTTTGGGTCTCACACAGCATCGAGAGGCAGGGGAAGGATGGAAGGGAAAAGTAACGGCTTTGAGAAGGCGCCGCTGGAATATTCCGGGCAGGTTTGGGACCTGGAGGGGAGTTTGTGGATGAGTCCATCCCAGCCACTGTGACCAGAGCCATGATGTGGAAGGAGAAAGGAACCTCTGAGCTGCATTTCTGGGTAGGCACCTTTTATTTCCCCTATTATCCCATTGTGTATGGTTTATCTCCAGCAAAACGTTTAATGGCGTTTTTTCAGACCCAAATGAGTTTATTTCAGACCCAAGTGGAGTTTATTTCAGACCCAAATGGATTTTATTTCAGACCCAAATGGAGTTTATTTCAGACCCAAGTGGAGTTTATTTCAAACCCAAATGGAGTTTATCTCATACCTAAATGGATTTTATTCCAGACCCAAATGGAGTTCATTTCAGACCCAAGTGGAGTTTATTTCAGACCCAAAGAGAATTTATTTCAGCCCCAAATGGAGGTTTTTCCAGACCCAAGGGAGCAGCACACATGGGGTTGGTGCCTGTGGGGCTGGGCCTGGAGGCTCCAGGAAAGCTGGGATGATGCACGGGATCAGAGGAATTCTGTGGGATACCTGAGGGCAGACTGAGGCTGGGAAAAAAGGTGGTTTTTAAAAAAAACCCAACTTGAAAGCACAGAGTTTTGACAAGGAGCCCTAAAGAGACAAAAAGGTGCAGTGCCAGCATTCCAAAATCCCTTGTCAAGGCAGGAATTAATTTTTGGTGTTAGTTACAGGGCTTAATCTAAATCAACTAAAAGCTGGTAAGAGAAAGAGTTTGAAGAGTCCCAGGAACAAGTATGGAACAGGAATGTAGGAAGGATTTGGTCTTTAATATATGAAAACTGATTTGATTATCCTTTAACCACAGGATATTTTTCAAAAGTGTTGGACTCCCTTGAAAGAAAGTTCAGTTCTGAAGAATTACATAAACAAAACAATTACAATTCCTAATTTCTTTGTATTGATTACAACTGTGAAGAAAAAATTTACAAAAGTGAGATGTTTTCTTTCTTTAACCTGAAATAATTTCCTATTTTTTGTACATTCCTGAGAGCAGACAAAGGCTTGATTCCTGATCCCATCCCATCAATGGGAAGTCATCGATCACCACCATTTATCTCTCTGCTCTGGGGGTTGAATAAATAAGTGACACTTTCAAAAAAAGGAATATTTCCTAAAAAAATTGAGTATTATTGTATTTTCACTTTGAAACAGAAAGTGCCAGCAGAAAAGTTGCTGCTCATCCTGATCAGATTATGCTAGATAATGTCAGAGTCCTTATTTATTAGAAATATGTAATTTTTATTAGCAACTCTGCACATATGGATGTGCATCTGCATCAAGAAAAGCTCTGGAAATTTATGACCAGTGCAGAGTAAAGCTACCAGTAAAGGTAGTGAGAGTTAGCACTTTTCATCTTCAAAGAATTTTTCAAATGTTACCAAATTAATATAATTAGTTAATGAAAGATGCAGTAATAAAAGCTACTCTAATTACCTACTGTAGTCTTAATTATCTCCTTACTAATGCCCACAGAAGAAGGCTTCCACTTTACATCCTCAAAACATGTGCCAACAATAATTCTGAATACAGGCCTCTCTTCAAGTGCCTTCTAAATTCAATTTACTTCCATTGATGTGTTTTCTCTTCTCGTTCATGAGAAGAAAATCTCTGGAACTTTAAGGAAAAAAAAAGCCCCATGTGAATGTTAATAAAAATTAAAGAGAATTTTATTCCAGAAATACACATGGAGATGATTTAAAATTTTGTCATTAAAACATTTAATTTTCACAATCTTTATCTCTCCATGAAACCAGAATTATGGGCTGTCTGGGCAAAACCTCCTTTACATTAAGTGCTCTCACAATTTAGAGTCCAATACAACTCTATCCAAAGGAAGCAGCCAAGAATCCCATCCAGATTTTAAAAAACAATCATTAATTTTGCTAAAATATTTCATGAGATAAATAGATTTATCTGGGTTTATTACTACTATAAATAAACTGGGCAAATATATCAGTGAAGACCATTGATGTAATGCCATGATTCGGAGCAAAACAAAGGTGTTTGAAAAGTGAAATTCCAATGTTGGAGCCAAATTGTTGGGGCATCCTCAGCGCTTTTTGGGTTTTCACTGAGCTCTTGCCCATGACACTGCAAACTAAAACCTCTGTGCTTGGGGTTCTCTCTTGGTTTTGGTGCAAAGCAAAGGAAATCTTCTGGTTTTAACCTAATACATATGTTTGCTCTTCACATATGGCAGAATTCCTTTCTGGTGGGAACTTTTCGCTGTTGTTGCAACACACTATATATCCAAAAAGTTCCCTTTGATGTTGAACTATTGCTCCACCACTCTTTATGCTACTGATTCAGTATGAAGGGCAAAATTTCTGCAGTTTCTGTTAAAACAATGGCTTTGTTTTTGCAAACAAGGTTTTCCACAACCTATATGCAAGGGCCAACATTACTGCAAGAGAAAAGAAAATCTATTATTTTACACAGAAAATAGTCAGAGTGTTTAATAACACTGATTATTTCTCTATCCTATAGGTACCTTACAATTGCCATTATGACTGTACAGAAAATTCAGGCTTTATTGCTCCTCAGGAACAGAAATTAAAATGCCTTAAGCAATATTTGACATCTCTCTTTCCTATTTTACTTTCACTGACCTCCCAGCCTGTTACCATCAGTCCAACTTCAGCATCTGGTGAAGTTGGGAACAGCTGGGGATGGGAGGAGGAAAGGGGACCTGCAAAGGCTGCTCCTCACAGTGACAGCAAATCTGTGACTCTTCATCTGTGACTCTAATATTTAATTTTAACCACTAAGCACTATTTCATGAAGAGTGAACACGAATTACAACACAGAATGAAAATGCAAATTGGTAATACCTCTGTGAATGTGTCCCTACAAGAGCTGTTGCCCATTTTCTGCTGCCATTATGTAAAAAAAAAAAATTTCCCTTGGTCAGGAATCAGATAAAAGGCGTAATTTCCAAAGGCACAGAATAATATGAGCATGAATAATATGAGCTCCCACATACACCACGGCACATTGGGAAGTTTGGCTCACTTTGCTGACATTTCTAAATGGGAATGGAGATCTTGCAAAATGCTCCAGCTGGGGGCTTTGCCCATCCCCAGCAGTCAGGCAGCTCCCTGTTGCACCAGGCTAGGGCTTCAGAGAGTTACCAGCAGGAGATGCCCCTGGGAAGTCTAACAAATCCTGCCCTTGAGGGACTGTGGGATGAAAGAAAGAAAGAAAGAAAGGGGTTCAGGAAGAAAAGGAATAATTTGACTCTAGGAACAGAATCAACTCTCTTCAGCAGTAGGGGAAAAAAATTAAAGTAGGTCATTTAACATAAAAGAAAAATACATGCAAACACTTTGCAGTGTGGCAGGCTCTAACATAAGCTATTTTCATCTTTGACAATTCATAGGCAAGAGACTGACTGGCAGCACATTATAAACTTGGGATTATCAGCATCAGCTCCTGAGCAGTCCCATAACACTTCCACATCAGACTTCATCTGGTGTCTTTTGGAGATCGCCTGAGCACTGTTGGGATTGTCAATATGCCTGTCTTTTCCTGCTTTGCTCCTGTAAGATACAGATGTGTTTGCAGCATTTTCTGTACATAGCTAGTTGAGCTGACCAAAGTTTTAAAATCATTTTCCTGTAAAGTCTTTAGGTCTATAAGAAGGAATTTTTTTCTGTGAGGGAGGGGAGGCCCTGGCACAGGTTCCCAGAGAAGCTGTGGCTGCCCCTGGATCTCTGGAAGTGCCCAAGGCCAGGCTGGACAGGGCCTGGAGCAGCCTGGGACAGTGGAAGGTGTCCCTGCTGTGACAGGGGTGGGATAAGATGGGCTTTAAGGTCTCTTCCAACCCAAATCTTTCCAAGATTTCATGATTCTAAGATACACCCCTAAAATACCTTGATGGCACCAGCAGGGCTATTTGTAGACATAAAATTAGGCAGGGGCTTAAGCATTTTGCTGAGTCAGGGCTTCACTGCAGGACATTATAAACTCAATTCTTTTGAAAGGCAAAGGATGCCATAAGGTCCTGCAGAGATAACAGTTCAAAGAAAACAGCAGCATAAATTGTAAAGTCGGGCATTTTTGTCAGGGGGAGCCAAGAAGGGAATTGTTTTTGCTTTGTTTCAGTGGCTCAGGTGACAGGAGGGAAAGGGAGGCAAGGTTCAAAGGCTGTAATAAACTGGCTTTCATCTGCTTTTCTCAACGGGCCACAAAACCCAACAAGCACTTGCCATGCTCAAGCCCTGCTTTGTCTATGACCAGGACACTTTGGGGCTGCTGAGATGAAGTCAATCCAAAGCCTGACAGCTGGAAGATTTACTGTAATATTTACCTGGAGTATTCTGTAGTTTGCTTTAACACTTTTTCCCAGCCTGCACTAGTGTCATGGTCAAGAGCAGAGCAGAGGCTGCCAAAAGGAGAAAAGCCCTGAACTGTTTCCCCCTTGCACTCACCCAGGTTTAGGCAGAAACACCAGTGGTGCACATTTACCAGATAAAATGAATCTTTTAAACCCAAAGATACCATGACATCTTAAGCATACACTTATAAAGGAAAAGTTCAGAACTCCATTTTAAACCACTTATGAGGGGATTTACCAAGATTCTGCCTAATGTTCAGCTGATGCTTTGTCAAAAACATTTGCCACGAAGCTTTTGAAGTTTCTTAGCTCCCCCCAAGTTATTAAAACTTGAGCTGCAGAGTTTGTTATCAGCCTCAGAGCACACACAAAATACATCAGGTATTTTTTCAGCCAACCTTTCAGTCTGATTTTGAGACTATTATAAAGCTACAGCACTCCCAATCAGGTTAATGTCTGACAGATAACGCTGAGCAGGCGGAACCCTGTGCCTGATTGATCCACGAGACAATTTTCATTTCCTAATTTGCTTTTTATTAAACACTTTGCAATCAAAGGGAACGGCGAGGAGTCTGCCATTCTCTGAGCAGGTTCCCTGTGAAGACCTGATGGCAGCCTCAACATTTTCAGGCAACTTCTTGAATTTTTGATGCAAGAACGTCTAAAACGTTGTGTCAACACCGTGCTAGTGAAAAACTCCTGTTGTGAATACAAATTAACCAGCAAAACATCTGGTTCTGCTGCTTGCTGCACTCTTAACAACAGCTCTGCAAAAACAAACACCAGGGGTTGGGGCAGAATTTCCTGCAATGATTTGGAGAAGCCTGAGCCGTGATAAAGCAGATTTATCAATCACTGGCTGAACTAGGCAATCTTCTGCTGCCCAGGGCTTCACTCCCAAGTTTATCACCAAACTGCCACTTTAAGTGGGTGCTCGGATACTTCACACCTGGAGCCAGCCCAGAGGCTCCAGCAGACCCCTGGTGCCCTACAAATGTCTCTTTAAAATGCATTGCTCCTCACGGATACCTGGGAATATAAACATTTCTAACAGGCCTTACAAAGCCTCTTATTTTGTTATGCTCTTTTAAAACAGAAATACGAAATGTTTCTAATCAATAGGCCAATCTGATTGCCAGTAAGAATGAAAGAAAAGCTATTTATTTTGTGCAATCAAGCGCTCAGTATTGCTGCAATTCTCCCATTACATAAAATAACACACATTTTCTTGCACACAGGCACACACAAAGAAATCTAATAATGTCTTTTTACCTTTCAAAGTAACCTTAATCAACAAAATTAACTCACAAGGCAAACCACTGCTTTTTGAACTGAACAAGAGCGAGCTTGACTCAACACATGTGAGATGTGAGAGGCAGCAAAGTAATATCTGCTAAAATTATGTCTGGAAGCCAAAAATGGGGCGATTCTTGACAGGGGAGGATGCACACTTGGAAACTTGGAAATTCTTTTATTCAAAGTCTTTAATGACCTCCAACCCAATTACATTTGCAACAAGACATGACAATGCAGTTGCTCCTATTTAAAAGCAAGAGTGAAAACAGAGTATTTTTGAAGCCTGATTCTTTTTTTTACTTTTTAATCATGTTGAGATGAAGCTCATTTACTTAAAAAGAAAAAATGAAACAGAACGTCCTCTGCAGCTGGTCAAACAGATTACGAAACTCTAATCTCAGTAGCCTGAGGAAAACCAAAACTGTTTTTCAAGTATCTATTTTATAGAGCATTAGCTTTACACTTTTAAAAAGAGGCATTAACATAACTGATCAGAACATCCCAGAACGTTTCTGATCTAGTTAATCATATGACGTTACGACAGAGATTCTTGCTGTCATAACGCCAATGTTTCTAAACATTTCTAAAATCCTTTAAGTTCTTTTTTTTTTTCCAAATTAGACATGGTGAAGATATATTTCAGTTTCTTCAGAAGTTTTTTCCATCCATTTTAGAGCTCTACAAAAGTAGTGCAGAATATTTCAGATGGACAGACACATACACACATAGCAAGGAACAATGTCAGGCTCCATGACCTATTTAAATAATTTCTGATAGCTTTTTACACAAAACATTTTATCTAATTCCCACATAACTTGTTTCTGGAAGTCCTCATCACTGTATTTCTTTAACTCTCTTGTACTCTTTACAGCTGAACTGGAATCATCAATTAAAAAAAAAATCAGAATTTGTCTAATTTAAACTTACTGGGTTTGTTTCCCTTAAAAGCAATAATTTAAACATTAGAGCCCACGCTGCATTTTTTGGTGCTAACAGTTTCTCCAGCAGAGGTAAGAAAAAGGTGTAATATATACAGAGGCAAACTAGGAAGAGGATAAGAGGGGAAAAACACTCACCAAAGCTATTGCTGTGCCTCAGATATAGTTTTAGTAGGGTGTCAAGAGCTCTTATCACAGTTGTGACAAAGCAGATTGACTTCCATTGAGAGCTTTTGGGCTTTGTTTGTTTGTTTGTTTTTGTGGGGTTTTTGTTAAGTCTGTTCCAACCCAGTTTTGAGCTGAAACTCTGCTGTTTCACTGTGGAGCTCTTTCTGCTGTGGCAGCAAAGTCTTACACGAAAATGCACAGGCAGAGAGGAGCTCAGTCCCACCAGCAGAGGTTCTGCTGGGTTACCTGTGACTCTAACAGGCATCCCCAAGATATCCCCCTGCTTCTGCTTCCCAGGAGCACCCACAGGGTCCTGACAAGGCAGCTGAAATATTCTCAAAAGGCACACAGAGCTTTTTTAAAAAATAAATGTAAATAGTTCCAAGAATTCCTATATAGATGACATTTTAAAAACTCAATAGAACTAAAAATAACAGAAAACAGATCAGGTTCTGCAGCACCATGAGTTTCTCATTTGTGCAGCTACACATCAACGTCTCTCAGCCCAACTGCACAGCTACTTCATGCATCCCAAAACCTTCCTCTCATCACAACTGAGACAAAAACTGCAGGAAAAACAAGAAGAAATACAGCACAATGTGAAAGATCTCAGAATTCCAGTAGTGGTTAAATTGCACAAATCTCAATCTAGTTCAGGATCTGGTAAGGAAGCACAAATGAGCTTGGCCTCTGCTGAGATGGAGAAGGGACATCAGCTCTTCACACCCACCACAAGGCTGAGTTAGAAACACAAATGAGTGCTCACCAAACTTCATTTGCAAACTCCCATTTCCATACAATGGTTATGAATAGACACAAACATTGAGTAAAAGTGATGTGTTATTCTGGTGGCAGGAAGAAAACAATACATCAGGCAGGAGTCCCTCCCTGGAGTTCAGAGCATGGCTGTGGTCAAAGGAGTTTCCAGGCAGAAATTAAAATCCACTGATAATATCCAAATTGTTAAAGAGTCTTCAGTAATTGCTGTTCTACCTTGCTGAATTACAAGTGCAAAACTGGAAAAGACATGAAGGATATTGACAGTAGAAACAAAAGTAAGAGGAATTTAAATACAGCACACAGAGTTGTTTTCTGCAGCCAGAGAGTGTCAATACCCACCCTGCACTTCTCCTCCCAGCTGCCTGCAGATCCTGGCTTGGTTCAGGGGTGCAGGTGTTCCTGCAGGTACCTCACATTTGTCAGCCTGAATTTTTATTTATACAGTTCCATTCTGCCTCTGCCAGGCTTCTGAGTAAGCAAACAAACTCACTTTTCATCTTCAGTGTTCTTGTTTGTACTTTTACCCTTTCCTACCTAACAAACCTGGCAGAGAGCAGAGCAGAGAGCACCCGGGGCTGCCACTGTGGGTGCAGGGGGTTGGACACTCCCCGTGGGCATCACCCCTCCCTGAGCGAGCACATCCTCTTCCTGGGTCTCCTCCAGCTGAGATCCTGGTGGGGAAGGCTGGGTGCAGAGTGGTAAGGGAATGAAAAAGCCAAGGAAGTCCATGGTACCACAGGTGGGAGCTCATGGCAGTCCCTGGGCACTCACGTGGAAAACGGAAAGGAAAACATTACAGCACTTCAGGGTTTAACAAATTTTCAACTATTTTAGTTGAAAAGAGAGCTAGCACAACCTTCTAGTGAAATGAAAATGTTGTGCAGCTGAGACAGCGACTCTCAGGAGCCTGGATGGACTCAATGATCTCAGAGGTTTTTTCCAACCTTAATGGTTCTGTGAGTCTGGACCAGCACCACTGCCCACCTGGCAAGTGCACAAATGATGTGCTTTCCTAAACCACAGGACATCTGCATGAAGTTTTGGTGCTGCCATGTCCTAACTAATTATTTCCCTACAAAAGGGACTGGTTTGCTTTCCCCTGATCTGGTTCTCGAAGAACTTGCATCCACTCCTTTTTGTATTACAAATGCTCTGATCTGTTTTCAGGACACGATGAGTGATGCTCTCCTTCCTCCTAACACCAGGCTTTATTCCTTTGGGATGATCTGAACTGTGAGACAGCAAACCCCAGGGCAAAACTGAACTGGGACTTCCTGGCAGATCTCAAGAGGGAAGTGAACAGGGCATTGCATGTTTTGTCTTCTAGGGCCAACACGGCCTGGTTTGAAATCCATGATCTCATGTCATGCTGGGCCAGGAAAATGGCATATCCAGGGCATGGGTTTCCAGCAGAAAATACAAGTGAGGTGATCTGATGTGACTCTGTTCACCTGCCAACAGCCCTGGCAGAAAAATAAACAGGTTCTGGGGATGAGCTGCTGCTGGAGGCAAAGCAGGAACCATTAGTAGAGCTGCCCTGACCTGTGAGGAACTGGTGTTTTTGCTTTGAACTTCAGCAAACCTTAATGAACTCTTCATAATTGGCAATCCGGGGTTTTCACTGATGATTTCTTTTCTGGAGGTGCCGAACACAGGAGACAAATTCAACACTGGAAACACAAATTTTGGGTCTCATAGTTGGTTGTCCAGGTGGGTGAAGCAGTTCCAACACCACTGCAGGTCACTCTTTGAGTTGTATCAGGAATTAGATTTGTACATGAAGGTGCATCAGTGCTGAAGAATTTGGTTTCGTAATTATTAAAACATGTTGATTTAATTGAAGTTATTGACTTCAGTGCAGTGAGGGCTTAAACTAAAAATAAGCAGAGACAGTTTTAGTAACAGAAGAAGTTAAAAAGTGGTTGTGTCCTCCTCCTTACTCGGAGTAGTAAGGTTTTGGTTGTGCTTGACTCATCTCTGCTTTACTGCTCTTCCACTCCTCTGTTATCTGGCAGTTTTCGAGGAGATCCTGCCAAGAAATTCATTTAAAGTCCTAAATTTTATCCTGTAGGCAACACTTATTTCAGTTTCCTGAGAATAAATTTCACAGACAGACCCCTGAAGAACAAAACAGGTGAACTCTCTTTGCCCCATAAATCAGTCAGGCTTCCTGAAGAGGCCAAAGATACAAAACTACAGATGCCTGCACAGAAACACTTCAGAAGAAGCTCCAGCTTTGAGGTTCACAGTCTTCTCCATAAGCCCCAAGCCCTCAGTCTTCCTCATGCATATTTTCAAGGGTCAACAAATCAAATATTTACTGTCTCAGATCCTGTTCATCAGTGAATCGAGACATGATGGTCCAAGAATCAACAATGAACTGCTCCCAGGAAAGGCGTCCCATTCTCCAATGCAGGATGGACATGAAATTCATATCCACATGCAACAGGCTCAAAGAATAAATTATATTTTCAATAAAACTGATCTAGTTTTCCATGTTATTAAACACACATGTGCTCTATGAACATATAGAGGCAAGTTCCTTGGGCCGAAAGGCAACGCGGTGTACGAACAGAAAATATTCACTGTACAAATTTTAGTGGGAAAAGGAGCAGAGTACAACACACAGAATAGACTTTCTCCTGCTTCTGGACTCCAGTGCTATTTTGGCTGCCAAGAGTACACAAAATTTCCACTGAAGGGCAAATCAAACCAATTTCCCTGAGGATGGAGGCATCCGAAAACTCGCTGAGGTTATTCCATTAGTGCCTACGCATTCTCTAAGCGGATGAGCAGCTTCACTTTGAATCCATGTCAAACCACAAGGACTGGCTGATAATAACATTCAATTAAAATGATCTCGTCCCTCTAGAAAAAAGTGGCTAACAGCTCCACCTCACCTTTTCCAGCTGGGCACAATGGGGCGATTGATGCTGCGAGGAAATGGGATAGGTTTGTACCGAGGAGCCGACGGGTCAGGTTTGGTGACAGTGTTTGTAGGTTTAACCTCTTACCCAAATCTCTGAGATGAAAAAGCCACTTCTGCTGAGCACACAACTGTGAGAAAGTCAGAGCTAGAGCTGGCAAACACCAGGCTGAGCTAATTAGACAGGTGTTTTGAAAAACCCCAAACTTTACGCTCGGCGCGTATTTGGACCTTTTGATGTCGTACCTGGTGCTGTTTCACACCACTGGGGCTCCAGAGAAAGGCAGGAGCTGCTCCCCTGCTCAGCTCTGGGGGTGACTTTGCCATCTGATCTGCTGAACACACAGATAAAAGTCGCCGCAGACTTTTCTCCCTTTTCAAGTGCAGCACTGTAACTTGGAAAGTTCTTTTATTCTCAACTCTGCTGACGCAAGAAAGTGGCAGGAATATGGCAGCTTTGGCTGCTTTCCTTTTGTAGCTCTTTGTAAGTAATCTTTTAATGCTAACAAAACAATAGGTATTTTCATTTGGGATGGAAAAAACATTCCAGTTACAGAAAATTAAGGCAATGCCTTTCAAAAAGTCTAAGAGTGCTACTGACCACTTGATTCTTCTCCTACCCTACCTTTAAATACTGGTAAATAGTTACCAGGCACAGGTATCAGATTCTCCAGGTTTCTCTTGTTACACTTAAGAAAAGCCCAACTATTATGAAAATGGTGAAGTTTAACAAAGATATTTCTATTTCCCTGTGATCCGCCATTCAAAGTGTTAGCCAGTCATTTTTTAAAAAACACTCTTGATATTTGATCTTCTTGAGTTTCAGTTACATATAAAGCTGGAGAGCCAGCAGAAAACTCTAAGTGGAATCTGAAGATTTCTAAAGTCAACACTCATTTTGGCAGGAGCATTTTAATGCACAAAGCTGAAATCCTCAGTGACTCTCTCCTGCTGATATCCCTGGAGCAGCCAGCACCACGATTAGCACAAAAATCAAAAGCAACCTACAGCAGAACATACAAAAAAAGGATGTGGACACAAATACTGGAAGTGGTGTAGGCACAATGGGATCAGCCAGGGCAACCTGGTGCTGTTCCAGCTCGCCCCTGGGATGAGCCATGCCATAAGAGAGATCTCTCAGGGAAAAGAGATGCTGATAACAAAGCAGGCCCACACCCCCAAAGCCCTGCTTGCCAAACCCTGCGACTCGCCTTGCTGTGCCAGGCCTTCAAACCCTTCAGTGCAGAGTCAGAAATGTTTGTGGCCCGCGGAAGGGCTGCTTTGAAGACGTCGCTTTCCCCAGCACCCTTTTGTTGGAGGAACCCGTGGCTCACACAGATTGTGTTTCCACCTCCACGGCTGGAGAAGCCCTGCAGTCAAGGCTGTTCCAGGAGCAGGGAAGGAGGCTGCGTTCCAGGAACTCACTGGAACTGGAACAAAGCATAGCCCTTGGAAAGCCTACATAGCCCTGTGCACAGACTGTTTTACAGATGCCCTGTCTTTGGAAGGCATTAGACACTTGTTTTTATCTTTATCTTTCCCCCCACCCCCTTTCTCCAGTAAAGTCCCAGACTTTGGAGCACAGGCTCTTCCTCCCAGGCATTCTGCCTCCTAACTCCTGGGTATCTCCCCAGCTCTGTCTTTTTTAAACACCCTTTCTCCTCCACAGAAAAGTCCTTCTGCTCTTTGGAGAGAAAAACATCTTTGAAATGCAGCAATAAACTCTGAGCCTTAAAAAAGCTGATTTCCATTTTCTTATAACATAGTTCTAAACCTTGTCTACCCTTCTTTACAAACTGTGTGGGCTTATATCAGTATTACTTAACATTTAGTAATAAGAGTGTTTTGTCTGCACCTTTTTAATTACCCAGGACCCCTCTCAGTGTTTTTACTCCTGTCTTGTCAATTAAAAGCAGTGACTTTTATGGCTGGGTTTGATTTTTTTCCCCATTTTTCCAGTGCAAAATTAGTGCAGTCCACATTATTAAGAGCAAGACAGTTTAGCTGTATATGACTTTATATTTTATTCTGCATTTATAGAATCTTTAACTCCATGATTTGGAGACAGGTGGCATCCCTTCTGGGGCTAACAAGGAATAAAAAGGACTTCATGCAGCAAAGTGCCTTCTAGAGGGAAAATAAAACATTGAGGACAACAATGATAATGCAGGAAAAAGTAAAAATACCAACTTTTAAACCTGTCAGATAAATCTGGACTGCAGTTCAGAGGAAAAGGCAGGCACTAGCTCTAGTCTTTTATAAAACTTGTAAGTCTGATTTTGCTGTTGGCCATAGTAAGTTCTTCAATGTGTTGAGACATGAAAAGTCAAGAAAATGCCAGAGTGCAAAGTTTGCTGCAGGAAAAAAAAAGATGACTCAATTCTTTGCCTCACAAAGCATGTCAAAGATATTATAAAGTACTTACAGATGCTCAGCCACTCGGATTGCCTGGCTGGCCAAACATCTGAAACCCTGTAATTTTGAAGAGAAGGTACTATGCTTCAGACAACAAAATAATTTCTGTGGCAGCAGAAAAAGAGAGATGGTTTTGAAAGGAAGAGTTTTTAAAATCAGAATTTCAGTTGTGATCAATAGCTATCTCAGCTTAACATGAAAGTCAGCCTATTTTAATTATCATTTATAATGAATGTGCCAATACAGGCTTTAAAAGATAACCAGGTAAGGAAATCATGAGACAGAGCTGAAGCAAGAGTTGAAAACCTCAGGGCTAAACCCTCATTTCTGTAACAGACAGAGTTTGGGTGAAACTACTATTTACATCAACAAAGACTGTGAGAAACACGTGCCTCAGGGTTTGGGCTCCATGAAACAGAGAAAGCAAAGCCATAAAAGACCTGCAGATTTAATTTACCTATTCTTCTGGAAGACATGACTTCCTCTGCTGATCAAACAGAATATAGGAAGTTCTGAGCAAGATAAAGTAATTTGCCTGGTAAATTTTAAGGCCTGCTTTCCAATGCTAAAGCACCAGTGCTGGTGCCTTGTAATTCCCTGCTAATAAAAGGCACTGCAGAGTTATGAGTGTTATTACAGCCTAAAGTCAGTGACAAAGAAATAAAGCCCCATGAAAAAGCACTGCACGTATTTAACATCAAGATGGTCCCTTACAAGCCTTTCTTTCACCATGCCAAATGGTTTATCATGGTAATGTTTAGGCACAAAGGCAATTAGAAGGATTAGAAGTCCCTCTGGAGAACTTTGTGACACGCACATCTCCGAGGCTCTGCGGTGACTGACAGCGTCTGGCACGGCTGTGGCCACAGAGCCACCACCAGCAGTGGGGCATGTTCTGACCAGATGTCTTACAAGACATGGGCCAGTGCCAACAGGGAAATGCTGACCTCCTTTCTATAGGCACTGCTGGCTAAAAAAACACCAAACCAAAAAAAAACCCTTAATCCAAGTTAAAACAGAAAATGCGACAAAATATCTTAAAAATCTTATCAATGACATGGGTCTGTTGACAAAATTCCTACTACTACTACTGCTAGTAGTGAGGTTAGAGTAATTAATTCTGCCACCTCAGTGTATCCTGGGCAATAAAGCAAGTCAAGACTCCCTTACCAAAAAGCCCTTGACACAATATATGCCTTTACCCTAAGTTTTAGATTCTCATTTAGGGTTTACACTAAGGTTTCAGGGGTTTTTCCCTAATTAATGTCCTCTGTGCTGCCACACAGATCACAGCCTCCTGAACCACCAGTCATTACAGCCTTAATTCCCACCTTTGCCACAAACCTTGGGTGAAGTCAAGGCTTTGCCCTCCTGTCTCAATTTTAAAACAGGACTAAAATGCTTCTTCTCCAGACCAGGGCAGCTTAGGCTGGGTGCTCTCAGATGCCTCTCCTCCCTTAATAAGCACTAATTAAGAGCATTTAAACCACTTAGATTTGCCTTTGCTTGGGACTTTTAAACCAATAAACTAGAATTATTTATTTATTACCAACTCCAACCCTGGCTCTGGCAGCGTGCAATGCTGGTGTTCCAAAAGGTGTTTTGAGGACAAAAAACTAAATACCTCTGCAGGGCTACAGTCACTCAGTTAATGTTCCCAGAGACCTAATGTGCTTTTCCTTTTAATAAAGAATATTATTCATAGTTACCAGTGGAACTTGCTAATAAACACGGCTGATGATGAAATAGAACTACAAGCAAAACTAGCTTGTGCATCAAATTTTTAAAAACACAGGTTTTTTTAATAGAAAAATCTGGTAGTTTTTACAGTTGCATGGAGGACATTCACTGTGTTGATGAAACCCTCAGCACTTTGCAGAGGAAAAGATCCTTTGGCTCCAAGATACAGCAGCATTTAACAAATATAGGATGTCAGGAATACTCAATGCCCACAAAGGCCCAGACAATTTAAACCCCGAAGTTTTTCCCTTTGTTCTGCTATGGCTATAAAACACTTCGACTTCTTTTCCCCCCCCAATATTTTTAAACATAACAAAGAAAAACAACTGTTTCAAAAGTTTTCACATGAAGGGGAACATTATTATAGGCCATTCTTTCCTAGAAATCTTTTAAGTCTTATTTATTAACAGAATTAATCTGATCATAAACTGGCTGACATATAAAGTGTTGAAATATGTCATCTTCCAACCATGCTTTGCTAATGAAATTTTGGTGTTAATTCAGGGATTTAACAGAATCCTAGAATCTGTAACAGGAATCAAACAACAATTGTGGTTCATCTGGCAAAAAAGCAGCATTTTCCCCCTTTTCTGTTGTGGGTTTGTCATTGTATGCTCTCCATCATCCATTTCTTTCCAGAATCTACTTTTTGATGTGGAGTCCCCACTTGGCCATCAACTTCAGCATTAAAATGCTCTGAACATGTTTTGCAGTTCCAATCCCAGGAAATGTTTTGTACTTTCAATCCCAGGATCCAAAAGGATTTCATAAAAAACCAAACAACTAAGCCTGAACAACCAAGGCTGGGATTTCATAAATAACCTCAAGGCATCTTTATGATGCCACCAACTTCTTGCTCCGCCCAGCCCAGTAACCAAAAGCAGCAGAGAAGTTTGGTAAATGCTCTGACCTTTGGAATTATCAAGCTCCAGGCTGCTGTGGGGAGATCACTACAAGGATGTAAGAAATGTAATTTAAAAAAAAATGAGTTTACCCCACACATCAGGAAAGCTCCTGGACAGACATTCCCAGTTCAGTGCCCCTTGCTGGAGAGCTGCAGCCCCATCACAAAGGGGCACCAGAGGTGGCACTTCAGGCAGCTTTTCCAAACCCCTGCAGGGCATTAACCCAGCTCTGATCCCAGCTGCTCCTGGGATTGTGATTCCTGATCTCTGGGCTGAGTTTAGCTGAGCTCAGCTCAGTGACCACAGGTGAGCTCTGCTCTTTTTCCCCTCTGCCCCAGCTCAGTGTCCTCTGGATTTAACTCCTGGTGAGCCAAAGCAAGGACATGTCCCTGGCACTGAGGGGAGCTGGCTTTGGGCTCACACCCCAGTGGGATCTGCCACGAGACATTGCTGCCAAAGGCTTATCCTGATTCTATGAGTGGTGACAAGCCTGACTGCCCTTAGGCCAGACCAACCATGGCCTAAAGAGTGCCAAGGCCTTCAAGCATTTGTCTCAAACTGAGGCCATGTGAAGGCAAAAAGCCTTCTTCAAGTTGGGTTTTTTCCAAGAAGCAAAGCATTCCTGAAAGTTTCATTTATTCTTTTTGACTAATATTTAAGATACTACCTTAAAAAAATATTGAGCTGAAGGAGATGGATGCAATTGTGCAATAATAACAAATCAGAAATCTTTTACTAGCAAAGAGAGTCAGGAATTTGAATTAACATCAAAATCATGTATTATGGCATCCACATCTGGATATCAGTTTACTGCCTAAATCCAAAACTTCTCTGAGAGCCAGTTGGTTTCTGTAAAAATGTATTTCTCCCTTTGAAAGGAAATAATAATTGGAAGGTCTTACAGGAAGCCACCCAATACCAATAGAGGAAATTGCAATCTGCTCCTCAATGTTAGTTTAAATCAATGTTATATTTAGCAAAGGCTGTTTTTTAATGATAGTATTTTCAACAGCTTTTACTACACTGAGTCTCCTCAAAGGCTTACATTATATTAAGAATTGCTTTGTTTGTAGAATGTTTCTTTAATCATCCCTCAAGGTCTTCAGCTTACCCTAGGTTAGATGTTGTTCCCCACCTCCAGGACATCCAGGATTCCAATTTCACCAAAACCATTTTTTTTTTTTTTTTTTGCCCCAGGCTAATAAAAAGCAAAGTATTTCTGCATATGCTTGCCTAGAAATATGTGTGGTTCTTAAAAATACGAAGTGATCAAATATTAAAACCACCTTTTTCTGTTTCCAGAAGTATACACAGCATTTCAGCTTCCTAGGAATTTTCTGCTTGGGTATCTGGATTTCAGAAAATTTCCATTAAATCAGTGGTTTCAAAGGAAGATTTTTTTTTAAAAGTACAGTATTAATGATACTAAATAAAATCCAAGAACTCCAAGCAAAACAGCTCCTCCAATTTCTTCTCCAAGTTGACAAAATCTTTTAAAACATACTCCCTGCACCAGGGCTAAAAACTCCCTGGGACACTGCTCAGAAATCCTGTGCAGAATTTCCCTGTGGTTTTTATGGATTTCATTACATTGTGAAGTAATAACATCAAAATGAAGTTTATAATAGATTTACATGCAGAAGGGTTTCATACCACCTATAATCATTAGTGCGCAAAAACTGGTGCTGCCAACAGCTGAATAATTCCACTGCATGTAACTTAAGAGGATCCAGAAATTCAAGAGTAGAGTCTGCTCCAGAAGAAAAATGCTGCTTAGGAGTCTAAACCATGTTTTTCCAACATGTAACTCAAGAAGGCACCATGATAACTTGAATTACAGTGTATTTCTGACTCTGGGGAAGATGATTCCACTGTCACGAGCTTTCTGCAGATCTGGCCACTGGAAAAGTGAACTACAAACAGTCCATGTTCCCAAGTGGTAAAAATTGACTGAAAATAATGTGATTTACCTGAGTTCTATCTGCAGAGCCTGGTGATAAAATAACCTACCTGGTGATTCTATCTGCATAACAGCTTAGAGCCAACATTTTTATAGTTACACCTTTCACAGAATGATCAGAAACAAAATTCTTTTCCTCAACAAGAACACAAATAAAGGCAGACATTTTCCTTAAGAAAAAATAATGATAATTAAAAATCAATGAAGGCAAGGAGAAAGCACACTGCAGATGATGAGACAGTAATGACAACCTAATGCAAGTCATTCCAATATAGAGGACAGCATTAACTGCACCACAATCCAATGGATTTCCAACATTTAAAAACTTCCATCTTTTAGGCACCAAAAAAAATTACGTAAACTGTAGGAGTTGATTTTTTCATGAGTTTTCACATTTAATAATTAATTCTTTGGTACGATTAAATGTCTTTACAAAGGAAAAGAAAAGGAATTTCCTTCTTATATACAACTTCTCATGAGATGTTTTTGTTGTCAAACAGAGCAGCTGACAGTTTCAAGATTTTCCCATTGCTCTTTACTACTCTGAGAAGAAAAAATGTTTAAAAGCTAATTCTGCTCTCTTCTACAGGTGGGATTCTCTGCAGCCACTTCGAGTCAAAGTGTAAAAGCAGCAAGAACAAAATCTGGCTATTCAGCCTCTTAAAACAATGGAACAATGAGAAAGGCCAAAGAATGGAATTCTGATGCAAATTATGTATAAATGTGTATAAAAATATAATAAAATATGTATGAAACTACAGATAACAAATACTTCATTCCTTTAACATTCAGCACAGACTTTGCTTGTACTTTTCAGTGGAAGCTAAGGACAAGCCTTCCTTCAATGCAGCCTTAAACATGAAAATTGAGAAGGTTTGTGCAAACCAGGCTGCAGCCCAGGCCATGCTGCTGCCTCACTCCTATTTTTCACCTTTCCTCTCTTTCAAGCCCTGAAAGCGCAGCACAAAGGTGCTGAAAATACACTAAAACATCAGGGCCAGTACAAAAAGAAAGAGATCAGGAAAGATTCAAGTATTTGACTGATGTGGATGGATTAGATTTGCCAAATCCAGGTGTTTCTTGCAGGCATGGGATCAGCTAGAGGAAAAGGAGCCTGAGTCATCAGCTCCATCAAAGGCGAGGATGGGGACTCTGGGTGAGCTCTGTGTCAACAGGAACCATCCCTGCACTCAGAACTTTTAATTACCCTCACCCAGGCAGCAGCATCAGGGATTGCAATCCCCAGATTACCTTGATTGCTCTGTCATTATCTGTCATCAGCTGCTGCTTCTCATCTTCCAACTTCTGCGCCGCTTCCTGCAGCCGCTGCTCCACCACAAGCTGCTGCCGGCTGCTCTGCTCCGTCAGGAAGGAAATGGTTGTCTTCAGTTCAGCTATCTCCTGAAAAGAAAGCAGCCTGTTAAAGCTCCCCTCAATAAAAGAGGTGTATTTTGCATTTTTTTGATATAAACACAGCAATGGCAAGCTCTGCTGTGCGAGCTGGATGTTTGAAATTAGCACACTGCACACTAGCGGGGCACGGAATTCCAGGCAGAAAAAAGGAATAGAGCAAGGCTGTAAATGACAAGAATCGCTGAACACAAAATATTTGGAAGTGTTTTGCACTGTGACATTCCAAAATATTTACTCATGAGAACAAAGCACATCTGTGGTCTTCAAACCGGAGCCCGTTCCCCGTCCTGCACCGCTCTGGAAGCGGGAGTGGGAGTTTACATTGGGATGGTGCTGCTCCCTTTCCAGGGGAGATTTTACAGCTCGGTACTGCTGAGAAGAAAAACACCCACGTTCACACACTGCACTGAAATTTAAACCTGGCAGTGACATTTCTGAGCTGCTGAAAGGAGCAGATTTTGCTGAGCAATACAGTGAGGACCTGACTCCGCATCCAGGACCTTCATCTAGACCTTTGAGGTGATTCACTTGTCATTTGTTGAATTGTATTTGTTTTACCTTTTTCATCACTGGGGAAAGTCATAACTAACCCTGATCCTTTAGGCATATTTACAGAATTTTATACTGACATGTCATCACCCAGCAAAGCACTTAAACATGTGGGAGAGTCACTGCCTTTAATGTATATATTCAAGCTTAAGGTTAAGCTGCTGTAGCAGCACATTATAGAATAATATTAAAAGCACTTTAGCACACAGACAGTTCAGAGAGAAACTACCAGAGTGCTTAGACTTTGCCAGGCCTCCTCACTGGCAGAGAAACACTTATCTATATTAATTACATGGTTATTTAGGAAAAAAAAAAGTTTAAAAAACCCCTAATAATAGGCCAGGACTATTATTCTTCAGCGTAAGAAGAATTGTGCTACAAATGAAGGTACTAAAATCACTGGAAAAGGGGGAAAAGCTTGATTAAAACTCTGTATTAAATTTATTTCTCTTTGCCTACCTGAAAAGTAACCCAGACTATATGTAAAATCTACCTTTATATTTCTGTATTGCCTTTCTAAAAAAAATTACATATTTCAAAAGATAATACCCATCAAAAGGAAGGGGTTTTGAGACCAATATGCCAAAGTTTAGAGATTATCTGGATAGGGTGCAACTCTTTAGCCAGGATTAAGCAGCGTCTCTGGGTTTGCAGTTCAGGTAATTGTTTAGAAGACAGACAATTTGCAGAAATGTGGTTTTGCCAGGTGTGTAATGCACAGGAGAAAGCAGAAGTAAGCAATGGATTATATAAATTATTAAAATAACAGGCTGAAGCCATGCAAAACAACAGCATTTTGAGTATGTCCCATCGTGTCATTTTAAAAAGAAAACAAAGTAGCAAACTCCTCAGTATAACATAAACCTGAGATTTAAAGCTTTTACTGGGTTGAGACCCTGGTCTAGCACAGAGGCTCTGAAATGCATGCAAGGAAATTTCAGCAGGAATTGATGAAGAAAGATCTGCTTTGTGCAGTACTTTTCAGAGCAAAAATTTCTATTTACTTTGTATAAACTTCACAGGAAATTTCTTGAAATATCTTCTCTGTGTGGGTGTTAAAAGTGAATGTTCCAAGAGGCCACAGAGAGTAAGATTGGACAGATGCTGTCAACAAGGCGACCACAAGAAAAGTTGCAATCGACCAATTATTAACAGTGAGCTACAAAAAAACCCCAAACCCAAGCATGTCCAAGTAACTTGGGGGATTTGATTTAAACCCACACAAGTAAAGAAATTCAGACATCAGGGTCAAACTGTTTTATTGAGCCAAGCAGCCCTGACACATGATGGATGTGTTGTGTCTGCCCCAGAAAGTGCTGAGGAACTGGGTCCAGCTCTCGCCACTAAAATGTCCCAGCTACAGCAAAGCCACCTTAATACAAAACATGTCCCCAAATCTTGAGACTATTCTGCAGGCCAATAAATGTCAGTCTGACAAAATTTATTATGACATTTAGGTTAAAGAGTTCTTACCTTGCCCTACACTACCTACGTGCTCCTGCTCCAACAATTAAAGCAATTTCCCTCACTCCTTGCTTAAAAATTCAGAAATGCTTCAATTATTCCAAATGTCTTTAACAAATGGACCAAGAACCATTTCTGTATTGACATTGGATTGTGTCTGGCATGGAGAGGCTGCCTTGATTCCACTCACACGTGGGTGACAATGACAAAAGGCAAAACAGAGGTAGCAATGGAAGGGATCTCTTCCTTCAGGTCTGACATGGATTAAATGTTACTTTATGAGCTTTAACCATTTCCTGCTTTGCAGATTCAGATGGAAAGATTAAAAAAAGATTTTTTTTTGTTGTGTCTTCCTTTCTTTTTTATAAATAAGGCTCTCAAAAATTACTAAATTACTAATTTAAAATTACTGAAAAGGTATTTTGGAAAGAGAAGATTCTCCCTGATTTACCACAGAATCATGCAATTGGTGAGGGTGGAATGGACAAGTTTAATGAAGTATCAGCCAGAGCTCATTGTCCAGGATCAGCCCAGTCAGGTTTTAAGCATCTCCAAGGATGGAGACTCTACAACCTTACTGTATGCAAATAAATGTGTAAAAATACAGGTCAGATTTTAGAAATAAGATATATTTACCAATGATTCTGATAAAGCAGTGTGAAAAAGTGACAGCCAATAAATGTCACCATAACAACTGAAGTCACAATTTTGCACAAATGTTACAGAGAATAAGACTCAAAAGAGCTGAAAAGCTGAAATGAAGAATTTTAAATATTTTGAAGTGTTGGTAAAACAGTAAAGTTTGCAGTTACTTGTTATTGTCTCACTGACCATTTCTGTCTAGTTTAGAGGCTGCTAAACTCTTCTTTGTAGTGTTTTTATTGATTTTAAAAGACTGTTATTGGACTATTGGCTGCAAACACACTTTGCAGTGCAAGGCAGACATTCTGCTGTGGCTGGGAGCAATGAGGAGAATGACACCTCCACACAAATCCTCGTGGCAATTTTCTTCTTATTAAAAGCTTAACTTCTGGATTCATCTCCATCATTTTTCACACTTCAGTACTACCTGTCAGTCAAACTGAAAGCTGAAGTATGTAAAAATCATCCAGACTTACCATTTTTAAGTACATATGTAAATTCAACACTCATTTTCATCTTTGGAGTTCTCTGAAGACCAAAAACTCAAGTCAAAACCAGTCTGCCTCCAGGACACTGACATTCCTGAAGGTGCTGTTTTGGGCAGAAATGCAGAACTGGTGGGGATCAATGACAAAGATGAAGAAACCTTGGGTGACACTGCCTTTAATATGAAATGCAAATCCTGGCTGTGCAATGGATCCTGATTCTATGAGATGTACTGGAGCACCTCACCTGCCTTCCCACTGGCTGAAGGAGGACTTGGTTCTCTGGGGTCCTCAGGAAATGGTGATGAAGATGAAAAAGATGAAATTCAGAACCCAAAAAACCCCACCTCTATTTTCCAGCTTAATGCTCTGTGTTTTTTTAGTTAAAATGTCCAAGAAGACACTGGATGTCTGATTTAGCAATGGGATACGACTCCTGCTGGTTGTCAAGACCAGAAGTAACTCAACTTTCCACCAAGCTCCCAAGTGGAACAGGTTCACCTGAGCTCCCTGTCTGCTGGCCACCTACCTGCGAGGACTTGGCCAGTTTCTGGCTGAACTCCTCCTCCGTCTGCTTCAGCTGCCTGTTGGCCTGGAACACACACAAAATTCAGCCCCGTTAGCTCAGACACAGGACGTGCACAGACACTCTGCCACCGGGCCTGGCTTGGCAGCTCCTCCACACGCCTATCGCCGCGCGCGGCCCCGCGCCAGCCCCAACGCCCTTCTGTGGCAGCCAAAAAACCGCCAGGGCTGGCCTTTGATCTCGGGCCAACTATTCATCACTCAAAGAGGGGAGAAATTGTACCTCTGCTGCCAATTATTAGAAAAACATAAAGAGTTCTGCGGATTAAAAAAAGGGAAAAAAGGAGAGAATGAGAGTGTGTGTGTTTGTGTGTGGGGCAGGGGAAGGAGGCAGCACACATAAACGAGTTTATCAGGATGAATTTGTTTCTGGACAGAGGGGGAAAAATGAGGAGAAAGTCCCAGGCAATTTGACATGGGGATGCAGCTTCTCCTCTCAGTTCTGTGTCTGCAACTGTGCTTTGTTCCATTGCTCGTCCCTTCCTAGGGAAAGATGGGAATTACACTGAAAATCCACCCAAGATGCAGCTGCCCCAGCTTGGACACACAGCTCTTTCTTTACCTCAGTTTTTTTTTCCACAACTCAAAGCTAAAGAATAAACCAAACTGAAAACAAGGCTGCTTGGGCATATCAGAATCCAACCAGCAAATATTTCTGTAACTCCAGGAAAAATAGCTCTTAAGGTTTTTTTTCCCCCTCAAATAATTTAATTTCATATATAATTTGATAATAGTGATATTAATTTTAAAAAAATAAATGCAATTTCATTTCAGGAGAGAAACCTGATTTGTATTTTTCTTGCAGAAACCAGCCCAGCCCAGCCCCACCACGCTGTCCTCAGGTGAACTGCTCAGCGCTCTCGTCTTCTTGGCTCTCAAACTTGAGGACAGGTGTCTAAGACAAATATTTTCTTAGGGGGGACGGAATATCACGCAGCTGAGTTCTGAAGTAAATTTAAGCTGATTAAGTTTTCAAGATCTGTCTGACCTCCTGCTCAAACCTTTGATCTGTCGTCCTTAGTTTTACGGCACTGCATCCGGCGCCCAAACGCCGGTTCCTGCCAGCCCCTCTTTGGGGGGACCAAAAAACCCACAGGGGCCCCCAAAGCCTCTGAACCCTGCATGCATCCAGCTCAGGCTCCATTTCTGCAAACTCTGGGGATTTCAGGCAGGCAAAGAGTCTTATTGATTTTACTGGGCTATAAATCGAGGAGCTTAGAGCCGCGGATCGTCATGGTAGGGCTGGAATCATCCTCAGCAATCCGGGCAGCTCTGTAAGGTGCAGCTCAGCATAAGAATATTACAGCCAGTTCAAAGTAATCCTAAACTTTACATGAAATTGCAATTTCAGATCCTCAATCCCTTCAAAATCCAAAATTATGAAACATATGGATGTCTCCATCCGTTTGTTGGTACTAAGGAATCTACTAAAAAAGTTATCAAAACCAATTATCCAATTTGTGCATCATTTTTGAGATAACATTATGGCTTGGTTTTGTTATAAACAGAGATAATGGCAATACACATTGGTTTGAACCAGCATCTAGAAGAATTCTGGAGCACCAGACAAATGAAATTTCACTTTTTCTCCATTTATCACTCAAAAATGAACCACAAACACTGTAAGGGCCCATGGTGGGGGTGCATAAATAAAAGGAGTGGTGACATAGCACCAGTTATCCCAGGGAGCTCTGTCCATGCTCTGTTTCTCCTTGTACTTGGGCTGACCCACGTTAACACTCGTTCCATTGTACTGCAGCCTAGTTTCAGATGATGTTTTACCACCACTGCATGTCATAAAGTGACCAAAACTGCCAGTTTATCTTTAGAGAAAAAAAGTAAAAAAATAAGTTACAGCAATAGCATAAATTACTGTTAGTCCCAGAAAGGGAGAGGGACTTGTCAGCAAGGCACTGCACAGATCACGTTACAGCTGCTCTCGCTCAACTTGCCTGGGGTAAAAGTCCTCATCTTTCATAGAAGCAGCTTTATAACCTCCTGAACCCACAGAAGAAATCCCAATAAATAATAAAGAACCACTCACGAGTTCCATAAACAAATTAGAATTTGTTTGTTCACACTGAGTAGAATCAGGCTGACCTCTGAGAGACAGGACAGAGGTGATCCAAAAGAAAGATCCTCTGAATTTCATTGTTTTATTCCCAACTAAAGGCAAAGAATGGATATCCTACCAGTTTACTCAAAAGGAATTGCAACATTTTATTTTATAATGGCTTTAACAACTTCCAGTTAGCAAAATATTTATAAGTTTTGTCTCCCAGTCACCAATAAACCATAAATTCTTGCATTTTCTTCCAGTCCCAAACATTCAAGGGGTCTGAATTTCAGAGGTACTGAGCTCCCAAAGCTTCCTCTGGAGATAGCACAAGCACAGCTCCATGGGCTCTGGCTGTCTAAAAGTGGTTATATTGGCCTTGTGGCACTAAAAACCATGGACAGTCCCTGCCAGTGCCTTAAAGGGTCTTACAGAAGGGCATGCAGTGACAGGAAAAGGGGGATTGGCTTCCCACTGATGGAGGGCAGGGATGGATGCGATATTGGGAAGGAATTGGCCCTGAGGGTGCCCAGAGCAGCTGTGGCTGCCCCTGGATCCCTGGCAGTGCCCAAGGCCAGGCTGGACAGGGCTTGGAGCAGCCTGGGACAATGGAAGGTGTCCCTGTCCATGGCAGGGGGTGGGATGGGATGATCTTTAAGGTCCCATCCAACCCAAACCATTCCGTAATTCTGTGGCTCCTGCTGACTTCAGCTTTTCCCCGAGGTCTGTAACACCCAGCAGCTCTTGCATCATCGCAAACCACACGAGCAGCTCTGATGAAGGCAGAGACCACAATTTACAGCACTGAAAAGATCCAACTCATGGGGCTGCCTGGGCACCCTCTTTTCCACTGACATCTTTTAACTGCATCCTTTCTCAAAACCTGCAACTAAAACTAATTTAGTAGCTCTTTACACAGGCTGCTGCTTTGCAACCAAGGGAGACATAAACCACCTTCCCTGGGGCAAAGGTAGCACTGCTACGCACAGAAAATGCATTTTACTCTTTTTTGTTTTAAGGAATGAGTAAATACACACAGAGCTGTGTACAGGGAACATCAGGGGGAATTTATATCACATTTATCTTGATAAATGACAAGGTTCACACTGGCCTGGTGCACACACACAGCAGCTTCCTGGGCTCCTTCTTTTCCAACTGGCTGCTGGGTGCGTGTGCTGGAGGAGGCACGGGCTCTTTCTGAATTATTTTAAGGGCATTCCCTCCCTTTCAGGTTAGGTGCTATTTCAGAAACATAATGAATAAGAATCCAAGTGGAACGTGAACATTTGGAGGGTCAGCCAGTGTTCATTAAAGTCAAGCTTTTTTTATAGCAATGGGCAGCACTGCAAATAGAGTTAATGGTCTGAAACCAGTTTTCCGTGTGCGAGAGGTGGCTGCTGAAATTCCCACTTGGCAGAAGCTTGTCAGAAATATCAACTGGAATATCCATTTTTATAATGAAAAAAGTTTAAATTGGATCAGCTGCAGAGGAATTCCACTGATTCAAAAACTAACTCCTGTTTAGTTTCACATAGTTAATACGTATTTTAGCTAAAATTATCTGATTATGATGATTTTATATGCAGTTATTTTATATTACAGAGGACTTTTGCATTAAAAAGATTATGTCCTTGTTGCAGTTAATTGGTTTTAAAAACCAACTGTAATTCTTTAACAAGCCTTAAAGCATCATATTGTGGTTGCTGAGAAAACTGCATTGACTGCAACAAAACATGTCACGTAAAATTAAAACAGTTATTAGCACTCCAGATGTAGTGTCTGAATTAATGGATGCTCTCCTAACACAGCCCCAATTTCACTTTCTCCTTCCATGGAACAGAACAGCATCAGTAAAAGGGCACAGGACCTGTGACAGGAGCAATCACAAAAGCACACCGTGTCCTACCCCAATTACCAGGTATTTATGAGCTATTTGAAAGTGTGAGGTGTATCAGAGGGAACTTTCAGCTCCAGTTCCATGGAGCGCCTGCCCTGAACAGCCCCAGGTCCATCTGCTCCAGCTGCACTCTGGGGTTGGCAGCCACGTGGGCAATTCCATCCTCCAGCAACACTCACGGAGGCATTTGGGATGGCTTGGATATTTGTCAAAAATGAAGCTGTTCAGAATCCTGGAAACATTACAAATCTGTGCATTGTGTAAGATAGTGGGGAAAATGCTTCCCTGGGAGGGTGGGCAGGCCCTGGCACAGGTGCCCAGAGCAGCTGTGGCTGCCCCTGGATCCCTGGCAGTGCCCAAGGCCAGGCTGGACAGGGCTGGGAGCAGCCTGGGACAGTGGGAGGTGTCCCTGCCATGGCAGGGGTGGCACTGGGTGAGTTTTAAAGCCCCTCCCAACCCCAGGGTTTAGAGATGGGCTTGGCAATGTTGGGTTTATGGTTGGACTCGATGACCTTAGAGGTCTTTTCCAACCTAAATAATTCCATGTTTCTCTATCTTCCAGCTTTGGAAAGAGCTCTCATAACTACAGTTTTAGATATATACACACACACACACACAACACCAAAATTACTGATAGAGAAACAGCAGATTAAAGAACTTTTCTGTTTAGGGTAGCAGCTATGAAAGAATCATTTTTCAAAATGCCTGCAACTAGCTAAAAGTGGCCATCCATAAGCTGATCCTCCATAATTAGTTAAAGTGTAAGCAAACTTAAAAAAAAAAAAAGAAAAAATAAGAAGAAGAAGAAAAAAAGGAGGAAAAAATCAAAGGGTGGGGGAAGAAGAAGAAAGAAAACTTGCTCCAGGGAAGAAGCAACTGTTCTCTGATGTGCACAAGGAATTTAACATCAAAGAACTAATGTAAATGGGGCCCATTTACCTCAAAAAACAACACACCACTCCACATTCTGGAATATTTCTATTTTAAGTTTGACAGCATTATGCTTTGTACCAAAATTCAAGATTGTGTAATTTGATAGATGTCAGAAGAAAATGACCTTCAGAATGGCTAATGGTGGCAATCTTTGTTATTAAGTATGTTAAAACTCTCTGTACAATATCTGTTTAAACTTCAGAGATCAGCAGATCACCTTTAAAGTTCATCTGATTGTACATAAAAATTCCATTTTGACTGAAAGCCTGAAACATGCATTTTCCTTATGTGCCTCTAACACTGACAGTGGGTGACTTCCTACACCAAACTCCTGTTCTTTCTCCAGCTCTCCCCACCAATCAGACTAAAATGAAAGCTGGATCTCTGTTCAGCAGTGAAAATAGCACACACAGTTCAAATATGTAATCTGAACCACCCAAAAGACCATTAAAAATAGTTGAATACCCAAAATGATGTTAACAGAATAATTAGTCAAGTACCAAATGACTTCAAGGGTTTTGAAAATGAATGATAGAAATCCCAAAATCCTATTAATATTCTATTTCACATTTCACTTTTGGAGGTCCACAAATCTTTTCCTTTTTATATTTTTTTCATTAAACATACATCTTTAGGAGAAAAAAACCCTCTCATTCATGTGTGAAGTACTTTTCATTGGGAAAAACCCAAGAATGAATAGAAATGACTTTGACAGTACCTGCACAGAGAATTCCCTTTCTGCAGCACATTGCAGTTCTGTGCTTGATGGGGGCCCACTGAGAAACTGCTTCTGCAAACTGTGCCTTAGGAAAACTCCAAATTCCAGACTTCTCACTTAAACCAACAGAGTATTTCTAACAGTTCTGAAATTGTGCAGAGGAATTACATGCAGGCATTTTTAACTCACCCAGAAAGTCTCCTGTGGGGCTCCAGCTGCAGGGTGGCTGATGCCCAAGTTACACCAGCCTTGCACCAGGACACAATTGTTACCTTCATGTAAATGGATTTATTGAGCATCTAAATGTTCCCCAGCATCACTAATGCTGACTTCCAGTCAATAATGCTGTCAGCCAGGCACATTATTTAAAACAAACTGGCCAAAAAAACAAACCTTGCATACAAGACAAGGATTTAAAATCAGATTAACAGCCTGGGTTTGCCACACGCAATTGTTTAATGCTGAACTACCCTTTACAGAATACTGGTGAGTGCATCAGGCAATTTAAGGGCTGGCAGAGAATTTTGGTTTAATCTGAAGCTATCCTGAGACATTTTGCCAAAAGATTGCTGGGTGTGATAAGCTCTGGGCTGGGATCATGGACAGCACAGGCAAAGGTGGCTGATTTTTGTTTGATTTACTCTCATCAATCATCTGTGAGATGACTCTTGGTGAAATCAGTGTGGTGTTTGGTGGTGACAGAGATTCCTGCAAATGAAGAGATTCAAATGATCATCACAGATGTCACTGCTTCTCATCTGCCATCCATCACACCAGGCAGCTGGGCTCGAGATTTCTCATTATCCCTCCATTCACACCAACTTTGGGGTCAGGTTTTATATTATTTATATTTTATATTATGGCATGATTCTTCCCACAGCTCCACACTCACACGAGGTGGAGTAAACCTGGTGAAGATGGGGAGACTGCAACACTTTCCACTTTAGAGTACCTAAACCACACTCCTGGATTGCCATTTTAATATTTCCTGCTTTTCTTCTCTTCTGTCCAACTAAACAAAGATGGGGATTTAAACTGAGTTTAAGACATTATATCAAAAGTGCTGGCATGTTCTTTTGCAGAGCTTCAACAAAGAAAATGTGCAGCCAACAGGAATTATCTGAGCTTTGACAAGCTGCCTTTATCCCTGAGAAATGCAGGCACCTCACTCCTCTCACGAGCTCGGGCTCTCCCCCACTCTGACACAGAGAAGTTTCCAGAATCACTCAGGCCCAGAATCACTCAGTACCCACAGAGCTGACACCCAGCAAAACCACGAGGGGACAGGCTGTGAAACAGCTCTGAAGGTGCTAGTTAAAGCTAAAACTTCCTCCACACAGAAAAGGCAACAGTCCCAAGATGTGACACTGATCCACGACTTGACTCAGTTAAAGACTACTTAATCTGAGCTTTACAAAACATGGCTCTTTCACAAACTGGAGATTTCCGAGACCCATTTTATAATTATTTATCAGCTAAATTCACACGCCTTGATCTTTGCCAAGGAGAGACTTGAAGGCTCCTGAAAGAATTATAAAGGGATAAGAATTAAGTTTTTAGATTTTGCATTGCTATTTTAAGTTGAATTTAGTGGCAAGAACAAGCATTTATTAAGAAGACAATGAGTAGAAAAACATTCTATGTATGTATTATTTTAAGACAGGATCTTTGCTATTAAATAGAAGAAAAAATGGGAACAAAGGACAAATTCTGTACCCCTGAATTAACTTGGTATCACTAAATTAACTCAGTATCACAAAGTTAACTCAGTATTTTGAAGTTACATCGTTAGACAAGAGCCCAACAAAAGTTAAGCTTCTACAGCTGGAAAGACAGACACTGAAAAAACTACCATGTCCCCCAGCAAACCTGTGATCTGAAGCCATCAGTGCTCCTTAGCAAGATTATGATGGATTACTTTTTGTAGTTTAGATATGACAAAGCTTCCCCAAAAGAGCGACAACTTCCCGGAGCCAGAGCGCGTCACTGAGCCGAGGAGAAACCTCCCAAGTCCAGCACAGGCCCAATTAAAAGGAAAATGGAATGTATTGCTCCATCATCAAAGCAATTAAAAACATAAATAAGGCATTGCAAGACTCTTAGCATTCCCAATGTTCAATTATTTATCTGTTCTCTGTCCTGCAGCTGTAGGTCAGAATTAACTTCTCTGAACTAAATACAGGAGAACTCTTTTGGGGATTTGCACCTTATTCATTTTCAAGCAAACATTCAAATTCATTTCAAATTCACACAAGAACTGCAACAGTTTCACCTAAATCAGATTTTCTACAAGTTAAACACCCCTCCTACACTCAGATGTGATTGTGAAATTACTTTGATCTCTGTTCCCAAATTTATTGCTCTGTGTAATCCATGACAAAATATAATGTGATTTACTGTATCTCTATATGACAGCCCAGCAGCTGACAGAACTTAATAATTTAGCATAAGAAAAAAACCCTTCTGGCACCAAAATATACAAATCATAATTGAGGCACTTTAGTATCACGTTACAATGAAGCACAAGCAGGCTGATCATAAGAACTTCAAAACAATTAGAATTCTTTCTCACCCATTTAATGAAGGTGGGTTTTACTCCGTGACATGTTCTGCAGCTGTAAGCAAATCATTCTGGAGCACTTTTCTTTCTTCATATTAATGACTCTGAAGGACTAATAACATTGTTTTACCCCTTACCTATTTCCCAAACACTCCTTCTCCAAAAAGAAGAAGAAAAAAGCCACCTGCAGCTTTTCTCTATTATAATGATATGAAGAAAGAGCAAATGAGTGTAAACAATGTCTTCAAATCGTGCCATATTTAAATACACAATTATTATGTTTTACATTAGTTTGGTCTTGATCACTGAGCATTTCTTCTGAACAAAGCTATTTGGAAATCTGGTTTTTTTTAATTGTGCTGACCTGAGCAGGGATGTGATGGACACATTCCATAGGGCACCTTTCTCAGGGCTTGTGCTGACTCTGGGGTTTGGGGGACTTGAGAAAGTCTGTGCAAATGATGCACCACCCCAGAAACTTCCAAGTAAGAATGTGGACCTCATGGATACAGGAGGATTTTCTATTTCTAATCCCAAGGAACAAACACCAGTTACTGTTTGTTTGCACAACCAAAACCACGGAGGAGCCCCAGTGAAAGCAGCAGGGATGGCTGCAGGGACTGGGATCCAGGAGCAGGGAATCCTTCCTGTCACACCTGACCAGGAGCCCAGACTCACTCAAGAATTCTGAACAAATCTGAGAATGAATTGGCTCAGTTGTTAAAATAAAAAAATCCACCAGCAATCTCACATTACAGTCAGCACCACACTGGAAAACAGCCAATGTTTTCCAAATATTATCACGTACCCAGGAATGTAAGGATAAGTAAAATTGGTAAATTAGATAAAACTGGACCTACAAGCAATCAGCCTTTTCCAGGGCACAAGTTCTTGGGAAAAAAGGGAGAGAATGAGGTCATGATTCAACTGGGCTTTTAAAACTATTTAATAAAGCTGAAATAATAAGCAATTGTGTATTACAAGATAAAGTCGGTGTGTTACAGGTTGTTTGGAGAGTGAAGAAAGGCTCGGGAAATTATTGAAAAAATAATTAAAACAGTTGTTCTGCCACTGGCAAAACCTCAGCATTCACCTTATCCACCATCCCCACGACTTTGTGAGTCTTGGTCTTATGAATTCACTCCGAAGGATAAAACCTGGAAGTTCTGGGATGGAGAAGAGGCAGCGTGTGCCCAGGTGCTGCAGAATAGGGAGGGGTGTTTGGGCATACACTTGAAAAAAGAACAGGAGACAGAGAAACAAAAAAACCCCACCTGTGAGTGCTTCTTCAACAGACTTTAGATGAATTCCAGTTGGTTAAAAACCCACTAAACCCTAAAATACCCAGGAAAACTGCTCCAATAGCTACCCAGCTATCATTGATATGACAGGACACGAGTAAAGTGTGCTGAAAGATGGGCCACATGATGGAGCTTTAATTTTAGTCATATCAGTCCTTGCCCTGCTGAAAGCCATCTTTTTAATTCCGTATTTTGTCATAATTTATCATTTAGCTCTTGTCTGGTTCTCATTTCTTAACAGCATTGCTTCAATCATTTTCATTTTTAACCCTGTGGTGCTATTTGTGAATGCAAATAATGGTGCTTGATCTCCCTGCAGACATTAATGAAGATATTAAAAGTGAGCCTGTTGCTCATGGGTGGACATTTTTTTTTCCCCACAGTGACAGTTAAACCAACTTCTCCTGGCTCCTAACTCTGGAACCAGATTTATAAATACAGCTGATGAGCAGAAATCTTGTTGTTTTCTGGATTGTTTTTTTGGAGTTTTTATTTTTATTTTTTAAGGAGATAGGAGCAGAGTAACTCTGTGAATAACTGCAGCTCTTGCTTTGAAACATCTCCAGTAGGGAGAGTGTCATAAATTCTGTTTAGTCTTATTGGAGTGAAATATCCCTGAGATGATTCTACCATCTTTTTCTTCATGTTTGGCTCTGTTGATTGAAGACTCTTCCAAATGGCTCCCCTGAGGGATGATGCAATTCCTGTGACCATGTTCCTGGTCCACCATCATCCTGATTTTTCTTTGGAGGAATAAGAAGGAGCAGCACAAAAAGGGACACACTACAGAGGAAACTGGTTTTAAAAGGATTTGTTGAAAGGTACTATCAAGACAGATTAAATAATCTGCATTCTTTGTGCTAATATACATTAAAAATATTTCCTCTTTGTGAAATACATTTCTTCTTGACCTTTTGGCATTATGTTTTGCTTTTACTTGATCTTTTGGCACCACATTTCTGATTTTGCTAGATTTTCTCCAACAAAGCCAAATGTACTACACTCAATTTTATTAATATTAGTTGGTGAATCACTATCACTGTGTCAGAAAGGTTCAAGAACCAAATGTAATTTAATGTACACAGGCTCTACAAAAGAAAAACAATAAAAATATTACTGCTCTGGAACAGAGAGATAGTATCAGAAACAATAGTTCTTGGATTATAATGAAAAAAAATTAAGAGTCTTGGGAAACATCCAACTCTACTTGGTAAGAATTGGAGGCTCTTTAAATTATTCATAGCTGGGGCCTAAGCTAAATAATTGATGTAACAGACTCAAAACAAGTTTAAAAAATGGCACATCTACAACTGGTGGGGGTCCTGCCTGCATTCAGCAAGGACACAAACAGGTCTGCATTACAATCAGCCACAATTTAATGAGATCATTACACTTGGGAGGAATACACGTCCCCATTCCATGGCTGACCTATCTGCCCCCATGTAAATAACCAGGGAATCACTGCAGAGTGTGAAAACAGCTCCTCTGAGTGCTCCACAAACAAAGTTATCTGCAACTGCGGCTGCAGTCCCCAAGTTAATGAAGTGAAAGGTGTCAGATCAAAGGTTCCATGCAGACAGTTCTCAGAAGGTCTAAGGGACAAAGATGGAACCATTTTTGGTGTTAATGAAATGTGGAGTTGGCAGAGAAGAAGCAGAGCTGGAGAGACAGGACTCAGAAATGGGAACTCATGGAAGGCACGAGATGTTTGTACTTTAGGAGCAGAAGTAACTGCTTAAGGGAAACTCAATACTTTTAATCAAGTATGTCTTGGAGCATCTTTCATCTCAGAAGATGTCATATTCCTTCCCTTCATCTTCTATCTCTTTGCCAGTGCTGAACAGTGTGACATCATCTGCAACAGTGCCAGAACAGATACTGTGAATCACAGATATTCCTGCATATGCAGCATGAAAATATGCCCAGGGAGTTACATCCAGCTGGGCTGTTCTAGGGCTGGGCTGGGTGAGGAATTCACCCAGCATCACCCAGCCTGGTGCTGAAGGAGGGACTGAAACGTTCCCTAGGGCACATTATCATACCTTATTTGCAAATTATATGCCAGAAGTTGCTCAGAAAATAAGTATCCATCTATAGGACACTGAAGAGTTTTGAAAAGGGCCCCATTACAAAAACATTATATTGCATCAAATCTGTTATATAAAATAATTATTCCTAATTAAGGAAGTGGTCACTTACAGAGTGACCTTAAATTTAAGGTCCCCAAGTACCTGAGCTTTATGAGGACTTCACACCACTTACAGGTGGAGTGATTGTACCAGGTAAAAACTGTAAACATCAGATTTGATTTACAATCACAGAAATCTCAGAGTACAACTAACATCAACATCATTAAACTCTACAAGTAGGATCTGCATGGCTCTGGCCAGGTTTTATGCCACTCTGGTGTCCCATCTCTCCAGAGGGAACCACTCCACAGCTTCCTTCCATCAGAAGCAGCCCCAAAAATAAAGTGTTTCACTCGTTTTTGTTTTTTTTTTTTCCTACAGATTTGTCCTATAATCAAATATCATGTGTGTTCAGTACAGTCAATACACAAAAATGTAAATTACTTCTCCACAAGAAAAGCAGCACTGACAGAGAATTAGATGTTCCTGGAACCTGCATAAACCTTTAACAGAATGAGTCAAAATATCTATTTAAATATAGAAAAGAAGTCAATAAAAAGCTAAATGTTGAAAATTATTCAGAGAGTAAAAAAAGCCCCATCATCATCTTCTCCCACTCCAGTTTACTCATGTGTGCTGCTCAAAGGGAGCTTTTTTATGAGATATTTTCAGTGTTCCAAGGTTGCTTCCTTGGAGCATTGTTAGCCTGTCCACTGCTCTGCTCGGGCTGAGCGCTCATTTCCTCTGCCAAGAAAATCCCACAGAACGTTACAAACAGCCAAGCCCCACATCTGCACACACTCAGACTTTGTCTGCTGCTCTCAGCCATTCCTGGCAAACCTGGAAGTGCTCTGAGCTTTGTGCACTGCACTGCACCTGGCTCAGGAGTGCCCGTGCCCGAGTGCTGCTGATGCAACCTGCAACACACCTGGCCCTGCCCGAGCTGGCATCAGCAGAGCCCAGCTCCAGGGCTGTGTGCTCCCAAACACCCAACAATCATGGAATGGCTTGGCTTGGAGGGACCTTAAAGCCCATCCATGCCACCCCCTGCCATGGCCAGGAGCACCTTCCACTGTCCCAGGCTGCTCCAAGCTCCATCCAAGCTGGCCTTGGGCGCTGCCAGGGGTAACCTGTGCTTCCCTACCCTCACAGGGAAGGATTCCATCCTAACAGGGCAAAACACTTTGCAGAAAAATGATCCTAAAACTTCTGTCAGCTCAACCAGGTAAGTACAGAAAATGCTGAAAACACATCAGTATCTTACAGGAGCAAAGCAGGAAAAAATGTGCATGATCCTTACAGTGTCCCAGGAATCTCCACCAGACAGCAATCCTGACAAACCCTGAACTGCTAAGGGAGTGCTCAGGAACTGACATTACAACAAACCATGTCCCAGCCTTAAAGATGGGATTTTTAAGCAACAGAAAATTAAAGACCTCAATAAATCATGTGTCCCTAAATATCAAATATTTAGATTTTCAGTGGGCCTGTAATGAAGACTCTTCCTTCCCCTGTCTCTGCCCCTCACTCTTCTCCTTCTCACCCCCACGGCAGCAGGACGATGGGGAGGGCAATGCCAAAGGAATCCTGGACCTTCTTTACCCATTTGCAGTTCTGTTTTTCTTGTCACTGAAGTATGAATCATTTCTGTTTCCTCATGTTCACGTTAACAACAGTCCACAATGACACAAAGCAATCCACACAGAAATCAGCATTATTCCCAGAGCACATCACAGAGCAATGAAATCCCTCACTTGAGAATGGACTGACCTTCAGAAAATCTGCCCAGTCAGATGTTCCATGCCTAAACTGTGAAATTCAGCTTCCCATTGGATTTTTAAGCAATCTTCACAGAATTGGCACCAAAAAAAGTAAATTCAGAGAACAAATTTTTCTCCCGTATTGCCCTAAATTTCCAGGTAACAAGATCTGGTAGAAAATATTTTCATAAACAAGTTTCAAGGCTCATGCTGCAATTAAGATGCTTTTTTTCCCCCTCTTGGATAAAATCATCTTCACCAAGGTTCTGTGAACTAGGACCAAGATTTGAACTAAATTAGCTGAAACTGCTACTTTTGAGCTTTAAATGGAGTTTGCCCTCTAAGCTACTTTGAGTTTTGGATTTTGTGGCCAATTTCCACAGTTCTACAATTGCAAGACAGAAATGAAACAGAATGGAGAATGGAGATTTGAAGGTAATGCCAGGTATTTTCACATGTCTGTGAAAGACTTTTCAATAGAGAGACTTTTTTCTTTTCCCCTCCTATCTTTTACTCAACATGTGCTCTTCAGATTAGGGTAAAAATAGGGAAGTAGGTTAAAGAAAAAAAATACAATAGCAGTTAATATAGCTTTAAATTAGCAAATTTTTTGAAAAATAGAAAAAAATCCAACAAATTAAAGAAAACCAGTTTTTCTGACAGAAACGACAATTCAAGACTATTAGAGATACTGCCCTATGAAGGATTATTTGTAACTTTAATTTGAGGATGTAAAGAAGTTAACTTTTCTTTTGCTATACTACACATGTAAAAAAAGATCAAAGAAAGAAAAGAATTGAGATTCAAATTCCATTTTTAAGCAAAAATGACAATGTCTTCCTGAGTTAAAATTAATCCTTTAATGATGAATTTCAAAGGTTTAAATACTTTCTGTGACCTTGGCTTTAAATAATTATGCCAAGCAGAGCTTTCCTTACATTCAGAAAAGATTCTGAATTGTTGATCACAGCCATTTTAATGGCTTCAGGCTGGCTGATTTCCAACATAATCCTCTGAATGCTCTTTAAAATCACAGACCAAGAACCTGATGCAGGTAAATGAAATGTCACTTGCACAAAGGCTGCTCAGACATTCCATGTAGATTGTTAATTTGTGCCACTGCACATCCCCTTGCAAGAAAATGTGTGATTTAGTGCCTTAATGCAACGTATAAAAGAGACTTCAACAACTATCTGCTTATACATACACAGAGTCTACCATAAATATTAAGTGGGTTTTTTTCACTTTGGCTTTTGAAATAAAACTTGCATGTTTTAGCTTCCTAATGGGGGGCAATATTTGAATTCAAGACAAGGGTCCAATGATGCTCAGCAAGCAGGAATGTGGCCAGTGACCCCACAGAACAGAAGGAAGGGAAGCCTTGATCAATCTGAAACATGAATTTCTATTTTCAAATCTTACCCAGAGTCCTTTCTCCCTTGATGTACACCACAGGCAAAATTAGACCAGCCACTGTGAGCAACCAGACACAATTTCCTTGCACCCTGAGCCTGAGTTCTTCTCTCCTTATGAGCTCACCCTCTGTTCAAGAGAGAAAAAGCTTGGCTGGGCAGAACCACCCTTTCCACTGTCTCTATTCCAGCACAGGAAGATCAGCCTGCTCCTGGCTGGATTTATCTGTGAAATCACCTGTGTTTTTAAAGTGCTGTTGGCTCCTGAGCACCTCATGGCACCTTCCATCCCCACTGCCAGGTGCTGCCCAGCCCCAGCATGTCCAGAGCAAAGGATTTCATCACAGAACCTCAGAGAGCCCCACACTCGTGCTGGGACTCTGGCATCCCATGGTCTGCATCTGTTTTTTCAACTCCAGCGATCCCTAAACATTTTTCCTTAGGGAAACTTTGCTCAGCTGACCTTTGGGGTGATCACTCCCCTTCTGCCCCGTGGATCTGCTCTTTGTGAATCCCTTACCTTGTTCAAGGCCGCCTCTGTCTCTGCTGCGTGCTTCTTTTTCAGGTCTATTATCACTTTTTCCATCTCCATCTTCAGACTGCACAGTGCTGCCTCCTTGTCTTGAGATGCCTTCAGCCTCTCCTCGTCCCTCTGGAGGCTCAGGTCCAGCAGCTGGTGGTTCCGCAGAGCGTTCGCCTGGATCAGCTCCTCCCGCAGCTTCCGGATTTGGTCCTCCAAACCAGAGATCACCTGAGAGAAAGAGCAAACAAAGTGACAAAACCCAAACCCACAACACAAAACCCACTTGGTTTCCTCCAACAGGCTGTCACCTGGGGTAGGAGCAGACTCAGAAGATGCTCTGTCCCTTTTCCTGGCCCCTCTTCTTGCTCTTCCCTTTCTCTTCCTGCACACAGATAAATACAGCTCCCCCTGCCCACAGCACTGGTAAGATGGACCCTTTTGGAGGAGAAATTAAGCTTGTGGCATACAATCACTACATATCCTATCCATGCCTTCTATTTTATCCTTAAGAAATTACCTGCTGCCTTTTAATGAGCTATCAGAGTATTTTCAATCATTTATCAATCACTGCCAGCCCCAATGGGGGAACACAAAGGGGGAGGGATCAAAGTGACATGAATAAAGCTGTGTCACTCCCTGTTGAGTTCTATTTTCCTCTTTTCTTCTAAGGTCAGGGTCGGGATTAAATGTGTGAGATGGTATTTCTTGTTTGGATTTAGATGTTTATTAGTTTTTATTTATATTAAAGTCTCACAAGTTGTGAGTTTTACAGTACTTTAACAAGTTAAAAATGGAGACATATTTCTCTTTCTATAAGGTTTTTCAAGGATAAACTGTCTAATTAAGAAATGACATAAACTATTTTTATTTTTAATCTAATAACTAACTACTTGTGCTCTGCAATGTGGACTTTTTATCTAATTACACAATACTACTTGAAGTAATGAAGAAGAAGGTGAAGAAGGTAAAGAAGAAGGACTAGCTTCTGTCCTAAAATTTTTATCTTGCTTCATATATATTATTATATTCTAATACCCCAAACTCTAAGTTTTCCACCCTGTGATATCACACACTTCTATCCAAACTCCACACCCACAATCCCAGTTCTATCATTCCATGCTGGAAGCTTCTCCACGGCCTCAGGTCAATGCAGTGTTCTCCTGGGGGTCAGTGTTTGTCAGTATAGAAAGTGTAAAATTCTCAGCAACCAGGGTTCTAACAACTCCTAATTCCATAGAATTCACTCTGTTACTTTACTACAGGAGTAGATCCACATCTATTACTCCAGATTACATGTACTAACTCTCACTAGTTACTTCTGTAACTCCTTTTCCTCCATGGGTTCTTCACTGGGGTACAGGAACATCGCATCTGGGACATAAAGCACTGTCCTTACAGCTAAGTGTGATGGATGACACTGAAAGCACATCTGTGTGTTCATTCATAAATGTAACTCTGAAAATCAGCACTTTGACTACACAACTCACACAGAATTTCCCCCTTTGTCCTCCCTGTTTCACAATAAACTTTGCAGTTGCCTGGAATTCCTTCACAGAGGATGTGACAATACGGAGAGCAGAAACTGATGTTTTATCAGGTAAGTGCAGGTGACTCAGCTCAAGCTTATTAAAGGTTTCACAAGAAAATCTGAGGAAAATCAGTGTATATTTAAAGTTCCCATTGTCCTGGAATGCCAGTTTCTCTCCAACCACTATTTTTCTTCTTCAGACATTTTTAATACACTGTCTGTACTCAGCTATACCATTTACTTGCAGCCTCTGAGAACCACATTAGTACAAAACTTTGAAAAGGAAACATTTGTTTCTGACCAAAGTTGGGACATGAATGACTATCAGATCTATTGCCTTGTACATTAATCTCCTAAGACAGATTCCTATAAATACTGTGATCTGAGAGAGGAAAAAAAAATAAAAACCAAGGCTTGAAAGTTTGCCTGTTTTTCAAGCTATTTGAACTATATGGTGTAATAAAAGACATCATCTCCCTTCAAACCTTCAGTTTGTCCTTCAGCTATCCCAGCTGTAACATGTATTAAATAATATCAACCATCTCAGAAACTTATTTTGCTTCCATGCTTTCTTAATTACTCATTGGCATTAGTCCCTAGTATGTCAAAGGTAAGAGTGTGTATGGTGGAGAAGGAATGAGCACGTCATTTGTATACAGAACTCCACCACAGGCCACATATTTCAGCTCTATCAGCATTATCTCCAACATATGTTTCATATACTGTAGTCTGTGCTAGATCCTTTCCTTCCTTTCCCGAGCTTTTCCTCTACACATGTTTAATTTCTTATTAAATCTGTATACAGACTAAAAACGTAAAGTAAGTTTCAGTGTATAATTATAATCCACAATGTACTTTTATAATTCTTTTGGAAATGATTTCATCTCCAGATCACAAGAACATGACAGCCTGCCTGGCTTTTCCTTAACCAAAGCAGCACTAACTCAATGGAGATAAGAGCTGCAATTGCTGATGGGTGATATGGTCTGAGTTCCACACTGACACACTGAGAATTTGGGGTTTTTAACAGCTGCCCCAGTGCAAGTCCTGCCTGAAATAGCCACAGTTATCTTTTAATCTGTGAGAGTTCTTTTTGAAAGATCATTCCTCTACTCTCCTTTTTTTTTCTCCTTTCTATTTTGAAATAAAAACTTCCTTTAATTATATCCCCCAACACACACACATAAGTGAAACTAAGAAATTACATTGCTCTGAAGTTTCCTAAAGGTTTGTTAAAATATTTAGGATAAGAAATCACGGCTAACTTTTTATAACACAAGAAAAATTCATTCATAAATGACACTACAAGCCAAAATAAAGACTGGGTGAATTCCTGTTACACCTTTTAAGCTTTACTTCCTTCTTTATTCAATGGTTCTTATACAAAGTCATCAGAAAATTAAACACAATCCAGTGTTTTCTGTAAGGAGAAAGTAACAGCTCCCAGCCTTCAGAGTCAAACTGGGGACAGCCAAGAGGGAGCTGAATGTTATAGGTAAAGCAACAGTAATTAATATGCAAAGGAGCATTAATGTTGGACCTAATAGATGGCAAAAGCAGATTTGGTTCTATTAGGGAAGAAGAAAGGCTCTGAAGACGGGGTGATGGCAGCGAAACTAATATGATTAAAGGAGTCCCTTCGGAGCAACTTCACTGAGAGTAAGATGATGTTAAGAGACATCTAATCTCTCCAAAGTGACTGGAAAAAGCTTATATTGGGGATCACAGACACAGTTCTTGTCAATTACTTTCAAATAAGTCCAGTTCTCACAGGCAGATTAGTTTTTCCCATAAACAAAGTCAGTGGCAGAAGCGGCTTACGCCCAACTCAGCGCCTGACACAACTTTGTGTGACACGGATATGTCCCCACTGCTGCAGGAAATGAATCCCAAACTTTCCAGCACTAAGACTCTGCTATTCCACATGCCAGGTTTAATAAACTATTATTAGACTTAAATGTAGGCAAATTAGGGGGGAAAAAAAAAAGCCCCAAGATGACTGACTTAATTCTCAGTTGCGAAAAATCCGTGAAATATAAAACTTATGAGCAACTGTCTTTTCTTAACGATTCTGTGGGAAAATAAAAGCTGCAGTTACAAAATCTCACTTCTCAGGCTCCAGATCCAAAGGCAGGATGGTTTCTTTGTAACACTGAGTCCTCTTTCTCAGTCTTGGTTTCTCAAATTCTTCTCTGGCTGCCCAAATCTCTGTTTGGGAGCCAAATGGTTTTTGTATGGTCCAAACAACTGCTTGAGTACAAGAGCTGCTGTTAAAAGCACACACCTTAAACACCCCATCTAAGCAAATGATTATTGTGCTAAACGAGGATTAAACATAAGAAACAAAGGCTGACAGTATGTAATAGAGCCAAAACGTTACTGCCACTTGCTGCCTTTTCTGGATCAAAGTGTTGTAGTCTCTATTTCGGTGGTGTGGGTAAGAGCACATGAAATAAGAGAGATCTGTATCTATTTTAGAAAGGATGCAGAAGTTTGTAGCAATTCTCAGGATGGCCATGCCACAGGAACATGCCCCAAACAAGGACCATTTATCTACATACAGGACAACAAACAGAAAGACAACATCAGCTTACACAGCTTCCCAAATGGAACAAAAATACATAAACTGTGTGACAGAGATCTCATGAAGGTTTATATGACATATTTGTATGTCCCTTAGATGAAGAAACTGCTGGCCAAGGTGGTGATTTCTATTTCTGTTTCAAAGAAATAACTTAGAATTCTAACTAAGAATATCTGTGCTGAAATAGTGTCATAAAAAGGGTGGGTCATAAGCCCACAGCAATTTGCCTGCAGGGAAAAAATAGACTTGAAAGAAAAAGAAGGTTGGTCACTCACTTTGGCCTATTTAAAATGCCAATAAATGTACTCCGTGTTATTTGGAAGGAAAACATGTGCTCTTAATTTTAAAAAGTAAATTGCATAAGAAAATATAAAGTTGGCAAAAAGTTTAAATTAAAATCTGTTGCTGATGTCTGAAACTCTGTTCCACTTACAGGCAACAGGGATGAGAAATGGACCGAATGACTACGGCCTAATTAAAAACAATAATAACACAAATTCACTTTATTTTCCAGGAGCTCCTGCTTCACCCCCTTGAAGCATTTCCCTGGATCAGTTTCTGAGGAAGAGGCTGGAGCATGACAGCATCTGCAGCCTCACGGGGACGCACACGGAGCTCGCGGTGTCCCTGCTCTCCGTGCATCACACACCGACCACATCCAGCCAGCACCGCGCTCAGCCCCAGGGGCCAGCCAGTTCTAGAGTCACAAAAACAAGGCAGTGCAGAGCTGAGATGAAATGCACTCCTGATTCACCGGCCGTGGTGCAGACCTAGAGCTGCTGAGGTGTTGCAGCAGCAGATTTACAGGAAGTGACTGAGATCTGCCAGCAGATGAAGCTGCAGCAACCTCCCTGCTCTGCCTTGCTGGGAGCACTCGGGCTGCTGGAACAGAGCATCACTGTTCAACACCCCTGCCCTTCTCAGGGGCTCCTGACAACTCTTCAAACTGAGTTTCACAAGTTTTCTGTGCTGGGTTAACCTGGCTCCACTCAGAGATGGCTGCACAGGGCTCACTTTGCTGTGTTTAATTTTGCTGGCATGTGATGTTTTAAAAAACCTACAACAAACCCCCTGAACCTCGAAGCAGTGGCATGGACTAGGCTGGATCATCCCAAAGATTCTCTCTAGGATAACAACCTCAAATATCAGGCTGGAAGTCACAGCCCTGTTTGACCACAGATAAGCAGCTTCTGCCTCTGTGTGCCAAGACCTTCTCAGCATTTCCTCCTTAGAAAAGAACACTGCAATGAGCAGTGTGTGCTGGCAAACATCAGCTGGGCCCTTCTGAAAGGGACATTTATTTGTCCCTCTGAGCCTCACCACGCTGCCATGGTGTGACAGAGATGGATGAGGCACCAATAACATGTGTTACTGGGCACTAGATTATTTTTGAAAGGAGATCAGACCAGTCAAGGGAAAGGCAGTCTGTAATAAAAACAAATCTCACTCTGATGATGAAGAAGTGAAAGGAAAATAAGAAATGAAGTAGGAACACCCAGTGATTCAGTGGTGACAATGACTCCCTTTTTACCCATGAGCAGGGCAGTGCTCCAGAAGAGGGGCATGAAGTGTCCTGTCCCAGCCACGCAGTGACTGGTGGCACATTTACTGTAAAACATTTACTGTAAAGGGGATTATCTGCTCAAAGTGGGAATCTGAACGACTTCAGCTTTCTTGTGAGTAAACAAAGCTTTATCAAATGCTGGGAAACATCATATGAGTTTCTCTACCATCACAAAAACAACCAATGCATTTAACATAAAAGAAATCTGAAAAATAAACAAATATTTGCAGCTCTAAGCTTAGGAAAAAAGTGTAGCTGTAAGAACTTCAAATGTGTGTAATGTTGATTCATGTTTAGAACAAAATTGGTTTATAATAATGAGTTTTTCTACTGCAGCTTCTGCAAAGGACAACAATCCTTCTCTTGACTGATCTTATTCTGGTTTGCAGAAACTATTCTCATGATTTTTACCCTCTGGACCCTGCCAACCAAGGGCCAGGCACAGTCTTAATCTTTCTGATCTTTCTGTCCATAAATCATCCTACTGAGTCTGACTCACTGCTCCCACTATACCTGCTTTTCTCCATGCCAAAGGAATTCCAACTGGCCAGTCCAGCCAGCTGCCAGCTATTTGTGGCTCCTTTGTATTGAACTCAATCATGTCCATTTAAACAACTACATTAAAAGTATTTTCCATACCACAGCAATTTCAATTAAAACATGTAAAGAATTTATTAACCTTTTTCTCTCGTGACTCCTAAAATCAGCAATTTGTCAATATTATGAATACTTTAAAAGATGAGATTTCATTTGCAAAGAAAACCAGTGGCACATTATCACATGGGTAATGATGTGGCAGAGCACAAATTAGCAGGGATAAGTAATAAACAGCTATTTAGCCTTCACAGCACAATCTAGTACATTGTCAAGTTTAAATGCCTTTTGGGTAAGAACACACAGGCCCATAAATGTGGTATTTAAGGGAGCAGATAAATGAAATGATGTGAAATGAAGTGAAAATGAACCACAGTTCAGTGACCAGAAGGTTGGGCTCAGTTCCTAAGAGCACTGATCATTCCAAGAACATGGGGCTGTACAAGCCCTGCCAGGGGAAAACGTGGAAATTAGCACCCCCACCATTATAAATAGTCCTGGACAGTGGTCTGAGACTTCCTGAAAACACTAAAATATCAGCTTCAATACTCAGAGATGCATTTTATTGTATGCTTGTATAGTATTCTGTGCACATTGAAGTGCTCTTGTTCTTGAGGGGGAAAAAAATTCTCTCCAGAATGTTGGTTCTATTGCAGAGCTTCTTAAAAAGGAACCCATCTTCATCCTATTTATACATATTTCTCTATACATATCCTACATGTGACCACATTGCAGTGATGGGGTGAAGTTATTAATACATTCATAAATGAAATGTCCTCAGTTTATAAATTAGGTTGGATATTATCAAGTTTGGGTCTTGGAGGAAAGCTGACACAAAGCAAAGCTGCACTCACTGATCTGCACCTGCACAGCACAAGAGGAGGGGAAGCTCCTCAGGCTCAGCCAGATGGATGTCCAGTGGAAAAAACCTCAGTAACAGCAGTGCAGGTGGCACTGAGGGTGAAACCCTGCAGTTCAGCAGGGTCAGATCTCAGTGCCCACATCCCAGGATCTATGCAAAGGTCCATGGACTCCATCCCCACACAACCTCAACTGCTCTCACCTTTGCACATGTGCCTCTGACATCCCTCCTGAAAACACCCCCTGGGATTTGTAAAGGGAGGTGCTGAGCTGCTAACTTACATATTCATTTCATTAATTTTAACAGCATTAAGCTGCTTTTAAAGGTCAAACCTCATTGATAAGAATCTTGGGCTATTCCAGCACTGTGCATGCTCTGAAAAATGCATCTAATATTTATGAATCTGGTAAAAGTTTATTCCTACTAATCCTGCTTATCTTGTATCTACCAGGGTCTCACTTTGGTGTGGGGACTGGTTTAACACCACCCTACCTGTACAGTGCTGCTGGAGGGAAACACCACCCACCTCTGGCACCCAAACCATGGCCAACATCCCCCTCACCACAATTCCTGCACTGAACATCATCCCAAGAAGTTCCAGCACCCTTCAAGAAGAGATTTTACTTTTTAGCAATGTATTTGCTCTGTCTTGTCTAATCCTGTCCAACATTACCTGAAACACAGTGGAAGTGTTGACTCACTAAGAACAATAGTTACCTTCTGTTCAGCTCCACTTCCAAAAAAATTAAGGAAAAATGAGTCTGCCTGTGCCATTCCTATAAATAAACACACTTAGAAAACAATTAACAGGTAATTTAACCCTCAAACTGTTCGCTGACTCTGCCAGGTATTTATGAAGGCTGAAAAGAAACAAGCAACACACAGGAATCAAAAAGCCTGTAGGGAAAAGTTACACTCCAAATATTGGCCTCACTCTGGTTTCTGTATCTCAGAAAGGGGTAGCACATTTTTGAGCTCTGCTGTGACATGGTATTAAGCAAAACACAAATTTTGATGATTTTTTTCCCAGAAGAAGTGCACTGAAGTAGATCTGGACTTTTACAGAAGCCAGTCAGCTGCCTAAATCCCAGTTAATGTAAATGGCACTTAAGCTACAAACTAGGCTTAAAAAAAAAAGGAGAGGGGGGGAAGAAAGAAAATCAGCCATCCGTTTGAACAGTTCCACAAAGAGCTTAAAATTAACGGAGCTTATTTCCATTTCTTAATTTACATAAGTACATTTGATTCCAATTTAGTTAACAGCAGCTAGAAAGCAGAACTTCAACTAGGTTGGTCATTGTCACTGCCTTCCCCACAAAATGAGTTTCAGTCAAAGGGAAGAACCTTGAGCTCACACATGTAACAAAACAATGCAGGGAACTGGTGACCAAAAGATTACTCACCAAGCTGAAATTGAGATAAATGTAAATATATTTTCCATTTCACTGTTCTAAGACCTGAAACAGACTTGGCCCTCTTGCCTTGGAGACTAATCCAGAGCAGTTTCTCCTTCCACGATTTACTGAATTTGGTTTGAAACAGATTAGTGAGACAAAAATTAAAAATTCCACTTTCTTTCTCCTCTCCTTTTATCTGATGAAAGGAATGTTTACCTTTGTATTCTTCCTTGTACAAACAAAATGATTTGACTAAAACTGCTAAGGGACCTGCCAGGAAAGGACTCATTTCCTTCTGACTTTCTATCCAGAATTTTAATGGAGACACTCAAATGGGCACATAACAATCTACATAACTGCATTAATGGAACTTAAGTATGATGGAGATAAGAAAATAAATCAGCCATAAATACTGTTTAATGCAGTGATCCCCTAAAATAACTTGTGAGAGCAAAACATAAATAAAATGTAGAGTGGCTAAAAAAATACACGAAAATCTACATGTAACACCAGGTTTTCTGCATCACACAAATCACAACAATCCATCTCTAAACGATGATTGATGCAAATGACACCAAACACCTTCCCTGTTTTCCTTTATGAAAAACTCTAAAGCTTTAATTTCTGCATTTCAGGAAGTGAAAGGGAAATATTCCTCTCAGATGAATGCTACGGATACGTTCAGTTCTGAAATAACATTGGAGTAAAGCTTGTTCTGAAAGTGAGGAGAAGCTACTGATATATAAGGAGGGACAAGAATTTCCTGCAAGGGAATCCAGAAATGGAGCCTAAAGATCTCTGCAGTGGAGAACCACCTGTCCATCACAGAGCATTTTGTGTCCAGCATCCCCTAAGTCAAAGCTTTTAAAAAACATCTGCATTTATATTTTCCACACATGAAATTTAAGAGCATTAACATTTCCAGAACAATGTGTAATTCTGATTTAAGTGCAGACACGATGTACTGGAGATTTAAGGATTACTACAGACATTCATCTCTATGAGGCAGCAAAATTAAATGTATTGTAATTCCCAATTTGTCCCCAGAAGAGGAACAGGCTGCATTGTCTATGAGAATGTCTTTGCCTGTCAACTACAGAAAAGATTTCACTGTAAGTAAAAGAACCAAAACAACCCCATGTCTCAAAAAAACACCTAGAAAAGCATCACACACTTTTATTTTGGATGCATTTGTTGCTCAAAACCCGCAAGTTTTGAATAGTCTCAAGTTTTACCTCACACATCCCATAAGGGTTTTATGACTGTAATGGAAATAGCATCAGACACACAACCTGACAGCACAAAGCAAAGACAAGATGCAGATGAAAAGCCTCACTAATCAGCATAAAATATCTGCCATCTTTAATTTCTGAGGTTCTTACTTGTAGAAAAGCCCACTTTGGACAGCAACTCCTGTTCAGGGCTCTGCCAGGACCATCTCCACAGGTACCTCTGTCCCAGCTCTGCCCTCTCTGTTACTGAGGTGAAAAAGAGAAAGTTTTCAAAACTCCAGCATAAGCACAGGAAGCCAACTAAGGAACCCAATGCTGTCATTCTCTGGGCCAACAACAGAGGATTTCAAAGCACCACCTGCCCTTCTCTGCTCTGCTTAAGGATGCCAAGCAGCAGGAACCTCTCTCGTTTCTGATGTCACAGTGCTACAGCAAAGGTGACAGTCTTTAACCAAACATGAAGTCCTTGTTCTCAGCCTCATGACTGGCAATACGTGTGGGCAGGAGTCCTGAAATCCAGCAGCTCCAGAAATAAAAGTTGCATCACTCACAGGTTTAGATTTGAAAGAAATAATCAGCTTCTGACTGCAGGGATGCCTCATTTCTGCACGGCAGCACCAACAGCTGCAGTATTCCTGTTAGGCAGTTGTGGGAAATTCTCATCTCACTTAGCTGCTTACACAAATAAGATGAATAATTACACACACAGGTCCAACTTTTGGCTTTCTCCTTTTCAAATCAATCTCTCATTGGAAGAAGCACATTCTAGCACATTCTATGTCTAGAGATAATCCTGATATAAAACGCTCAAATGTGTCAGCTCCACCTGAGGAGGAAAATCCTAGAGAAGGTGCTCTTTAAGCAGCTCAGGTGTTGAGCTGGCACTGAGGGCATCAGGTGATGGTCCTATTGCCACCCACACCCAGCTGATGCTGCTTCAAATCTCCCTCTCTGCACCTTCAGCCTCGAGTGCTGGTTGCACAATTCCCATCATCTCCTGTGGCTCTCCTGAGTTCAGAGACCTTTTGGAACTCTCCTGCTCCACAGCTACCAGTTCACAAAGATGACATCAATCACGGGATGATCTGTTCAAAATAAATGAAAACTGTGCCTAACATTTCTTCTCTTGAATTTGAGAGGGTTTTTGGCTCTGTATCTTCCTCTGGCACCTTTCTGTTGATCTTTGTCCTTTTCATCCTTCTCGGTTTGTCCTTGAATTCAGTTGATGCCACTTCGTTTTCTGAATGACAAATAGGCCACTGCATCCTGGGGCAGGAATTTCTTCAGATTTATTTATGCAACTGTTTTGGATCTACTGTGCTCTGAATAAATATTAATACACAGTTTAAATATAAAAATCTAAATACATACTAAACATGCAGACTCTATGAAATAGCAGTCAAATAAAATAATCCATTTATAAAGGCCCATGTTTATATTTACTACTGTCTCAAAAAAAAAACAACCAATCCCTAAACACAACCTCTGAGAAATCAGGAAAAATATGCTACTCTTAAACTGAATATTCTGGCAGGGAACAACAGCTGTGGGAAGGGTTTGAAGGAGAAACTGTTGAGTGGAGGCAGAGCACCAAAGGGAGCTGGCTCCTTTCTGTACACCAGCCTTGTAAGGGGACAGAATTTGCAGACTTTTGAAACCTGCTGCTTTCCTCCTCTGGAAAGCATCATTGCTTTGAAGGACACAATCTTACTCTGCAGAAATAAATAAGAAATCATGATTTTGTAGCACATTTTTACTAACACAAAGATCAGGGAACTAGCAGAGAGATTGTTTCTTGGATGCCTTGAGGTGGTAGTTTTGACAAATGGCTTCTGATGCACTTGTGAGACAGAGATTTTGGCTTTCCCCACACACAGGCCTAATTACCACATTAATGAAGGCTACAGCTATAAAGGAATAGCAGGGCTGTCTCTGCTAAACCTCCTTGAAACTCAGGCACAGAAAAACAAACATTGCCTTCCATATAAATGGCTGCTTTAGGAGCCATTACTGATTAATCCTGCGTATTCCCTCGCAGGCTCTGATGCCAGAGATGCCAAAGAAACCTTATCACAAGGGTTTGTTTGCACAGCTTCAGCAGTGAGAGTAATCCACTAAGTATCCCACACAATACTCAGGTAGAGCAGGTAAGAATTAATTGGTGCCTTTCCCACCCACCCCCCCAGAATTTCTGATGCTGAAACTGTTTTTCCCTTCATTGAACCAGCTCGGCCTAGACTGGCTTGTCCCGCAGTGACATGTATATTGAATACAAATCAGACAGCAGAGCTTTAAATCTGTGTTGCAGCTCTCATTTCCAATTCGAGAACTGTACTATAATCATAAGCTTCTGGTGGATGAAAGGAAATCAGCTCTCTGAATATTAGCTAATGCCACATTTGCAAGTCCTGAAGAGATCTGTGCTGTTTAAAAAAAAAAAAATAGATCATTTCTCGTGAACCTATATATATGAATCGCTTTGTACTGCTCGAGTGATAGAAGCGATGCCTGTGCTGGGATTAAACCCTTTTCATCATAAAACCTCATCTGGTTCCGAGTCCAAGTCCATCAAACCTTTTCCCTTTAAAGTCCCGCCTTTGATTCTACATCAATTTATTCAAACCGCAGCTGGGTGGCTGAAAACGAAAGGACAGCATCATTTAAACCAACCATGTTCCTAACTTGAAAGAAGGACTATAATTAAAAAAATGGGCATAAAAGAATGGAAATGGGATAATATTTTTTAATGGTAGTTCAAAGGCCGACAGATGTCAGAGCCTTTGAAGATGTCAGTACACTGAGCAAGGAGTTGCCATTAAATAGTTTGCCTGAGAGGTGAAGCAGCTTTTTAATGACTGAAAAAGCCCTTGCAGACACATCCTTGTGTTTTTAATTTGTCAGAGTTTCTGCAGTATTTTCTGATTAATGACACATGATTATAACTGCATAGCACACATATTTTTATACTTTGTTAAATGAATACTTTACTCCACATTCCTTCAGTGCCAGATAAAAACAGGAAAGCTTTACTACAGAGTCTAAAACTATTCAGATTGCTCAAATATTTATGGTAATTTGAGGGGATTGGCCAGATCCAGAGCTTCTATGTGTTGCTACCTTTTGTTCTTTAATAGAGCTATTACTACTGCCACCACAATGTGCATGCATTAAGTGAGCATGTGACCCAGTAATGCATTGTGCCCTTCTTGTGCCCTAAACAATCAGAGCTTTCATAATTCACTGATGAACAAAGTCATCAAATCAAAATAACATTTAGAAAAATCCTAGGGTTGATCCTGAACAATACAAACAATGGCTGCCAATGTATTGTAAGTGGAAAATAACTTTTCCAAGGGAAAAAGCATATTGCTAGGAAACATCATGTTCAGAAGAAAAACACCAATATTTAGAAATGCAGATAAAATCCCCATCTTGGGCTGAGACGATGCTCCTGCAACATCCTTCATCTCTCTCTTAACATATGCAAATTTTTTCTATTTTCCCCACTAATGGAAAATGTAGTAGACTGAAACACAGGGACAATTTCTTTTGCTGCCAGGAAAAAGCTCTCCCATCACTACAAGAGCCTTTTGTGGATGCCTGCCAAGCTGCACAGGTACAGCCCAGGGACAGCCCAGCCCTGGGCAGGGACAGGAAAAGCCAGCACTGTGTGCCCTACCTTGTATCACACCTCAGAGCATCCCCCACACGAGAACACAGTCATTACAAGGGAATTTGATTAATGTGCTGCTCCTTCTGCTCTCTCAGCCTACATTCAGCTTGTAATTGGATCATAAATAGAAATGTGATGGACTCAGCTGAAAGCGCGCAGAGATTGGAGGTGCTGCAGCAGAGCTTTGTGAAATGAGTTGCTGTTCTGCTCTGAATATTCACAGGGTTTCACAAGTAGCAATATTTGGCTTGTTGTAATTCATGTCCATCAGGAATGTCTGTGTAACACCCTCCTCAGGAGCCTCCTGGAGGGGAGGGAGGTGGCTCTGGACACTCACTGCTCCGTGGAGCTGCAGTGGGAGATGAAGGGAGCCCTGAGCCAGGGCTGTTCTGCTGTGTGTCCCAAACACTGCAGTTATCCTGCTGCAAAAGCAAGCCCTACAAAGTTTGAAAAGGAAAATAACATGGCTGCAGAGAGAAAAAGCGTAATTCTGAAATGGAATTCCACCACATGTATTTACTGAGACCTGCTAGGAAGAAACATGGTGGAGATAGGATTCCACTATAAAGAACATGGAGAACTGGACAACTCTCAGTACAGACAAAAGTATTCCCATTCCCACCTAACCTGCAGCCTTCCTCCCTGATCATTCCACAGTTACCTTCAATGACAGTTTTATTTAAAAAGCAACACACACTCTAACCTACCACACATCATGAGACTACTTGGCTTTATCATGAATCTCATGTAGATTTGAAAACTCAGTCTGAACTAATGTTACATTACACACTTTTGCCACTTTTCCTAGAAAACAAACCACAGGTGGGAGCAGGCAGGAAGCTGCTCAGCAGGATGGGGTGGAGCAGCCCCTGGGAACACCCATCAACCAGAGCAGAGCTCATTCCCTCTTCCATCCCCATCTCAGGAGCTGGGCAGGTCCTGGATACCTGGGCTGCTCAGCAGGGGTGTTGGGACAGGGACGTGCTCTGGATGGGAGAAAGCAAAGGAGCAAGATGTACACATCCAAAAGGCTCTTGATGTCATTGCTGTACAGAAATCTGTTCAAAATTCAGTGATTATTTTGGCACTGTGGTAGAAACAGCAGAATAAAATGTTGAATTTCAAGCAGTTATGGCTGAGCTGAAATAAACCTTCAGAGAACAAAGAAAAGGCACTTCTCTAAGCTATGGGACTTTCTACAGAACTCCAAATTAATTACACAAACTAAAGGAACGTTAATCACAAAAGATGCATCAGAATTCTGAATAAACATCATACAGTTCTTCTAAAATGGGAAATACCAGACATCCTGAAAATAATGTTTTGCTACAAGCCCCATACAAGCAGACAAAGCTGAGCCATTCAGACTCTATCCATTAGAGGGCAATAATACATGTACACACACTCAGACACATATATATACACAAACACATTCCCTCACGTATCCCAAACTGATCTTAGTAAGAAAAAAAATTATTATTTTCAGTCTAATATTACCAATGGTATATTGACAGCTTGGGTCCTGTTCTCTCCACTCCCCCTGCACTTCCCAACAACGGCATCCAACAGATAAAAGGAACAATAACAAATTATTCTTTAAATTTGCTTTCCCATGAGGAAATCCATGCAATACACAGCTGCAGAAGGCTTCCAGTCAGTTACTATCAAACTCGAGCAGGCTGAACAACCAGCATATCTGTAAGCATGGGAATCATTACAGGGGTTCCCAAACTTTGAACAGACAAAAATGTTCTTCATGTGCTCATCTCTCACCTCAGTCAAACCCTTTGGATTTCCTTACAGTGCCACAAGAACCATTGACAGCAGCAGCCACTGCAGACATGGCAAGGGGCCAGCACACTTCAGCTGTCTCAGAGCTACAGACAAACCACGGAAGAGCATTTTTGATGTTATTAGAGGCACTCAAAGGAGGCAGCTGGTGTGCTGTGTCTTCTGCTTCCCTGCTCCAACCACACCAGCCTGCAGAGAAACCAACTGATAAAGCTTGTTTATCTCAGGTCCCCAACCTTCTGCTGCCCCCACTTGCAGCATCCCACAAGCACAATTATGATATCAGCTCTCAGGGACAGGAGCTGCCTGTTGTTCCATGTTTTCACTAACACAACATAGACTCAGACCCTCGAGAGGATTCCAGCAACACAAATAATTACCAGCAGCCCCTAAACTACTGCTTGTCAACATCTCATTAGTTACAGGACTGCTGGAGCTCACAGGGACACACAAGCAGCTGGATCAGTCACTTAATGACCAGTAATTCCTGTGAGCATCCACATTCCATTGATTTGTGTTTGGGGTGGCATTTTTCCTTTTGTTTGTTTGTGGGCTTTTTGCTTGTTTCTGTTTTCTTTGGGTTTTTAAAAAACATATTACTCTGCAATTACCAATCCCTACTCCCTATAAACAGCACTCCAGGTAACAATGTCATCTACCAGCTTATTGTTTTCATCCACTGCTGAATAAACATTAATTCTGTATTAAACCAGAGGTTCAATTGAAGATCTGAATGTCATAAGGTCCAAGATGAAGATGTAGAGTAACACACTGCTCCTGTTGCTACCCCAGCCAGGACACAGGTACCCCCCAACCCAGAAATCCCTAAGGATACCAAATACAGCAGGAGAACATGCAGCTTCCTTCAAATCTTCCAGTGTACTCTGTGTTTGCAGCAGCTGCCTTTCCAAAAATCACTTTCTCTGCTGTTTCTCTTTTCTAAATTCATTTTACAGATGCCAATACAGCAGAAAGCACAGTCTACAAAAGAACTCAAGCTGTCAGAGGCAACTTTAGAAGAATTGTATTACCCATGTGAAAGACGGAGTTCACTCTTCATGGGATTTTCAGATCTGTTTCAAGTGAAAACACTGTGTCAGAGGGTTTTGTCCCTTTTTTCCTGCTTTTTTTTTTCCTTAAACTACCTTAGTGATGATTTTATGAACTCTGAAGAGCAACTCTAAAACCTAAAAATGAAATATTCATGATCAGGCCAATATTTGAGGGGTCAAAAGTAAAGTTTTCTTATTTGCGTTATTTTAGGAGGACTTTCAGCCACATGAATACAAATGACTCTGACATATGAAATTACAGTTTGAAATATATTGTTTTCTCCATTAAACAGAAATCTACAGCATCCCTGACATGGATTCCTGTCATTTTGTCATGATAAACACTCAGGTATTAAGTACCTTCCACATCATGCACCCAGGCATGATTCCAATTAGTGCTGAATAGAAGACAAAATGTCAGCTTAATAAGCTTCAATTTGCAGAGTCTTTGAACACTTGATGATATCATCACTTTGCCAATCATTTCTTGTACTTTGGCTGCTTTTTTTCCATCTCACCCTCCCTGTCAAAAGGAAGTCTTTCAAATCCACAGAAAGGGAAGACGTGAACAATGTCAGTCATTGGTCTGACTGAGCTAAAAGATCCAAAAATGACTCCCCAATACATCAACAGAGAGCTGTGATGTGCACAATATTCCCTCAAAGCTAATTTGCTGCCAACATGTAAAGTAATTGGGGGAAAAAAGTCTACTTTAAAGTCATGCTGTGAAAAATATTTTCTTGCATGAAATCAACACGAAAGACCTTAAATCACTGTCACAGTCTGTGCCACTCATTCAAATGAAGAAGCAGTTTTTGCTCAGGTAAGGTGACAATCATTTCTTCAAAGGTGATTGGGCCAAGGAACAGCTCTGCTGCCTGACTCCATACTGAAAATAATCACTGTATTTTAAAATAATGGATTTAATTTCTAATTCGTTTCTTAAAAAGGTTTTCAAAAAGAAAAAGACAAATTGCAGAGGAGGTGTGTGCAGTTCTGTGAGCTCAAATGTCTGAGGCCAGCACAAACCCACAGCCCTCAGCTGAGGACTCACAATGTTTCCTCTATCTGGAATATCCCCAAAAGCAGACCCTAAAATCCCTGCTCTTATCTGGGTGTGAGGGAAAACAGAAACACCAAATGGCAGCAGAAAAGACAAGAGATAATGAATCGGGATGGGAAGTGTGGAGCCATACCAAGGCCCACGTGAGCTCTGCAGGGCTCTGCCAGGGCAGCTGCTCCTGCCTGAGAGCCCACAGTTCAGAGATGGGGATGGGAAATGGGATCTCCCGAGCTGAATCCCTGCAGGAGGTGGTCCCAGAGCACACAGCCAGTGCCCACGGGCTGCAGCACCCAGGTCCAGCAGATCCCTGGCACTGCACTGCACTGTCCCATCTCCCCGGCTGGCACATCCCACAGAACCCAGCCAGGAGCCCTTTGCTGGCACCTCTTTGTTACTCAGGGCTCAGAACTGGCAGGGGACAAACCCCAGCCCACCTGTGTGGGGTGTGGCGTGCTCAGAGCCCGTGCTCTGGGGGGAAAGGGGCTGGAGCAGCTCAGAAGGGCTGGAGCTGGGCTTGCTGGAGCTGGGGGCACACACCGGGCATGGCACTGGGGTGGGAGCAGGGCTGAAAGATTCACAGCATTTGGCTGCCCCTCCATGGGATGGGACAGCAAATTCCATACTTCTGAGGCAGCAAAGACTTGGAGGAGTTGCTACAGACGCCAGAGTTGGGCCAGTGGGGAAACAGCTGCAGAGATTTTACTGGTGAAACACTCGAGCCTGTGTCTGTGCCAGCAGCATCGTCCCAGCCCCGCAGAGAACCCACCGTGGGGGCCTGGGGCTTGTCCCCCTTGCAGCTCCTGTCTGTGAAACAGAGGAAAACCAGAGGAGGCTCCCATTTTTCTTCCAAGCTAAAGCAGCATGTGGAGGAACAGGCAGAGCAGTGGTGGGGCACGCAGGGCAGTGCAATTTGCCATAAGCATCTCAGCTGCAATTTGTTACTGGTTTTCCACTTGAAGGTTCCTTTATAATACTTTAATGTGGGAGCGTGCGGAGCTGTATGGATGGGCTCATATTTCTCAGCTGACATATCTTCAGCCAAAGTATGTCAACTACAGGAGAAGGCAAGGCTTTGCACTGGCTCTGGGATTTCTTCTTCCCCCATCAGAAACCACATAAAAGAAAAACACAAATAAATCAGCTCTCCAAAATCGCTATTTATTACCTCATCATGAAACCATCTACTGGACCCTGCAGTGGTATTGAGTAATATCATTACTTAAACCATAAAGAGGTTGTATTTATTACTCAAAATTGGGAAAATTAGCATCCATATGGATCTTATTGTTTTATGAGCAGTATTGCTGCCAAAACAAGTGGTGTTAACATTCCAAACTACACATTGTCACCATTTCTCGCCCAGTGTCTCAATCTTCCACTTGGTATTTAAAATACCTTTGAATTGAGGAATGGAGCAGATCATAGAATCTCTCCTATCAAGATATATATCATTTAACAGGCAGACTACTGTTCAAAACTTGATTTATGGTGGCAGTGAGTGAATGGAATTAACATCCGATGACCAAAGGAAGAGAGACTAAATTGATTTTGGATAATCTTTCTTTAGAAAAGGGATGAGAGAAAAACCACACTCTAAGAAATTTAACTACTTAATTTGCAATACATAGCACCTTAGTAGGCAATCACAGACAGGACACCCTAACCTCCATGCCTGGAAAAATGATGGTGTAAAACTCTATGAAATTAATTTCCAGGCACAGGAAGCATAAAAGGGTCACTGGGAACAGCAAGCTGGATAAACCAGGGCAAGGCAGGCTTGAATAAAGTGACTGTCTCCTGCAGTGAAAGGGGAGAAGTGTCAGTGTCATTTCTCTCGATTTTAGCAAGGTTTTGATACAGACTTTACAGGTCTGTACAGTCAAACTGAAGGGACACGGACTGGAGGGATGAGCAGAGCGTGAGCAGAGAACTCACAGGGTTTCAACACGAGTCAGCCAACACGTGGCACTTGTCTAAGTTCACATGGGGCTGATACAGATGAACACTTGCTCCAAAGCCCTGGGTGATGGGCACAAGGATCTGTGCCATACTGTGGATGGCATTTCCTGGGAAAGCAGTCAGGGTGCCACCCACACGGACCTCAAACACTGCAGGCAGAGGAATGGACCACCAGGACCTGCAGGGAGTTCACCAAGGCAGGTTTATTCAGCCTGCAGAACTAAACACCAAAGAGAATTCAATTTGCTGTCTTCAGCTGAGCATGAGGGATTGTGGAGAAGACAGAGGCAGACTCTTCTTGAAGGAAGGGCAAGAACCTACAGATCCAAATTTTAACAGCAGCTATTCCAGCTGCATATCCAGGAAAAGGGATTTCACACTGGATTGGTAAAGCACTGGAGCATATGGCTCAAGAAGGCTGCGAAATCTCCACCAGTGCAGGTTTTTCAAAACTCAGCTGGACTTGGCCCTGAGCAACATGATGTGGTTTTGAAGTCAGACCTGCTTTGAGCAGGAGGTTGGGCACGGTGACCTCCAGAGGTCCTTCCAACCCAAATTATTCTATGATGCTGTGAAAAAACTCCAGAATGAATGCTGGTCTCCCATTAGAGGATGTCCCTTCAGCACTCAGGGGAGCGTTTGAAGTGGATGGCACTGCTGTTTTCCAAATTGCTGCGCTTGTTCTATGGACTAGGAGAAGTCAACTTCCTTCTATTCAACAACTGTCTCAAACACATTACGAGGTAACAGAAAAAGCAGTTTTCAAAAGAACTAAAAATTGTTAATAAAGTTGTGAGCAAGCATTCCTTCCTCTGTGCAGCAGGCATTTACTAAGTAAGTTTAGTTGTAATATTTGGAACAATCCAGTATCACAGAAACTACACTTTGAAGACTTGGACACAATGGCAGGTAGTATCAATAAGCAAATTCAGAGTCTGGCTTTGCTATACACTGATCTTCACATAGAAAGCTCCTTCAATCAAATCAAGAGACCAAGAGATCAATCAAAGCAAAATCAAGAGATTGTACTGTAAATCAATCATTTCTACAGACTAACACAGTATTTTTGCCTCTCTGCTTAGCAATTACATTACACCACCTCAAATGCTGCAGTTACTACCTGTTTGTACTTGACCATTTCTGACTTCAGGATTCCTTAATGTAACTTTAATGTGAGAAATGATTTCACACCACGCACAGCTTATTGTCTATTAGTGTTAATCATTCCTTGCAGCCATCACACACAAACCCTGCCTGCAAAGCCACACCTAGTGGATGTGTTAAAACCTGGCATAAAGATCCTTTACATCTCACTGATGAGCAAAACTGATCTCATTGCTCTTCAGAGAAATTAATATATGTTTATTAACATCTATGGAGGAAATAATCACTTCTTCCTAATCAAGGAGTGCTGGTATAAAATAAAATTACTGCCGTAAGATCTACACCCTGCCCCTAGACGAGTGAAATTATACACTCCACCTTCAGCTGCCAATATTTAAAATGAAACAAAAAAGAATATAAAAACACTGATTGCAATGTTATAACAACTACCAGATATATTCAATTTCATATTACAGAAACAGTCCATTTTGCTGAAAAGAACTCCATCTCAGATTCAGAGTTCACATTATGTGATGAGCTAGTTTCTATGGCAACTGCTTTCTCTTTTACATACACTGTAGACAGCACAAAATGTCTGTTGTCTCCTAAGTTAACTTAACATTTTTAATCAGCAGATGACAATTTGTGCACTATTATGTATGCCTTCCAAAAATGTCTTTAAGTATTTCAAGTGCTGGGCTGACTGAAGTATAAAAGGAAAGAGTGAAGTCACACCTCCCGCCCCAACTTCCCCACAATCCAACTTCAGTTCTAATGAAAAGAACAAGAGTCGAGGAAAAACGCTGGAGACATCAGAGATGATCACCCACTATGGCACAGGGACACTTTGAAGGGTGCATGAACTGAGGAAGTGGCAGATGTTCACAGCTGGATCAACAGGTGTTTGAAAGGTGTCCCAGCCCGAGGCAGCAGCTCAGCCAGAGGGGGACACAGGAACACAAACGTGGCAAGGTGGGGTCACCTGAGCAGGGACAGGGATGTGCTCAGGAAACCCAGACCCTGATGGAAAGAACACTGAGCCTGCACTGCCTGCTCCAGCTCAGAGCAAAGGCTCTTTTTTAACTCTTATCTCAAAGATTATGCCAATGCTGCAGCCCAAACTCTTCCCACAGCTCCCCTGCATTTACTCAGGTGAAAACCAGCTCTGTGGGAGTGCAGTATTTGAGTATTTCCACAAGGAACTGTTGCATTTGACCATTTCACAGCAATGCCCTGAGTGAAAGCCCAGTGTAAACATCTCCACCAGATCCCTGATTTTAGCAGATATTCCCCATCAATGGGATCCATGGCAGCACTGAGTCAGCAGACTGTGAATAACAACCTAGGAAAACCACACAAGTGCTGCAACAAATATTTGGTACATTAAATACTTTCCATCAACAGTTGTGTTCATTATCCTGGGCTGACTGGTGGTATATTAAACATGCTGCAATATAGCCAAAAGCTTTTGTTTGGGAAAGGCTAAAAGGGAATGGCTGTCTGTCTACAGGAGTCTGACTGGCAGCCCAAGAGCCACTCTCCAAGTAAAATATAACAAACAAATATTTAGATTGCAACTCCAGGATTCAGATTGGCTGCAGAGAAAGCCTGCATTGCAAGCAGTGCATTTCTTCTCATGCCAAAGACATCTTCTGCTAAGAAAAGGAAAGGAAGTAAAAGAAAAAAATGAGTAATATAATTTATTTACTCCAAATTGTAAACAGAAGTGACTTCAGTAGCACCATCAGCATCTGAATGTTTCCCAGGATACCTCTATCTGCACCCTCCAGAACTCCTCAAGCAAATTGTTTCCACTGATACTGGGAGAATAACCATGTGGGAACTGGTGTCTGGAGATATTAAAACAATTACATGAAGCAGAAGAGTTGATCAGTGATTTATCTGTAGGTAACAATAGGCTCTTTCAGATCAAATTTGAAGAGAGTCTCCTATTCTGAAAAAAACTCTCCCCAAATCCTTCTTATTAATATAGTACTGCAAAGTTACTGTTGCAGCAGTATTTGCATACAGACAGAAACTGGGCATGAGTGGGGGATTTAGCTATCACTAAACAAGTAGGTAATGTGTTTACTGGTTTTCTTTTCTGTATTTTCTCTTGTCAATAGTTGACAAAGCTCTGCAGCAGACACACAGCAGCACAGCCACCTTTCATACATTTATGGAGCCAAGATAAATGTCCTCTGTTTCACCCACTTGGTAGATACACTAATTATCTACACAGAACCACAAACATATACCAAGAATCTGCTGGAATGAAAATAACTATCATTGCTGTAATGAAAATAGTGATTGCTACTGGTTTTTTATTTTAACTCCACAGGCTCAAATTAATTCAGACAAACCCAGGTGCCAAGCAATAGCTGCAGAAAGATTGTTGATCCCAAGTGCAAAGAAAGAAATTTCTGAAGAGAAGCCAGAAAAGAAGTGATGCGATGTGCTGTACATGGGACACCAGGGGAGGAGCCACTGATTTCTGAGAAGAGAAAGCAAACCAGAATGGTAAAGGCCAAGGGGATTATGGAAAGTTCACAAAGCAAGAGAGGAAAAGGAAACGGATCCTTCAGCCATGGGATAACACCTTGTTAACTCTTCTTACCACCTCCAGCCTGTTTGTCGGGGTTTTTCGTAACAAGCTCTGCTCTCAATGTTTGTGTTCACACAGCTTCAGAACTACTCAGGGTTTTCCTTTCCCAACCAATAACGGTTTCTTGAGAGCCCCAAGACACCCCAAAAGAGCAGTGATCTCTTAGAGCAGCCTCATTTTTGAGAGCACAAACGTTGCCTGTTAAAATTAAACACCGTGACATCAGTGACACAGGCGGGCAGAACGTGCCCGAGCACTCCAGCTGCTCTTGACCCAATTATGACTGGATGAACACAGTGGCCTGGCCAATTATCTCAGAACAGAACCTGGAAAGAGGATTCAGCTTCCTCATGGAAACTTTCTTTCCTCTCCTTTAGTGCCAAGCGCTCTATTTGATGTTACAGGGGGACATTTTATTTCTTCTTCTTGCCCAAAGGTCAACGGTGGAAGAACGAGCAGGAAAATGATCCAACTCTGTACAGCAGCTGGAACATGGAAATCTTTGAGCTGGTTGAGGGCACGTGGCAGATGCTGGGGAGAGAAGGACATTCAAAGGATAAAGGGGAAATATGAGGGCACAACCAGCACCACAGACACTCAGCCCTCCGCTTCAGTTATTAAAATTTCCTGACCTTGCTATTCCATTTCACCAAGCAAACTGGATATATTCTGTGACCTGAAGTTCTGCTTCAGAAAATCACTGATTCCGTAGCAAGACTGATTTTATTAAAACAAAGGAAGGTCTCCATCATGCAAGGAGCTCCCTGTTTTGTGAACTGATGGATAAACTAAAATTACTTAGGGACATGCGGAATGTATGAGCAAACTTAAGAATGCTACTAAAGAAAATCCAAATGTCTAAATGAAATAGAAGTAGTGATTCAAAACTACCCTTAAAAAACCCCATAATCCTGTGTGATTAGCTACTGTTTAAAAAATAACAACATTATGGCAGTTCATAGAAAATGTACAGGATTTAAAAGCCTACAAGAACACAGCATGGCATAAAAGCCTTTGTACTGCTTTGACTTTTATTTACCTACAAGTCAATTTACTCCTCCCCAAGCATTACAACCCCAGGTGAAAAAATCAGAGCAAGACTCCTAGAAATGGAGAAATCCAGGCGGAATGCAATTGTTATCCAGAAATTTATCATCAACACAAAAGGGGATATGCTTCAATCAAATTCTTTTCTTGAAAATATACTAGACTTACACTTCACAAAGAAATAACATTGTTTTATATTTAATTAAAATCTGGCAAGGCACTCAAATCTTAATTTTTATACTCTAGTTGAGATTAAAACATTAATAAATGTATTTATATTTGAGTAAAATCTAACTATTTTGCGTAGTGTCTTTCACAGTATCTGAAGACCTACATGAAAGTAGAGACCTTGGATATGCAATAAAAAACTAAATTAATCTTTACAGTATTAGTAAAGGAAATTGATCTGCAGTACTCAGTCATAGCTGTCTTCAGGAATATAGTGAGAAATACATATTTTAACCACATACATTAAGAAATACGGATTCACTACTCTTTCATATGGAAAAGGATTTAAGAAAGACTTCCAGTGAATACCTTTAATAACGGTGCTTTCACATCACTCACCCAACACTGAGCAGATAGGTCCTTCAAACCAAGCTACTCATATGTGATTAACACTAATTATTATTTAAATTTTTTGAATAACCCAGCAAATCCACTTTTCATTTCGCCAAGCAAAATGGCCTCCGCTCCCATTTCATCTCACCTTCGCTGCGACACAAAGCACTCCTAAAAATTACTGCTGGCAAAGATGGTTCCAATTTAAGAGGTTTTTAAAATGCAGTTGTTAAATACCTATTAAATGAGCGGGTTACCTTTGTTTAGAGCCGGACAAACGTTTCATAAAGGACATTGGCTGTTAGTCACATTGGATGTCCAAAACATGCATACTTAGTAAACACATGCGAAGATTAAAAAAAATTATTAAAAATCTGGGCTATAATTCCGTAAGAAACACCAGCATTGTGTGTTGAGCTCAATGCAAAGACAGAGGTGGATTTGAATACAAAGACCAGAGGAAGGAACGAAGAGCAATTTATTTCCCCAAATGAAAAAATCTGCGTCCTTGAAAGCTGGGAGAGTCTCACCAGATTTAACCAAACAACAGCTCTTCTAGTCAAAGCAATGCCTTTTCTTCTCTGATTTACATGTCATTCTCATGGCAGCGATGTTCAAATGACTGTACAGGGATATTCAAACTACAAAGAAAAGCTCTGTAAAAAGGCCAAACTCTGCTTTTCAGACTGTTCAGATTCCCTCAATAGCTGTGAAAATTCCCAGCTTTCCACAGAGCACCTGTAGTAGCATCGTTGATCCCCTTGCAAACAGAAAGCACAACCAAACTTTGGGCTCCAACCTTTGCCAGAAACGACCCCCAAGAGCACAAACCAGAGCTGGACTTAGAGACACCTCCCAGTTATCAGGATTTGCTGAAGAGAGTCCCTTTCCTTTTGTATTCAGTGTTACAGAGCAACACAGGAATTGGGATGAGCACTGTACACAGAATAATTCTATATAATTCCAAAACTGCCTTCTTTTAACGTGGGAGTTACAGCTCTGCCTTTGTCCATAAAAAAACAAAACCAACAGCAGAAATGCAGGTGAGAGGAGGTTACAACTCTGAAAAGACACTCACAAACAGACCCAGAGCTGAGATGAATCTATCTTGGGCCAAAAGAAAAAATGCAAAGATAAAAACCAATCCCTTGAACCATTTAAGGCTTTGTTCGCTCTTACAATGCAGCGGAAAATAAAAGGCCAGGTTTAATTTTTTTTTTTTCAAAGGCCACCTGAGTATCCCCTGCCCAAGTGTTCTCACAAAGTATATCCCGTTTTCATTGGAAAACCACAATGGTGGAAATGGAGAAATAAATCCTGGCTTTGTAATGTACCTCTCAATCTCCCCCAAGAAGCCGTTTGCTTCCTAATGGACTTCCTTAAGCCAGATTTCGATAGTCTGAGCCGTCCAAAGTAAAAAACCAATTGATTTCAGAAGTAAATTTTCAATTCAGTTTCATTTAGCTCCATTAGAGGTGTTAGTAAAAGCCACAGCCTACCAGTCTACAGCAAAGTAGAGTGAAAATGCCTCTTAGTCTGAGCCTAACATCTCGTAGGGAAGGTGGTGGTGCGCGGAAAACGTGTCATTAAAGATGCTTTACCAAAATGTCCAGTTTGGGTATAAAATAATCCATGCGTGATAAGCAATTCTAACGCTGATTAGGAAAGATTATTTTCTATGAACTCTTTAAACTACAAAATCACCTTAGTTTTTAGAATATTGCCATTGCAGGCCTTTTTAATAAAGGCTCTTAGGAAAATATACCACGCCATCCATACAAAATAGATTGAAAAAAAGGCAGTAAGATGGTTTTTGAAGTGAAAACTCATAAAGATCATTTTCCATGCTGACAGTGTGCATTTCATCCAGAAGTTTGAAGAGTCAAATGCTACCCCAGCTGGGGGTTATTCTGCCAAATGGCTTCCAACAGTGACCACAGAGATGGAGGATGGGAGGGGTGCGTGTGTGTAGGAAAATAAACGTGATGGTAAGCGACCCCAAACCCACATCATCTTATCAAACATCCGACACACGGAACCAAACGCACAATGCAAATCTAGAATACAAAAACTGAAACAAAAAAGACATGAACAAAAGGAAATAAAGCCATTTGTGAGTTACCTGCAGAGATTTAAAACAAAAAAAAGCACACGAACGAAGCAGATATAATTCACATGGATTTGCCCAAGAAGGAGAAAAGGAGGGGTGAGTGTGAGGGCTGGAGGGGAAAAAGAACAGATACCTTTTTTTCTTAAACAAATCCATCATGAAAGAAAATGAGACAAGATTATAAATAGGCCAAGTTATAGCGCACCATGGGATTTTTAATCTGGCTACCTGTGGTTTTTGCAGTTAAAGCCCTATTCAGCAGTAGGAAGGGAGGGGGGAAAGCGGAAAAAGAAAAAAAAGAAAAAAAAAGAAAATCGAAATCACGTTTATGTGCCAGTTTCGTAAATGCTCCCCCAGCGAGCACCACCAACAATGCTGGCAAACAGGAAACACTCATTATCAGCAATTTCCAATAAGCGGGCGCTTCTCAAGCGTTATTGATTGTTACCTGGCCGTCTCGCTTCCTGCTGTCCTGAGTTTGGCTCTCGTGCTCTGCTATGGCAGCGCGAAGCTGCTTCTCCAGTTTCTCCATCTCCCGTTGATGGTCTCGGACCAGGCAGTCCTGCGCTGCGTTGTGCTGCTGGAATAGGTGCGTCTTCTCCTGTTCATGCTCCAGCTTCAGCTCCACTATCTGATTGGACAGGGAGGAGTACAGTTCATCAATAGAACATCCTTGTCGTCATGACAACTCGTCTACAGCTTAATTTCCCCCTTAATTTCATCAAGTTGGCAATTTTATTTTTACGTCACTATTACCTCACCTCTTAAAAAGCCACCGTTAGCGTGACAGAATTCCTCCAGACAATCCCAACAATGGAGACAACCGAGCAAATCCAGCGCATCCTTACCCAATTCGTTGGTACAAATGTCGGAAGCGTACAAAAAAATAATATAAAAAAAAAAAAGGGGAGGCATTGTCGCATTGTGTGGCGGGTGCCCCCGTATCCCGCTGCTGCTCCTCAGCAGGGCTGAGGATCTTAAATGGTTAATAGGCAGCCTGCTCGCCCCTTCGCTTAAGTATACACACACACAACCCCCCACCCCAGTAATTAAAGCTTTGCAAGATTTCTTTATGATTTCCAAAGCGAACGCTCTTCCTGCGATATTCCTCAACGCTGGCGCATAGAGTTGTCTTTTCTTTTTCCCCTTAAATAAAAAAAAAAAAAAAAAGAGCAAGAAAATTATAAAAAAAAAGAAAGCTCTATTATCCCGTTGTCAGCTACGCTATCCCAACATAAACAGATGTATGTGTTCCAGAAGGGCACCTGCTGTGCCGCAAGCTTGCACCATGATTTCATAAGAAGCCCTCTATTCTCAGGAGCCGTTCCCAGTCCGCACCACACTGGATGCTGTGACCTTGGCCACTCTTAGCCTCTCCCCGCTTGCCTGAATGGCAGCCTGAGACCAAGGGCCTGGTTGCTGCAGCTTTGATATTAATCCTCCCGCCTGCGCACAAAGGCACCCTACCTGGCCTGCACACTGGAGCGGCCAGGCCGCCTTTGAAGCAGGTGATGAATAGGGACGGCAGGAAGCCGCTTCCCCACTGAACTCCGGGCCACACAGCTGCTAAGAACAGTCACTTGGATTTTTCTTCAGTTTTGGTGGATTTCGGAGAAGGAAGAAGGGGGGTAAGGAAGAAAAATAACAAAAAAAAAGGAAAAAAAAAAAGAGAAATCTCTTATCGTGAACATGGTGGGGTATTTTCAGCATGAGAAAGGAAAAAAAGAGCGGACGGGAGGAGCCGCTGTGTGAGCGCCGAGAGCGCCCGGCACCTTATCTTAAAGCTGTAGCATTCAATTCTGGAATGATATCAGCTGGTCGCCTGGCTTCCGCGGGGAAAATTTGAAGCTAAGTTAAAATAAATTTTTAAAAAAAGGGCATTTTCTCAACCTGCAGATCAGCGTGTTGCAAGCTGAAAAGGGAAATGTGTCGTCCATGCTGTGGTTGGGAGCATCCTTCCGCAAATGGAACAAGAAGAACAGACGCAACACTGCATGGTTTAACATATCTACATTATTTAATAACACTAAAGAGCTCATTAAGAGATGCCTGAAGTCCCTGCAGAGGTTAACCCCTCACATTTTCCAGGCTGGGCCTGGGATCCTCACACAAAGTTCTTTACACCAGGGTTTTGCCCAAGGTTTCCGTACAAAACTGGTTTCTCTCGGATGCTCGTGGTGTCCATCCTGTGCCTAGGAGAAAAAGCTGTTGCTCCTTAACATAACTGTAGAGCCTTTGTCTGATTCAGGAGAAAAAATGTTCAGTGTTCCTTCATAAATCAGACCCGATTAAAAAGAAATTGTGTCAACAGGAGAGGCCTCTCCCTTCAAACATTTTGTTGTCTTAATTACTGGGTTTTCAGCTGGTTGTTCCATGGAGGTCTGGGTTAAGGCAGTTTGCTGTGGGAGCTTCAGTTATTGGAGATGTCACTTTTTTACCAGAAGACAGGGCAGCAGGCAGGGAACATGACCCAGAGGGAGCAGGGGACACATTCTGCTTCTCCAACTCTTTACACCTTTACCACACTGACCAAAGTAAATTGTTTTGTTTAGTAATCTCTTCACTTTCAGCATTTATAGACACAAAGATTTTAATTTAATAGGTGGAACAAGCAAAAGGTCCTTCAGCAAGAGGGGTGTCCCCCCAGCTTGTCCATGGGAAGAGAAAGAGTGGTATCATGAGGGGAGCAGTTTTACAAAAGGCAAATTTGTTGAAGAAAAATTTTAAAACCCTCCTCATCTAAAGCTACATATTTCCCAGGATGGTTTTGGTACTTTAAGATGTTTCTGGCAGGAGAAGAGGAGGAGAAACAGGAGAGAAAGGACGAGGACCAGAGCATTTTCATCCCTCAGAGGCCTCCACACCCATCTTCCCTAATGAATGTTAGCAGGTATTCCACATTTCCAACCAACAAAGTAAATAACACGAAGTGACTGAGCAGCCATTCCCTGCCCTGGTGAGCAGTCCCTGAAGCTCCTGCTCTCCTCAGAACTGCTGCCAAGCCCTATGGCTTCTCTTCCACTCCTCCCTCTCTCATTCTTGTATTGTTATTGGGTTGTTTTTTTAAAGGAAAAGAAATTTACATATATCAAAAAATGGAAAGGGAAAATCCATGCCGCTTTTCAGCAAAAACAGGACTTCTACATCACAGGAAACTGCATGAAAACTGTATTAATTCTTCACAAACCAGACAGATTCTGTCTCCTCTTTGAGGTAGAGAGCGCCTTTATGAATGATATAACAAAACCACCTCCTTCAAAAATTCTGTCGTGTTGAGCTCTTGCTGCATCTCCCCCTTGATGCTGAGCACTTCATCAGATCACATTCAAGTGTCTGCTCCAATGCAGCACTTCAGTGTCCAAGGACAGGCACTGCTAGGTGCTATACATTTCAGCCAGACAAGCAACATGACATTCACAATGGGCATTAGGGGCGAGGCTGAAAAGAAACATTCATTAAATAATCGTGTGTGCCCTATTACCATAATCACAGGGCATTCATTGTGCCTTGGATGTTTCCTCATCTTGTCCTCCCAAAGATGAAAATCTCTTATTCCCTTCCCTGCGCATCTGTTCCTGTCTCCAGCCATGGCCTGGACACAAAACCAGGCAGGAATGTCTGTCTGACCTGAGAGAGCCTTTCTTACCACTGCTGTTATCAAGTAACACAAATATTAGAAAATTATGATCTGTTCTTAGCTCAATTCTTCACTTTTTAATTATTTCCACACAGTGTGATAGAACAATGTTCAAGGCAACAGCCAATAGGTCATTTACTAAACTGTCATCAGAATTACACTATTTACTTTAAATTTAGCTTTTAATTACACGATTTCTTCTAAATTTAGCTTTCAACCAAAATTTAAATTTCCTTACTCTTACAAAGGATGTTAAGAAGAAAACTAATTTCTTAACAAAGAGCTAAAAAAGATTAATGCGAGAATTGCGACAGTCTCTTGTTCACTTACACACTCAAACAAAAAGGTGCCAAACGAATCTGGCAGTGTAGTTTGTGCCCAGGCCAGTGACAACTCAGCTGGTAAACACGGGCAGATGGACTTGCACTCACAAGGGGAGGTGCTTCAGGACAATTTGCTAAAACAAGAGACAGTCTAATCCAGAGCCAAGGTGAAATCCTGCTGCTGTTAGCATGCCTGAAGAACAAAGATCGACAATAAACAGCCCGCTGATTGCAGGAGATGGTTTCAGAAGCCAAAGATTTGTAATTTAATCAACGCCAGCAAATACCTTTTGAAAGTTCTTAATTTATACAAGGCCTTCTACTACCCAGTTTTTGCTTTTACATCACACGCTAAGTTTAGGCTTTTCAATTTTAGAACAATTTCAACTTGTTCTCAAGAACAAGCACGCCTTTGAAATTCTTTTTAGAGTCCCCAAAGGACGGAAAGGAAATTAGTTAGCTCACTACCTCTTTGAAAAATGTAACTGCTACAATAAATATTTGACACCAAAGTATGAAAATTCATGTAAATTTATGTTCGCAATTCCAGAAATATTTTAAGTAACACCTATATAAAATACGGTTTTGCAAGGCAGGATGATTTTCTAAGCACTGTTCTGGCATGACTGAAGTGAGGGCTGGAGAAGCCACCAATTCATTGCACGTGTCACTGAGCTAAACTCACTCTGCAGCACATCTACAGCACGTGTTTCCAGCATTTCCACCCTAAAATCATTTAAGTGTTTGTAAATCAGGTGTTTGCACGATTAGCCTGCTGAAAACCAGCCCCAGCCTCTGCCCAGGCAGGGCACAGCACATGATAACTACTCCAGCAAAATGGAGCGTTTTCTGTCTCCTAAGCCTATCAATAAACCTGTGTGTTCCATGAGGATAGGGGGATTACCAATCCCTGCAAATACTGCTGCTGAAAGTAATCTGATCTAGCAGGCTGGAGGAGTGAGTATTAATCACGTTGGGGTCTGGTTCAGCACAACTTTGGGCAGAAAAGGAGCATCTTCACTGCAAGTTAAGAGAGAAAATCAGAACCTCTTTTACCAGAGCTCCTTTGCAGCAGGTAAATTAAATGGATTTTAATTTACACTTTTTGGGGGGGAGATTTTTCTGTAAGCTGAAACATGAAGGTCTCCCAAGATTAAAGGTCTATAATGAGCCAAGGGCAATTGGGACAGTGAAAAATACATCTGTGCAGAACCACACATTACCACTGAAGCAGCAAGTACATGTGGGGTAATGTACATGACTTTATATTTCATTGCAGGCTGCAATAATTTAATTGGTATGACTGTGTTTTCTGTAATACTTATACCTTCTCACCAACCACTAATAATTCTTTTTCAACTGCAAACTAAGAATTGCAAGAAATTCTCTAAAAGAAATGAGCTGGTCTTTAGCCAAACTGCAGTTTGATTTATCGTCCCCTAAAATAATGCACCTGAATGGTCTCACTCTCACTATGTAAAATTATATTCCTGACCTGTACATTTTTACTTATAAAGGCTTTTTAGAATTTTAATATTTTTAAAGTATAGGCAGCACAAACCCCACCTCAATCATTCCATCTTCCCAATCTTCTGGCATGAGTAAATTTATTTTTAAATCACAGAACCACAGAATTGTTTGGGTTGAGAGAGACCTTTAAAGCCCATGCTATTCCAATCCCCTGCCATGGGCAGGGACACCTTCCACTATCCCAGCTTGCTCTAAATCCTGTCCAACCTGGCCTTGGACAATTCCAGGGATGAGGAGTCCACAACCTCTCTGGGCAACCTGTGCCAGGGCCTTACCACCCCTGGTAAAGAATTTCTTCCTAATATCTAATCTAAACCTGCCTTCCTTCCGCTCAAGGCCACTCCTCCTCGTCCCATCACTGCATGCCCTTGTGAAAAATCCCTCTCCAGCCTTCTTGGAACAATATACTGGAACTGGAGTTGCATCTCTGTGATTAAATCCAACCTGGTGCCACGATGAACATCAGGAGGTCCCTCCCCTGCCCAGCCCACCCACACCACCAAACCAGCCAAACAGGCTGCAAAAAGAAATCTTTCTTTCCAGCTAACAGACCTTGAGCCACTGCAAATGGCTGTCTGCAGCAGGCTCTGGTGCAGAATTTGCTGTATGTAGTCTTTGTTAGGGATTCAGTTTAGCCAAGGACCCTCTTTGAACACAGAGCTGCCTTCGCAGCCGCTCGCCCGGCTCGCTGTTTACCGCAGGCACCCGTTTGTGTTTCTGGAATCGCCTCCCTCTCCCTCCTCCCCTCAAAGTGGATTCTTTGACTACACAGGGAGCTCAGGCTTTTAACTCTGAATCACACACGACTCAGATGCCTGAAGGAGACCGTGCAAATACCCATCTGTCTGGTTAACAATTCTGTAAACAGCAATGGCACCATGAGAAGATTTCCACCCACTCTTCACTTGGAGGTTAAATTCGTCTCCTTTTCCCATTTGTGAGTTTTAGCTATAAAGTAAAAAGTTGATGTTGATTGAAGAAACTATTCCTCAGATATTCTGCACAAATGGTATTCATTTGTGTCTTAGGATGGTTCAAAGGAAACGTTTATGCATCCTAGATTAATTTATTAAATGAAATTTATGCAGCTTGTTGCCGATGACATGAAAAATTTAGAGCTTCTACTAACGTGCTCATTTGGCCTCCTTGCAAGAACAGGCTGTATTTCAATTATCTTAGAGTACAGACAAAGAGAAGAGGAACAAAGCTTTTCACAAAGACTCTCTCCTCATAACTAAACCAGCATACTAAAAATGGATTGTGGATCTCTGAAAATAAATGGCCAGGATAATGTGCAGCTAAGAAATGCTTGGGACATTGGCCTGTCCAAGGAATAGCAGATTTCAAACAGGGCTTTGCAAGTGTTTCCTTCACTTGGGTGGGTAACATTGCCAGGAAAGAGAAGCTAAAAAGCCAGAAAATGAAGAATGAGGCCAGAAGGAAAGCTAGGATGGAAGTGCAGTGGCAGGAACTTTTAACACAGTAAGGGTATGGGGACAAAGTGAGCTGGAGGTTGAGCTTGTTATCTCTATTAGTGTTAATTACTAAATGAATGCTTTGCCTGAGAGAACCTCACTCTTTTCTTTAAATTAACCTCACTAGAAAGTTATAAAAGACAAAAAGATCTACAGAATATTCTTCCTCTCCTCTCAATAACACTTTGCTCTGCTCCAGCACACTGCTAAAACAAGAACAGTGTCCCAGCAGCACCTCAGATGTTGTCCTTGCTGCTGGCAGGTAACATTACAAACATGCTTTTTTCACTTTTAACCAGCTATTTTGCACTTCTTTACCTCACTTTCCTTATTATAAAAGACATATTTAAACTCAACCACACCTTTGTCTTCCTCCCAACTTAAAGGCATTGTCTATTGACTTGTCTTTAGCGTGATTTCAAAGTGATTTCATTAAATACCCAGGAAAATATTTCTGAAGGTGTCTCTTTCTTCCCTATTTGGATTTATACGACAAGATGACAACTCTAATTTCTTCACAACTTTTACAGAAGTCAGAACCCAACAATAAATGTCACAAGAAAGGATTTCCTGAGATAGAGGGAGATTCTTCAGCTATCATGTAACAACTTTCCACTTTCCTATGGAAGCATGAATAATTATTTTTAAAGTGAATAAACACAGTTAAAGATGAACCAAACCAAAAAAATTGTTTATATATTTAGGCTGGCATTTCATCTCAGAGAGTATGGCCATAACTCATCAGGTAACCCCATCCTGCTATCACAGTAACTCATCAACTGGTTTTTTGTGTGTTCTCTCCCTGCTGGAAAATAAAATGTCCTAGGCTTTGGCTCTCTTACTAATCTTCCATCTCATTTATTTCACATTCACTCAGTCACTTCAGCAACTGTTCACAGCAAAAAATGGGTGTAACAGTGATCACAGTGATTATTAAAGGTTTGAGCTTTTTTTAAAGGACAAGCTAATGTTATTTAAGCATCAGGATCACATGAAGTTCACTGGAAGTGTTCCATTCTCGACAATTTATGAAAATCTGCTCGAAACAAAGATGTGCATGTACTTGAGTGTGCTGGGGAATGTCCCTGCATGAAGCCCTGTCCCACCCCTGCCATGGAACCACCACTCCCCACGAGAGATGTGCTGTCAGAAAGTGCTCAACTGACAAAGATATGGGAAAATAACCCAGCTAATTCCTTAACTTTTCTGTCAAATTTGACTAAAATCCATTACTGAAAAGCCTGGGCACATGATCTTTCAAACATTTGGGCTCATAGAAGATGAGCTCATCAGAAACACTTCCCAGGTATTTTGAGCTAAATTGAGGATGTAATTACAAAGTAGGGGGAAAAATGAAAAAAAAGAAAAAAGGGAGGGGGTGCAAAAAACCAAACAACCTTTCTTCCTGTGCTGACAGTGCCATAAAGCCCAACTACAGATACTGCAACCGTTTCAAAGGCAGGAAAGGCTGAGGCCTTCACTGTGCTGTCCACTGGCTTTGAAGTGCCGAAAGCAGCTGCTCCCAGCAGATAGGAACTCTGGTGCTGCTGGAGTTATTTTTTTTTCTTCAAAATATACTTTCAAATCTAACAGCTGCAAGTAGAACAAAGTTGAGCTAAAGTATATTTAAAGAAGAAGAAAAAAGAGGCACCAGTTTCTCTCTGAGAGTGTTCTCAGTGGATACTTCAAAAGCAAGTGGCACTGAATCAGATGAAGCTGGAAGCAGGAGGGACACGTGACAGCTGAAACCAAATACTGCAAGATCCAAAAGTTTCTTTTTGCTTTATTAATGGATTTGAGTGCATTTGAAAAGCTAACAAAATATTAACTGCTGTGGTTTTTTCCCAATTATTTATGAAGCAAAATACGAAGCTAAATAAATATCAATGTATCAGGTTCTTTGTAATAAGTATCTGATAAACATCAATATGTCAGTATGTCCTATCTGCAGGCAGAGCAATCTTTCAGCCCCACAATGAACAGTCCATGTTCACATCAATAATTGTTTTGAAATCAGTATTCAAGCAGAGTCCTGTGCCATCAACCATTCAGATAAAGCAGAGAAGTGAAACCACTGCTCCAAGTGCCTGCACTTCCAAAATGTCTCTCAGATTGGAGAACTGGATAACACATTAGTTAATTTGGTTCTTTATTACCAATCTTATTAAAATTATGGGCAATTGAATTGTCCAAGTTGCCATCAGCACCACCCTTGCCACTCATCATGAGAGCCAACAAAAAATAAATCTGTAGGGCAATTTCCCTTCCCTTTTTATGTCTAAATTTCATTTGACAATTAGATTCAGACACTTGAGGCAGAACATCTCAAAGCAATCACTACATTTAGCTACCTATTTAGGTAGCTAAAATATCCAGGTTTTTGGTTGGGTGTCTATTTCCAACTGGAAGTCTGCTGGAGCCCTGTCAAGATGTACCCCCACTTGTGTCTATTTAAACACTTTAAATCAGTCTGTTCCTTGCCAAGTAACAACGAAAGAAATAAGCAGTAAAACAAGGCAAGGAAAAGTCTGCTTTAAAAATGGCTTAGAAGTTCTGAGGCATAAATAGAGAGCAGTGCAGAGAAATAGAAGCTGGAAGTACTGAAAGGAAATTTTCAGAGTGGAAGAACTGAGCTCATCCTGCTCCATGGTGGGGCTGGAGGGGCTTTGTGCCTTCCAAAAGAATCTCATTCCCAGCGATAACCCCCTGCAATCTGCAGGAAGGGGCATGTATTCTTCATGCTCACCAACTTTCAAAGAACATTCCAGATGAAGTACAAAGAGAAATAAATTTTTAAAAAGGGCAAAAACAGGATTCCACTGAAAATTCTTCTTAGGCTCTCATTGTTTAGCTGTTTAGGGCTGAAACCCTTGGGTTCCAGTGATGTCTCATAAAGCTTAGCTGTTCTTTCTTACAGTAAAAGCAGCTATCCTAAATAAAATAAATGGGAAGAAGCAAACATCTCAGTGAAAAATGCTTTCACCGATGTTTGCCACAACATCAACATTGTTACAGAATAGATTCACCAAAAATTTTTAACTCTCATATTAATGTCTTGCTTTGTGAGTTTTTTTGACACAGCCTCTGGAAGGTCTGAATATAAGAAGACACATAAAACCAAACCATGACAATATGAGACATTATCATTTGCCTTCAGTGTGCAAGTCAGCTGAGTAATGGCAGAAAATTGTATCTATGGCTTGGTGGATGTTACCATGGATAGTAAAAAAAAAAAATTATCATTTGTAGGTAGCAACAGGAATGTTGTAACTCCTGATACACTGCAGGTTAGCATTTATCTCTACAGATTAAAATCTGGGATGGGAAAACGGGAACAAAATCTTTGAATAAATGCTTACTTTGCACTTTAAAGATGCACTACAAATTATGAGAATGGTAAAGAAAAAATGTGAGCCAACCATACCACTAAAATGATGTGAAAATATCACTAAATATAAAATTCCTTTAAGGCAGATGTCCAACTGACCCTGACACTCCCATCACCTCCTTTCAGTGAGTCCCTGACACACCAAACTTCCTCACCTTTCCTGCACAAGCCCCCAGTATCTCTGACTATTGCTGAATCACTAAACACAGGAATCACCATAAATAACATCCCCCAGTTAAGCTGAACACCTGTGAGATGTCCCTCACCCTTCCAGAGGCCAATATGTCACCTCTGTCAGGTGGCAGCACAAGCGGTGATGTTGCTTTGATCTGACCCAACAAACTCCCTTCTGTTCCAAGAGCCACACACAAAACACACCATTGTTCCTCCCCAGCACAGAGCAGGGGTCTCTCAACACCTACCAAAGTGATCTTGTTGCTTAATTCCCTGAAAAGCCCTTTCCAGATGGACCAGAGCAGGCCTGGCACCAAAGCCAACCGCAGCGTTTCATCCTCTCACAGCACAGAAGATAAACAGAAATGAAACCACATTTCACTGCTGGAAATGCAAGCTGAGATCCACACAAGAACAGTGATAAGAGAGAACTTTCATGGATTAACCACCTCATTCCTACAAAGTACTGAAAACCCCCTTTCAATCCTTCAGTAGGTGTTACCAACAAAGGCCACTTTAGTTTTGTGACCAAGTACCAGCTCACACCCGTGTCTGCTAGTGCAGCTCCTCAGCTCCCAAGCGTGTCACACACTAATTTCTCTACTTCTGCTCTTCCTCTCTTTACATTTCACAGCAGTACTGAACAAAATTTTCTTGTCTCCACCCAAACGTTTCCTGAGTATTTCCCAACCCTGAAATTACATTGCAAAGAAGAAAATCACGATCAGTGGGCCAAAACAAGCACTCACACGAACACTCCCCGTGTCAAAATGATAAAAAGAATAAACCGCTGTTTCTTGACAAGAAGAGAAACAGATAATGCATTGAATAATTGAACCTGGTGATTATGAAAATAGGTGTTGCCACCTGTAAGCCTGGGAAACAATTTGAATGAGTCGGAGGTACAAAGGATTGTGAAGAGGAAACAAAAAGTATTTTCTGAGTAGGTTCTCTCCCTCCATCCCCATCATGAAACTCTGCATATCTATAAATTGTGTTTTTACAGGAAGGACAGCAACACACAGTGACCTACAGCTGCAGGAAGGGTGTTTTCTCCTTTTCTCCCCTCCACCTGGAGGAGCAAAGCAACTGACCTGTTGTTCATGTCTTTTCTTGATCTCATCCAACTGCCAGGAGAATTCTCGGGCTTGCTTTTCCCGGAGCAATTTTGATCTGCTTAGATCTGCTTCAACCTCTGCCATCTACATGGGAAAAGAAAGGGAATATTTAATTTTTTTTTTAAGGCATAGCTTGAAATATTCTGACATTTCTACAGTTGTTTGTAAACCATCAAAGAGGAGAGTATCACTTGTTGGAAATGGTAACAACATCATTTTTATGTGGTGAAAATGAATATTCAGTCTCTACAGGATTATTAGTTACTCAAGGACATAGTGATCACTGTTATGCCACTCCCTAATTACAAAGGATTGGCTCAGTTTTTCACTCAACAATGCTGAATATCCCATCGAAATTAAGTGAGTATTTTCTCTAGACATATTTAAGACTCAAATATATTTCACTTAAAAATACACTGCCTGTGGAAATTCAAGGGAAATCATGTGCGAGTCAGAGCATAAACTACACAATTAAAGCAAGTTTACATTAAATCAGAAAATAACTTTAAATAACTTAAAAGGGAATTATTTGGCTGCAAGTGAAGTCCTCTGAAGATAGTCATCGCCTATGAATAATGAGTCCCACAGATTCCAGCACGCAGCATCAAGGAAGCAATTTCACAACTCAATTAACAAAGGCTTTTGTATCAAAAGCACAACTGTTAGCTGTACATCAGGCATGTTTCCAAGGGAATATATATAAATATATATATGTAACTCTGCTGCAGTGAACACTCATCAATGACTTTTAGATCCAGATCCCAACATAAGCAGTGAATAAACTGTGTCCCTAAAAAGAGAAAAGAGTGGAGGGGTTTGGAGGACCACAAGCCCATCTGCTCCACAAAAAGAAGAAACTCATGAATTTCTGAACCACAAGCCAAAATCCTGCTTGGCCTAAGGGAGTGCTCAGTGTTCAACAGATGTCTGTGCCAATTGGCCTGGACATCACTCCCCAGCCAGGAAGGAGGAGAAAAGGCAGCACTCAGAGTGGGAAAAGCATTTTATTGCAGAGTACTCCAGCAGGAAAGGAAGAGACTGGAGTAGAAGCAGTTGGCCAAATAGAAAGTGGAAAAAGAGAACAGTGAGGAAGCAGTTCCTGAACCTCACTGCTACTATCTGCCATTAAGAAAAGGGACTGCAATCAATGTTTTATGAATAATTTTCTTACGGCTCCAAACTTACTCAAATTGCATGTTCATGGCCATATTTTACTCAGGTCAATAAACCCCAGAAAAATAACAGATCTTGTTACTGCACTAGAGGAGTTTTTTTGAGAGAATGAAAATGTTCTAAAAAGTGAAATAGTAAAAACATATGCAAAGATGCTTTAAATCTGCTGGCTTCTGCAGTTTATTTGTTAGGTCACGTTCATCTATTTCCAACAACTCTTGATCAAAGGCTCTTGATCATTATTTGCCATACCAAGGAAGCCCCAGATCTACAGTGCCATGACATAGTCCATGTATTATTTATCTTTTTTTTATTTCTCTTTTTTAGTTACTACTGGAAAAAATGCAGATCTTGCAGTTAAACACGTGCCACCCACCCACCAGTGGACATCAGGTGACTCTTAATAATCACAAGCTTGACAAAATAGGAAGCAGATGGCAAAATTAATGATATTATCACGGAGCCAAACTAAAGAACCAAATATTGATTGCAACAACTGAAAATGACCCCATCCTACTCATCTCCTTAATTAACTTTATCTCACACCAAAAATGGATTTAAAGCCCAGTATTCCTAATGCAGATAAAAGGACAGTGTTGCTATGGCTACTGCAGTTGTTTTGTAAGTAATTCATCCCACCTCACCACAAAACACAGAACTTCCAGTATGTTCCAATGTACTGGGGGATTTATCTAAGAGTATGTGGATGCAGAGGAATGAGACAAAGCCATGAAGAGAGAGCTTCAGCAGTGTTCCTTTGATGTATGACCTTGCTTCCTGTAGAACAAAACCACTCAACTGTACAATATCATTTAGTATTTCTAGATTTTAGTACCCAAGCAGGGAAAGAATAAACTTCTGGCTGATTCATGGAGTACAGCAAAATTGATTTTCAAAATTTCCCAGACTGCACCAACATTCTGAAAGAAATTTACTGTCATTTTAAAATTATGGTTGACTATGCTGTCCAAATTCTTTTGCACTTTCTTATGTTTTGGATTGGTTTTCTTTGCTGATGGTTTTTTTAAATGAATGAAACTATTATTAGTCTTTCTAGAATTAGACAACATCCCTTCTAGTGCAGAACTAGGATATTATTTTAAATCATCATGAAGAAATTGCATGAGGGTCACACAGTACAGAAAATGTCACATTAAAATTGTAGGATTTGTTGTATTGCCCTTGTGGGTCTGGTTTGCTGAACACATCTTGCTTTTATAAGTTTGTTCTTGCTTTTTTTTTAAATTTCCAAATTCTATTATTCACTGTCTGCACGGGTCTTAAAAATATCAGCAGTGAAGATTTTCAAAAAACTTTGAGAACAACAAAAAGGGAATTTCCTCAGTCCTAAGGCAGCACTCCCAGCCCCCCATTCCAGTTCCAGCCTGCAGCACCCTCCTGTCAGCAGCGAGGTTTGGTCAAGGCAGGTGAGGTTGGAACTTGTAATCCAGAATTACAAACTGGACTTCTGTCTGGAGATCTCAACCACACAAGGAGTTAAGAAATATTCCTTCTCTCCCCTTCTTTTTGATCACCTATTGCTTGTTCCTCCTTTCACTTCTTGGGCTGCTTTTATAAACTCCCAGGAGAATGGTTTAACTGCTGTTTGCTCCATAAGAAATTTAAGCCACTAAACTCCCTGATTTTCAGGGACAGAAAACTGGATTTTTCCATCCTCTGCACATGACAGCCAGCAGCCACCATGGCTCTGCCCCTGTTTGGGCTCAAACTGATTACAGGAGCTCATTAATGGAAGACAGAGTCGCTGGGAAAAGAGTAGGAAGAGACACATTTAAGTGGGAAATGACAAGCGTTGTTCCATAGGGTGTATAAACTAACCCTTTATACTCTCACTCCTGAAAAATCCCTAATCAGTATCATAACTGCAGCTATCTTTATAACAATGACAATTCTGGCTTTGTCAGAAAGATGAAACACCCGCCACCATCCCTTTCTGACTCGCTGCAAAGACACTACATTGTGAAAGATTTTGATGTAGCACTCTCAAGTGGAGCATGTTTCTGGCATTATAAGATCAGAATCCGCTATCCCACTGCGCCAGAGTTTCAGAAAGGCTGGCATTGTGACCTCCTCACCCGCTGTTTCATTTCTGCAGAGTCTTTCTCTGAGTTCAGCTCCACCTGCCGCTTAAACTCCTCCAGGGCAGCGCCTGCCTGCTGGGCCTGCAGCCTCTGTACCTCCGTCACCCGCCTCAGCTGCTCCTCCTTCTCCCTAGAAAGTCACAGAAAATTTTCAGAGTTCAAGTATCAAATAAAAGAACAAGTGTGCTGGTGTAAAAGAGAGGCCTTTAACCCGATCAGTTTAAAATAGTATTCAGATTTCAATTTCCTGTCCCAGCTTCTGCCCAACTTCCCTTTGCAGGGCTTTGAAGAAGGCGATGGAAGGCCGGAGTTATTTTCGCTTTCTCCGATTGAATTTCACACGCCCAAACACGGCGTCCACAGCTCACAACAAAACCTCCACCTTCAAAGTCTCTCTTCGCTTCAATGGCTCTCTACCCACTGTAGAACCCCTTTTATTCATCTCATCTAATTAATAACATTTAATAATAGTAAAAACAAACAAATAATAACAAATTAGATTTCATTAAATTAGATTTCACACCCCCCAATACTTGAACAAACTCTTTTCAGCCTGATTGCCTTTCCAGATTAAAAAAAAAAACAACAACAAAACAAAAAAACAAGAAAATTATCCCAGTGTCATCTTTGCTCAGAAAAGGTGCAGGATTATTTCCTGCCTGTCATAAATCAAAATACAAAGCAGGGAAATGTGTGATACGTGGTTCCTTCTTAATCTATTAGAAAGCCATAATGCTGTGCGTCTATTCAGCCTTTACAGTAATGACAGATGTTAAATCTCTGTGCAAAGATATTTCATATCAACAGCCTACACTATCTGACACATTAAACCTGATGCATCTATAGAAACCAGGCTGGGTTTCTTCAGACTGGATGGTACATCAAAAGTAATGTTTCTGTAATATTTTATGTACATTCATATATATGAAAAGATACACATGAAAAGATTGAGACATTCACCACATTGACACAGCACAGACAAAAATTCAGCTAACTGATAAATATTTCAGAAATGTTGATGTGAGTCCTCAAATATTACTAACTTGTATTAATTTGTTACTGGTTTTGTTATTAACTTTTTGTGACATGTTCCTACTCCCACAGGTCAGCAGAGCTGCCTGACTTTGTGTTCACACTCTGGAGAACATGACAGTGGCATCGAGGGACAAAGCTGGCTCCACCCATGGCTTGTAACAGAAGACACATTCAAACAGACCTGGGGCTGACATTTTCATTTTCCAGGCAGAGGAAGTACCTCACGATAAATTTCCCATTTTGACAGAAATTATTTCCATATAAAACAAAGAATCTGACACATAAGAGACGGAAAAGCCCAGTTAATTCATCTCGTCTGTCACCTTGCCAGCACTGGAGGAGCTGCTGCTGCACTGAGAGAGCCTTTCAGAGAGGTCAGGAAGCTGCCAAGCCCAAAGTTACAGTTTTCACATCCTCTTCTGTGGTTTGCAGACCAGACTTTGACAATAGGACAAAGAACATAATCCTACATCTTCACAAAGCGGCTGTTTGCAGTGCAGGAGAGCAGGGTAATGCCATTAGCAAAGAGATCAAAGAAATGCCACAAGCCCTGAGTCAGTACATTGCTGTTTACTTCTAGACATTCTTTTCATGATGCATATTTAAAAAAAAAATTATTTTGGTGCCTCACTCACAGCTGATGGAATAACTGAGAACAGGGAGACTGCTCCTCTCCTTACAGAAAAAGGAAAATACCTTTCTTCCCCAGCAGAAACTGGAGGAAAATGGAACAAAATCCTGTACCACAGTTTTAATGATGATTGCTTTGGGGTTTTGATTTTGTGTTCTTAGAATATCTGTGCAAATTATCTTCAAATGTGCTGGAGAGCACTCATCACCCCTCCAGATATGCTTTATTTCCACAGCCTCATCGATTCCATTTCCCACACTCCTTTGAGGGGGAAGCACATCTGTGTTAATCTAAGCCACCACATTCCCCACTCATTTATGAGACAATAAAAATCACTCAGCAAAAAAAACATCACTACCAAAATCAACATTTCTTTCCCCACCTAAACTCAAATGGAAAAATACCATTTAGGATTTAAATTCCTCCTGCAGAGGATCCAAAAGACCCAAATCCCAAGAACAAAACTCCTCCACCATTCCTGAGAATGGGCACATCAGTGACACGTCCAGAGCTCAGTGTGACAGGAACTGTCTGAGGGATCAGTTATCCATCTGCTCCTGCTGTTTGGCTCAGTTATCCCCCAAATCCCACATTCCAGGGAGCTGCTGAATACAGATATTTTTAATTTTACAGCTGTTTGACAATGAATTACATGAATCACAGCACTCCCCTCTCCTGCAACAAAATCTACCTCAGAAAGAAGAATATGTAAGACCTCTTCCCACATTTGTCACCTTGGAAAGACCATGGAGAGGGGAAAAAATCCACTTCTCCCAAAGATCCATAATTCAGCAATGGGCCCTGGATAACAAATTTCTCTCCCTGCAAAACACATCTAATAATTCCACTCCACACTGGAAATTGAAGCTTATTCCAGCACATCCACACTGCCAAGTGTCACAAGACACTGGGACAACAGCTTTGGTCCAGTCAGATGGAAACACAACAAATATAAACAAAAAAGGACAAGATATCAGGCCTCATGCCCATAGTGAGGCTCCAAATTTATGCATCTTCTTCCTCAGGAAGATATTTTTATTTTGAAATATTATGATGTAAACTTCTAGGAATGTGGTTTTTATGCACCTTCTTTTCTTTTAAGGACTTAATCCCATGAATAAATGCAACATCTCATTATAAGCAGGAAAAAACCTTCATTTTTAAGGATGTGGGAGCCAGCAGTCTCTATTTTTGTGCAGTTCAGATTTGTACAGAAGCTTAGAAAACCTGTACAACAATGGCCCTCGGTTCACAAATATAAGAAAAGCTTCACTTTTTTCCCAAGACACCAAGCAATGTGCCTTGCATGAAGCACTAAAATATTCACTTTGAAGATTATTTTTTTCAGTTGGACTAGTTGTGGGGCCCAATACAATTACATCACTTCAATCCCCTAAAGCTGAGCCGGCCTGAATATTAAAACAGGGTGAATTTACTCTTTGCCCCCAATTTAAAAAGCAGCAAATTCCTTTTGTTTCAGTGTATAAAGGACATGGCAACAGAATTAGGAGTCTCACATGACACAGTCCATCTCAGGGAAAGCTGACTGTGAAGTCTAGAATTTCAGTCTGAGAAATCAGCACCCTGAAGTGCACTGATGAGAAATACAAACATCTGACACGCTTCTTCTTCATGCTTAATCATAAATATTTGTCTTGCTCTGTAAAATGTCCTTCAAGAGGTAACAACTAAACACAGTGAGACTTTACAGCACTGCACTAACGAAACACAGGGCAATTCAGGGGTTAACAGCAAAGGTAAGTCAAGTTTGGGATGTCCCAGCAAATGTTGGAGGAATTAACACCTTCCTGGAGGGCTCCCACCATTCCCTGAAGGACAGCAAGGGCTCACCAACAGCACAGGGAGCAGGAGATGCACCTGGCTGGGTCTCATTGAGAAATTTCTCACTGAGAAATTAAAACCCTTCAGACATGAAGTGCCAGCACACACTGAACGCTGAACTCCCATGGCTGCATAGGGACAGAGAGTTTCACATCCCAGCAGCAAATCCACACCCAAGCTCCCTGTGTGTTGTTCAGAGAGATTCTCAGTGACATGGAAAATTGCAATAGGTTGTGAAACTCCTCATGTTTTCTTATAAAACTATACCAGGCTTTAATTCACAAATAGGCAAATTCTTCTCCAGGTTTTCAAAACCTGCTGGCAGCACAGCCCACTGAATCCCAACTGTACTGGGGAACAGAAGCAGAGCAAGCAATTTCTATAAGGATGTATTTTGCCACTGAATAAGCTTCTGAAACTTAAATTCTGATGGACTCCACAAGAGGGAGAGGCTCCATCCCTTGTCTAAGTCTCTCTCAGGTTGTTCTGACTCTGAGTTTATGCCTGGAGATAAACAGGAATCCCAGAATATCTCGAGTTGGAAGGGATCCATGCTGAGTCCAGCTCCCTGCTTCTCACAGAGCTGCTTAAAACGAAATGAAATGACTGAGAGAAGGGTGAGGTATGGGAAAAGCAGAGTCATGGCTGAGCCTGCAGCCCCACTGCTGCTGCTGAGATCCTGCTGGGAAAGGCCAGGCTGTCCTGCCATTCCCACATTACACACACTCTAATCCTGTGTATTCAGATTTGCTGCACTCACACAAGTCTTTGCCTGTTCCCTCCTCTCTTTCCTAAATATTACTGCTTCTGAGGAAAAATTGCTTTGCTCCCCACCAAACTGCAAACTGTTCACTTGCTGGAAGGCAGCTGAAGAAGGATATTGCTGTTTCTACACAGCCTTCCTTTTTATTTAATGTCACAAAAAATAAAAAATTGAGTCTCACTAATACATGCTGAAAAAAAAATCAGTTATCACCACTCATATAATTCATTTAGATTCAAAAAATACTAAAAAAAAACCCCTATATAAACACATTCCCAAAGGAGAGCACAATTTCTTACATAATACACAGCAAATTGTGTAGCTGAAAACACAACCTGTATCAAAACATACCCAAATTTCCCATGCAAACAAAAATTCAGGAATTTCACCACAGTATCTTCAGCGTCTACAGATATGAGGACCCATCCAGTGTACAGACACATATAATTAACTTTACATAGGGAAATTTAAGCAGACCCATGATCCTGCTCCTGTTCCCAGAGTCCCTCACATGGAGATGCTCCAGTACTGCCAGGACTCCACAACATTGCAGCAGTTTAATTAATTAATTGAATTTATAGCCAAATGCAAGACCCATGCTACCACTTTTTAGTGCCACAACCAATAAAAACCACTCACTGCAACAGCCCCTCTGACCTAACTTCTAGCATGCAGACATTCCACCACATAAATAATGTATTCAGGCCTAAAATACCACGTAAAAGAAGGGGTTAATGGGTTAATTGTTACAGAAAAATGCTCCAGTAGCAATGCCCAATCTGTGAAATACACAAAAATCAATTTTGCTTTCTGTTTTTAACACGCACTGATAGCTCAGTGCCAGCTTTGGGCCTGACTGCCCCCAGCCCAGCTGTGGCTGGAGCATCCCTGAGCACAGGCTGGGATTCCCACAAACAACGGGAACAGCCAGGGCTCTCCCACCATGCCAGCCCCAAACATATGGAAGATGTGCACAACACTTCTTCTTTTTGGTGTGGAGAGGAAGAGAGACAGTGTGAAGTCATTCAAGCGGAATGATAACTAAACCAAAGCCAGATCAAAGCAGTGAAGAAGAAAGACTGAAATGTGAAGCTGAAATATTTATTGCCTTCAAAACATCATCCCTATCCTGTCCCTAGGCACTTTAATATTTGGGAGCTGTTAGAAAGCATTCTAACTTGTTTCATCATTTCAAAGAAATAAAGCTAAACATATAAAGGCAAGAAATAAACATAAAGTGTTCCCCAATTTTAAGAATAAGATGAGCTTGTCTTTATGAGAAAAAGCACAAATCCACTTATAAATTGTTTACAGTTTGCATAATTTGAGATGTTAATATCAAAAAACTGGTCTGCAGTCCCTCAAGTAAGCCCCAACAATGGAAGATACTTACAATACAATTATTGTTTTAAACTATATATTTATGTTTTAAATAAATCATGAGATAACATTAACAAATAAATCACTCCTTAAAGTCGTTAATGAGTTTGGAGCAAATAATACTCCACGTGTGCAGTATCACACTGAAATAAGAATAATGCATTATACTCAAAATTAATGGCTCACAAATTAAGTAGACATCGGTTAAACACACTAATAATTATTATAAATATTTCTCATTACAATAATGATAGGGCGCTTTTGTGCTAGGTGCTGTGCAAACAGAATGAAACAGCAACTGCCAAATGATGAATGTAATGTGGGTTAAAAGGCTGGGCAAGTGCTGTAAATGTGGCTGGAAAGGAAAACTTGGTAATTTTGCTCCAGACTGCAGAAACTGTCTCCAAGATTTAGATCCACCACATATATGAAAGAGCACAGAGGCTCAGTTATCAAGGGAGGAGGATTAGAACAGAGATTAAATAGTCACGGCTTTCCCATGCTGAGACCACAGCTAAACCTCAGCAAGGACAACACAGAGGGGAGAATTAGAGAGACAGGTGTAGATAATGGCTTAGAAAAGAAGAGACAAGTCTGTAATTAAAAGGTGACCCAGAAAGCCTGCACAGACAGCAAAGAGATTCATGAGGTTCCCAAAGAAGAGGAGCAGAGAAGGCGAAGATGGAGATCAGAGAACAGTGCTGTGGCACTGAGAGCTGGGGGTGGATAAAATAAACCATCCAAGGACAAACTATGTGAGAAATCACCAGGCACAGGACAGAGCCAGGCAAGGAGAATCACTTAACACTAACAAAGCACAGCCCAGGGTGTGTGAAGAGTGACAGAGCCAACAGTGGTTGGCAAACCAAAGATACCGAGGATGAACTGCCAGGATTGAGACTGTTAAGGAGGCAGAAGGGCTCAGAATTCATTCTGTCACTCTACTGACTTAAGGTAACTACTCTTATGGTTAAAATAATTGGTTAGTTCAGGATTCAGAGTAATAATATTCCTGATGTAGAAGATAATAAAGATATTTAATTCTGGGGAACCATGAGTGTCTGCTTGGCTTGTTGGTTTCTTCTTTCCAAGAGGACATGGATTGTCACAGTTTTCTTTCCCTTAAAAGTACTGTTTGAAATATCAGCTTCAACTCCTCCATGAAGGTTGGTTGTATTTTCGCTGAAGCTGAAGTTGTACAAAGTACATAAAAAATAAAAGCAAAATTAAGATTATCAAATGTAATTGAAGTAGAGAGATCACAATCATCCAGCAATAACAAGGAACAAAGTTTTTCCTTGTACTATTTTGTAGATGGATTCTAAATGACTCAAAGGAGATGACAGCTGAAACATTTCATTGTTTTTAACAATCAGTAAATGAATTCAATCATCTGTACAACATTCTTCAGCCAACTGAAAGCTTTTCCATTTCATCAATGTTTTGGGCATTGTATAATCTTGACATAAAAATCTTGATATAAAAAAAGAAATAAGAAATCTGAAAAATACACTGATGTGAGAGGGAAGCCTTTGGAGTACAAAGGGAACAATTCTGCCATTAGTGTGGATTATTTGTATATTCATTTGGTCAATGTGATCCTGATAGTCCTTAACTACATTAATTATTAGAACAGCAATTTACAGCAATTAATGAAGTGCTACAGCATGATACAGCAATGCTCTTCAACTCACAAGGCAATACTTCTAATTTCATAAGCTGTGAGCCATATCAAACCAGCTTCATAGCTGTTACCACTAAAAACATGTCATGTGATATCTCTATAACCATCTTGAGGGACATAACAGTCCCAGAGCCAAGGATTAAAAATCAACTGTTACATTTTTTTTTTGTACAACTGGAGCCTTCCTTTCAATACATATTTCATTACTGCCAGTAGGTCTCCAGAGAAACAGGGGGAAAGAAAATGAAAGGCTGTAAATAGTTAATAGAACACTTTATTTTTGCTTTTAAGTGAGACTATTAAACAAAGCTACCATATTTCTGAGCCCTCTGTTCATGCTGCACGTTGTGGCCCCTAGAGCGAGGGTTAGGGAATGTTTACAATATGCTGGAAACTTTGACTGGGTTTGCTCTAAAAGGTTTCAGATGCTCAAGCACAGCACCAAGTGGAGAACAGCTGCTTGGTTTTCCACTGATTCTTAAAGAAGGGAAAAAAACCCCAAAAACCAAAAAAACCCCAAACTAAAACCCACCCTACCAAAAAAACACACACAGTTTTAAAAGAGTAAAGCTATATCCCAGCTCCTCAGGCACTTCACATTACCACTGTTTCCAAATCACAGACGTGGCTTTTTTCATCATATTGCAATGGCTGTAACAAGACAACCCTCAACATTTTAATAAAAGATAATGATGAACACAATGAACATGAGTATAAACTCTTAACAATGCTCTTTTATTGCAACACTTGGAATTAAAGACAATGCCTGCTCCTATTCCCTTAATTATTTCCGGCTTTAAATAGTAATAGCTTTTCCATTCTGACAGGAATTCTCTCCACACACTAATACTTCATTTTCAAGGAAAAATGGAATTAACTGCAGGAATACAGCTACACTTAGGCAATTACCCTGAAAATATCAACAACAACAACAAGCAATTACTTCGAATTTGCATTCAACTTAGAGGAGCAAGAAAGGAAAAAAGAAATAAAAAATTGACTTGTGGTTAAAGCTATCACTCCCTTTATTTATTTATCATTGCATTGATGAGTCTCAGGCTGTTGTGTTTTGCTGTGTGCAGTGGCATTTCTGACGCACACCACTCCAAGAAGCCCAGACAAGAGGATTTGAAGGAGCAGCTGTTTAAATATAAAGTTCTCAAAGGGCTTGGTAGAATCAAATTCTCAAGATCCACTGTAAATCACAGCTTTTTTTCAAATTGTAACTTCTGTATATTTTGAAAAGCCTAAATTTTACTTCTTTTCAAAATGTTGGGATCTAACAATTATGCAAATGTAAATTGCAAACAAAATTAATTATTTCCATTGCTATTTATTCTGCCTCCTTCCGCCAGCTCTCTTCACATGTTTATTTTCCCTTGCCTTCATCTGTTTCCCTCTTTATTGGGTCAGCAGCAGATTGTTCACCATTTATTTGTCTCAAATCTATGTCTCCTCACTTCTTTTACACTGCTCCTTTTGTGGTATTACAGAGAGAAGAAGAATTAAATAAACACCATGGTAATTTTGCAAGATATAATCAATCTTAAGGACCAGAAGATCCTTACATAAAACTTCCTATGCTAAAGTTTGGTGCATTTTTAGGTACTTCTGAATAAAGCAAGAAGAGCTTTGCAGATCAAACAAGCCCAAGTCTTCTCTTTGTGCATCAAAGAGAACTATAAAATGAAAAATGAATCATTACTCTGCCACAGCTGTAGGAAAAGATTCTGCAAAGGACAACCTCACCCTCTGCCCATTTTTGCCTTGTCTCCATCTCACCAGTGCAGGTGAACCGGGGAACCCCAGGCAGAACTTGTGGCTGCTGGAGGAGGCCAGGCAGGCTCAGAACAGCAAAACTTTAACAAAATACTCAGGGCATGAAAAAAACCTCAATGAAATACTCAGGGCAGCATGAGAACAGAACCTCAGAATCTCAGATCATCCCACTGCACCAGAGCCCAGGGCAGATGGGGCCTTGTGGAAATCAAAATGAGAGAAGATGGGAATTTACTGACCCGCAGTGTCACTGCCATCCAGGCATTCCTGCCACAGCCCGAGGCTCCAGGACAGTGCTAGCTTCACTTTAACTTCTGCTTTTAGCAAGGCTGAGATCAAAGCTGCCCTCTGAAGGCTTTACAGGTATCAATACCAAGTTTAAAACCACAGGAGAAGCCTGAGAATAGCTCCAGCTCCATGGATCTGGCTCAATGTCAGGTAAGGAATGACTCAGAATAACCAAATGACCAAAGCACAACAGGAGATGACAAGTGAAGCTTTTTGAATAAAGAAATGACTGAGGTTTCAAGAAGAGCAGCTGGTACCAAGAGAAAAGTATTTCCTTCTCTAAAGAGCATTTTTTCCACCTTGATTTAGGAAATATGAGTGCAAACACATTTTTATCAGATTTTTTTCTGTGAGGCAAAACCTTGTAGCAGAAATAACTGTGCTACACACAAAAACTGAAATTTAAAATATAAGTGAGTACCACTGAACACCTGACAAAATCCCTAGAAATAGCAGCCCAGCATGGGGAAGCCCAGAGCTTTGCCCTCACAGTGGAATAACAAAAAGCAGTGGGAAAAGCTTTTTTAAGTCTGCAGTGAGGAAAATCCATGGCACCACCTCCAACAAGAAATCAACCTCTTCTCCTTGACTCCCTTGTCAGAAACCACGTGCATGTACACAAGTACATATGAGAAAAGAAAGACAAATTATTTTCATTTCTGCATTTTACTCAACACCTGGAGGGACCACCTTCACACCACATCATGATTGGAAAGATTTGGTCTGCCACCTAAACCAAATGCCAAAATATTGTGAGAACTGTCTGTGTGTGCTTTAAAAACTAATGTGAAATCTACTGGGAAAACCTCCTAATAGACTGAAGTGGCTTTACTGGTTTCTAGAAAGTTTAGCCCCTCTTTCTTCCCCAGAATTTTAAACAAGTTCAGACAAGGGGTAGAAAGCCATGGAAAAAAAGAGGTGTTGGTAGTTCCTTATGTAAACAAATAATTTTATTAAGTGAGTCGGAATGAAGCAGCTGCTCAGCATTTGCTCTGTATCATCCCCACTTGCAAAGTGCTGAGATTTGGCTCCACAGACAGACTTGGAAAAAAAAAAGGTAAAGAGTGGGAGGGAGGAGGTTGTGGAGCACTGGAGTGGAGATGTGCAGGCATTCCTTGATGCTGCAGTGTTTAACTACAGCATCTGCACCTGTACAGGGGGAGTTTAATTTCATTGCATTGCATTGCATTGCATGTCTCCTAATGTGACTTCTTAAAATTTGTTTCCTTCACACACTACAGACCAAAGAACAAGAATTCAGGAAATCTGTACTTCAGGAGCATATCAAAAAGTTGTTTGTGCATGAGGCAAGCAAAGCAAAAAGCATTAAATCAGATCCCATAATATCTCCAGTACATGAGAACTGAAGAAGTGAAGATCCTGAAGATCCTGAAGTGAAGAACTGAAGTTCCTGAAGAAATCAACGTGGTCTGCACTTCCCATGAGGGTGACAGCCTCAAACTATTCAGGATGTTCATAATTTAGTCCAAAATCTCTCAATCTCAAGAATAACCACCTTCATGTGTCTGTGCAGCCACAAAGGTGTTACCCCTGTCCCAGGGAGTGTCCAGGGCCAGGCTGGGTGGGGCTTGGGGAGCAGTGGGACAGTGGAAGGTGGCCCTGACCATGGCAGGTGGAATGGGATGGCTTTAAGGTCCCTTCCAACCCAAACCAGTCTGGGATTCTCTCAAGACTCCAGAATGCAAATGTCAAAACCAAACCACCTCCAAACTGCCGGTGTTGTGGTTGTAGTCTTCAATAAAATGGGGAATATTTCCCTATAGCAAATATTTATTTCTCATAGTAAACTAAAAGCATCGAACAATCTGCTACTAAAATAAAACAGAGGAAAATAAATATATTGCATGAATAAACATCCAAATTCCACAGAACAAGACACAAGAGATGATGCTGAGAGTTGTTTCACAATATTGTAAAAAGTCAGCAAGATTTCTTCCTTCTCTTCCATGCAATTTCTTCAGCAACAAATGGGTACAGATTTTTTTTTTGTCATTTATTTTCTGTTTCATTCTACTCAGCTTATACTGTGACAAATTATATACCTCTATTTCCTACTCCTCACTGGGAGAGATAAGAACAGCAGAGATTCAGCCTATTTGCAACCCACTCTCATGACACATTTTCTGCAACCAAACCACAGGGATTAGAGAAAACAACCTTTCGCCCCAAGTAATTACAGAGAAGCTTTTCAAGAAAACTTTGTTCTTATAGAAATGCCATTTAAAGGACATTCTAGAAAAGCCCTTGCAGCACTTCTCAGAGCGACTTTTACTATTAGGCAATGCCTGTGACATGCACTGCAGAAGTAAATATAAATTTTATATCTACAAGTCACCACCACGAGTCAGGAGTGTGGGAGCAATTCTTTTGCAAAAGGTTTGCTTTTGACAGATATTTCTACCATGAGCTTCAGAAGAAGAAAAAAACCTTCTGTAAACTACATAAACCCCTATTCTGTATTGAAACTGTGGCAATACTATTTTTTTTTTAATTTTTGAAGCGAGAGATACTTTCAGAAATGTGGATTTTACTATTCCACACCATGTCTCAAATCACTTTCATTCTGCATCGGTGTGGGTATGTTTGAAACAGCAGCAGCAGTGTTTGCTGTCACAGCACTGGGAAAATAATGATAATAATAACAAAAATCCCCTAAAATGCCTGCCACTTCTCTTTCTATGTGCTTGCAGCTCAGCAGCTTCTCAAGATATAATCCTGTGGCCATTTCAGAATCAAAGTGCATTCAGATCAAAGTGGTTTATGAGGAATCACCGATGCACCTACTGGGTTCTGAGCTGCAATTCCACAAGGCATGGTTTCTATGGAAGATGCTGAACTGTATTTTCACCCACCCCATGCAAGACGAGGTTGTTTTCTAAAGATTTACTGGGTCTGCCTAAGCTTGGAGTTAATTTCATTCTGCAAGTAGTTCAAAAAATTCAGCAAAATGAAGCATTTTTACATAAGATATTGGGTCTTATGGACTCATATTTATAGGAAGGTGTTGCTAAAAAAATATTTTTGCAGCAGTGGAAAAAAAAAGCTGTAAGGAAGCCATCCATTTCTGCCACAATAAATATCACTGCTCCTTATCTATTACCTACTTGTATATCATATATATGAAAAAACCTTAATATTGTCAAGACACACTGGGGCTAAATGAATGGCTTGAATTGCAGACAGCCCTGCAGGATTGGCAGCTTCTCTGCCCTGGGCATGTGAGTCTGCTCCATCTCTGGTCAGAAATGCAGAGATCAGACCCAGAGCTGAAATCCCAACCAGAATATGAGCTGGGCTGGACTAAGGCACTGCATTTCTGCAAATATCATCTTTTTAGGATCCTAAATCCATCCTCATAGATCTTCCAAGTTCTGTCTCCAGGCAGACAAAACTACACTTGAAAGCTAATTTTTATTTCTATTCAATTATTTCTATTTCAATTTTATTTCTATTCAATTATTATTACTTATTAGCATTCCTAATTCCATTATTAATCTTAAAATTAACCCCAAACCCCTGCTATAAAACAATCAAAAGCATTAGTATAGAGTTTTATTAGAGTAAACTATCTCCACAATTAAACATTTTCCATTTCAATTGGGAGAGGTATATATGATTTAATATTAGAAATCTCTACATTATTTTCAACACCCCGAATCAAAAAAAATTAAATGAAAAGAAAAAACATAAGAGAAACAAAGTGCCATAGGACATGGAAGTGACCCTGGCAAAAACACTCCAGAATATCAAAGAATATTCTCATTTAGAGGGGACCCACAGGAGCAGGAGCAGCCTGTACTAGGAGACTCTTTGAAAACCATTTAGGAACAGGTATTAATCACTTGCTGTGGGGGAAACAGCAGATGATTTTCAGCCTGTTGAACAGCCCCCAGGGCTCTTCAGTGCCAGGAGCTGACCCATCCCCAGTTCTGGCCAAAGGATTCACCCACAGGAAGCACAAGGCTGGGACTGAGCTCTGCCAGCTTTGTTTAATCCATGGCCCTTGCAGCACCACCAGCACTTTGGGCTCTTAAAACTTGAGTCTTTCAAATCCTAACTCCAACTCCAAGCTACATCTAAGCTTAAATATAGGCAAGGAATATCTGAAATAACTGAGGACCTCCTCAGCTCCTGAAGAGCTCCTCAGGTTCCAAATCCCCAGATCCTGCCTGAAGAGTTTCCTCTGCACCCACGTGGGGATCAACCCTGAGCAGCCCCTGGGCTGCAAAGCCAGACTGGTTTTATTAACATAAGTAAGTGCAAACTGACACATTATTTGAAAGATGTGGAAGAAAATTAATGCAACTTCATTATCAACAAATCAGACGGTAACATACTAAAAGATTAAGTGTGGCTGATAACAGTTCAACCTCCCCAAAATTATAAATAATAGTCAGTGTAAAGAATTTAAAGATTAAAAGCTGGAGTTTTTATTAATGTCTGCAGTGATTTAAGATAGTCTCTATTTATGCCAAATACCTCAGAGATTATAGAAATAAAGAAATACAGACTTCAGCCCTGTCACTTTTATGGAATAAAAGTATCTTTACTTGCCTCTCCCAGCCTAGATAAGGTACATTGTGATATTAAACTGAATACTTTAAGCAAATAACTTCTGGATTGTTTCAGAATAATCTGTTTCCCCATGAAATTACTTCCACAGTTTTGACTTTTAACTGGATTAACACATGGAAAGAATAATTTACATAATCAAAAATGGAAGGAGCATAGCAAGAGTTGATCTTGTCCTATGTGCATCTGCTGTACATAAACCACTCTCTTGCTCAGAAAACATCAAACTTGGTGCATTCTGATTAGCTGTTCATGGACAAAGTCAGCAAAAAAACCTGTTCCAAGTTACTTAATGAAAACTGTTTGCTACAGAGCATTTCTCCCAGCTTTAGATCTACATGAAAAACAAAGAAGTGTTGTATCAAAGAGAAAAAAAATCTGCATTAGACTTGTAATTTGTGGATATTAAACATAAAATATAAAATCAGAAACATCATCTACTAAATTAAAATATATTTTAAGTAAATATATCTTTCAAATGTATTCCATTTTCTAGAAGAGTCCAAAGCAACAAGTCTTCAGTTTCAATTATTTGCTTCCAATGAATAAAGTCCAAATTGAATTTGAGCCCATTTATTTAAGAGGGCAAGACCAGCTGACATCATTAACCTCAATTCTATTTTATTCCCACCACTTAAAAGTCAACAAATTTGGTTGAGTTGGTTCTTACTTTAGTTTTTCCATTTTTCTAGTTGAGTAGAACCCTGACAGTGCAGCTTTAAAACAGGAAAAAAACTATAGGAGGGCAGTTAGATGAGATAAAGCATAAGTTTATCTAAGAAATAAATATTAATAAATAAATATTTAAAAATACCAGGGATGGTTTAACAATTATTCCATATTCACTTACTTCAGAGCCTGTTCCAGGAGGCGAATTTTCTTTTGAGCATCCCCTCTTTCTTTATCCAGATCATTCCGAATGCCATTAATCTGCCATTTAAGGAAAAAAGCACCATATATTTTAGCCAAAACAGTGCCTGAGTTATAATAAATCAATGTTATTTTAAATTCTAAGAACTATTTACTAGCATATTCCTTTTTCACTGATGCAGACAACCATCCATGGATTTCTAAAATTATGTGAAATGCAAAAGCAGAGATTAACAGAGAGATCAAGTATGAGAATTATTCTAGACAGTAATATTCACTTCCTTCTCAAAGTGAATATTACTGTCTAGAATAAAGAAATATCAGTAATTACAGAAAAAAGGAACTAGATTTTCTTTAGGTAAGTACAGAAAAGCAGATAGGAAACTGCCTAAAATAGTGACCTGTATTCTCTAGGGTGCAGAGCTCCTACTCACCCATTTGTGACCACCCAAAGTGAATCACTTCTGATCAATTCTTACAATAAAAATATCAAACATAAATCCCTTACATAAACATCCTAAACAATAACAGAATAATTAGCAATAATAATCCTAAAAATAGGTACAAAACCCCTTGAATTTGGTAACTTCCCAGGCGTGGTCCAAACCACTAGTTTTTGTAATGTTTTTTTGCCAAGGGCAGGTGAAGTCCAAGAGTTTGTACATAATCCAAGAGTTGTATTGCTTTAGAATTGCTTAAAGAACAACGTGGGGATGGAACATACAGGAAATCCTTTATCCACCTACAGTCATTTGTAATGTTCCAGGCTGTTAAGGCACTACAATAAAGAAAAGTATGTTTTACTAAGAGTGTAGGCCAGTGAAAAAACAAATTCAGAGATTCTCTGCTGGGAGCAGCTCCATGGAGGTGTTCGCTCCAGGAACACTTAACTGGGTTCCAAGAGCCTCCAAATCCATGAGCTGTCTATTAGAGAATGAAGAAGCTACTGCCAAACCTGGTAAAATTCTATATATTCAACAGGTGGCTTGGGAATGGCTGTCAGGAATAATCTGTCACTCTTCTGCTGCTGAGCTGAATGTTTGGAAAACAAACTGATTATTTATAAAAAGCAGGTGTTTCCTTGGCTTGTAAAGCCATTTAGCCTAACTGGTTCCTGATCCAGTAGATAAGCACATTTAATCAAACAGTGACATTTAAGGTTCCTACCTATGATTTGTTTGATGTTTAAGTATCCTCAGACGCAACAGCCACTGCAGACTCATAAAGATTATTAGATAATGGGCAGGTTTTTAAGTGAACAGATTGCAGCATTGAGTTGACAATTTCTTTACTTGTTTTAGTATTTTATGGGCCAATCCATCCTGCTTTATGGATTTATACCCATAGATTATTCACTGGTATTTTTCTTCTTGTCCTTTCTCAAAGATTTGAGTTTGAAAACAGTTAGACCAGAATTTATGAACAAACTGCTGTCAAGTTATCTATAAAGAGAAAGGCTCTGCTTCCTTGTTTGCTGATGGAGAATTCCAGCTTCCCTCCCTGGGCTCACTGGTTGGAGGCAGTGCTGACATGCTATCAGCCCATGCTTAGGAGCTTTCTCCCAAAAGACGCTCAAACCTCAGTCAAATTGTGCCAACATATTTTTTATTTTGGCCTGCAAATCAATCCAATCCTGGATTTTTCTTGAGTTCAACATTTATAAAACCCATGACTTGACTAAAAACACAAACGTAGGCTAGGTTTAAACCAAGGCAGATCCTGGAACAAAGAATGTTTTGACTTCAAGTCAGCAGAAGGAACTAACTCAAACCAAAACCTCTCTACAATTCATGTCACAAGTGCTATTACCAAGTGACAAGTAGCTGGGATCACAATCCATTATTTTATGTTATAAATTTGCCACATTTGGCAATGACATGTTTGAGTAACACATCCTTTCAATTAAACAGGCATCTAAGGCACCCTCTGGCTGCACATGAGTTGCACATATAATGTCACTAAAATTGAAGTTTAATTTGAAGCCTATTGATGTTCCGAGTCTAAAAGAGCAGGCAAGATTTGCAAAGTGCTTTAAGATGAAGTGTTTCTGATGAAAATTACATTTTTTACTTGAAGTTTCTGATGTAAAAACGATGCCTGTTGACAATATCTAGAGAACACGTGGAGAAGGATGGAGTAGAGATACTCTGGGGGAAAAGGAGTATGGGAGAACACATGAGCACTGGCAGAGGTCAAGCCAGGTTTCACTCAGCTCATTTTCCTTTCAGTAACAGCAGCTGCACTCAGCTGCCACCACGAGCAGTGTACACACACAGGACAGGCTTCCTGGGACATTTTTTTGGGAATGCCATCCCAACCTCCATGCCCTGGCAACAGGTTCCTGAAATCAGAGGTGATATCCCTGTCCTTAAACAGCTGTGCTTAAAATCTTGCTTGATTTTGTCCAATTATTTTTCCAAACCTTGTGAAGTGCTTGGATTCCCAAATTTGCTATTTGGGAGTTTCAAAATTTCAACCTTTAAGTCCTGTACAGAGCAAAATTGGAGGTGTGCAGAAGATGGGAGATTTTCCTGGAAATATTACCTGTTTCTCATACACATGCTGCAAGTGAAGCTTGTCCTGCTGAATCTTGTGTTCTTGATCCTGCAGAGGAAAAGATGTGTATTCTAAATAAACAAATCCCATTTTTCTTCCACTTCAGAGCATTCATGAAACACAGACATCAGCTATCATATAGAACAGTCCATAACAAGATAAATACCCACCTCATATCATCATGAAAAAATTCTCTGACACAGAAAAAAATCTAACCAACACCAAATAACACAACTATCTCCAAAGTCATGATTCATGTTTGCTAAAGAGAAACAGCAACTTGTTCTCCTGAGCTATTAAAATGCCATTCTGTACTATATCAACTGTGAAATGAAAGACATTGGAAGAAAAGTAGATGCCAGAACTCAACCAGGACTGATACATGATACAGATGTGGAACTCATTACCCTGAGATAGAAGGATTAATTTAAATGCCTACAGGAAGACAGAATATTGAACTGAACCATTAAACAGCGCAAATTAAAAACAATTTTGAAACTTTAAAAATGTTTAGAGTTTATGAGGAAAAATAAAGATATTCATCATTCTTTGACAGGCTTCTTTGTAATCCACCAATACAGACTTAAACTCTTTTATTTAACATGTGAACTACAAGAAACAGTCAGAAAACTGTGAAAATTCTGCTCTTACCTCTCTTTTAGCCACACTCTTTAAATCAACCTTTAACCATATGTGACATTTCATATATTTCCATTAATAAAACAGAAACAAGCAAGCATGGTATATAAAAGTACATTTCAGGATGGATATCTAAACATTTAGATCATCAAATAAAGTAAAAAGAGTTGGTCATTTCTGAGAAAGAAAGTCAGGGCTCACCCTCAGCTGTTGCTTCCTTTGATGTTCAGAGTCTTGCAATTGTTGTTTCAGCAGAGCCATTTCACGGCGTAATTCTGCAACCACATCACATGTCTGCTGGGATTTAACAGAAAAAGCAGTTTTTGTCTTGGACTCCTCATTAGCCCTTTTGCATTTTTGAATTGATTTCTCTGAAGTTCCCAGAAACTGGAAAAATTATCAACTTGGGAGAAAAAACCTGTATGAGTTTACGGCTCTGGGTATGTCAGTTTGGGCCCTCTGGTGAGCTTAGGAATGGAAACAAAAGCACAAAAAACCAGCCCTAATAATAAAAAATCCCTACTAAAATCTGCTAAAAATTGGTAGAAAGAAAAATACCACGTACATGAGATGGAGTAAAGTATCATCAAAGCTCAGAGAGCTTCAGCAAATAAACACCAAACACCCCACTTGTCCCACGGCTCTGTAGATTAATAAATGGTATTTAATTCTTGAGTCTTTTCTACAATCATTTAACTTTAAAATCACTTTAAATATATACCATCTCTGTACCTATGCATATTGGTAGATATCAACCTGACAGATGCTTTTCCAGAAACAAACCAGAGTTATTACATTTTTGTGAAACCTACACTTGCAATATATAAAAATATTTCCTTAAACACATAAATATTTAACACAATGTTCAATACTATGAGGCCTTTAGGACTATTTTTTCTGGATAAAAATATGTTCTGTCATGGAAGAGGCTTTATGAAAATATTAACTCTTTAAGGGTGCATCCAGAATTTTTACAGGAGCACAAATAAAATCAGGATGTTAATTGTACCTTATCTGAATCAGCTGTAGGAATATACATACACCAGAACGACCAGCCAACTTCAGATGATTTTTCAGTCAAATTTAGGAATGAAAAATTAAATCCCAATTTTATTTAAACTTACACCCATGACTAACTTGAGGGGACTGAGCAATTCCTTGGATTCATTCATAAGCACCATACTGATAGTGAGGAGAGCACTTAAGAAATAAACCCCATTTTCCTGCCTCTTACACCTGGCAGCATACCTGAGCTTGTTCCTGCTTCAGAAAATCTCTATCAACATCAAATTTACTTTGTAGTTGCTGAAGGTTCTGCTTGTATTCCTGCATAATCTGGTCCTTGTCTTTCTGAAGTAACTTGTACCTACACGGAGCAAGCAAACAGAATATGGAAATTGCTTTCATATTTTGGCATTTTACCTGCTCAGTATCAATTCCATGGAGCCTGCACGTCTGCCACGTGCTCTTGTCACAGAATGAGCTGCTCATAAATAATGGAAAGGTAAGACACTCCTCAAGGTGGTCGTTTGGGTCACTCTAAATGAGTTTGACACCAATTAATATATTTCCATGAGTGTTTTCTAATGTCAAATGCCATTCAGTGTGTTCCTGGAACAAAATTAATAATGTTTGCTTCTGGAAATTCCATATTCTTAGAAGTTTAGCCAGCAGTTGTTACTGAATTACCTTTCTTTCAGCTCCTGAAGTTGGGAGCAGACCTCCTGGTAGTGCTGTTCTACCTCATTCTTCTCCTGAGATAATTTCTGACGTTGTAAATTACTATTTTCAGCCTCAACAGTCAACTGCTGCACACGGGCCCCCAGCTTTTGGACTGTCTCATTCTAAAAGAAAAGAGAATATTGAGAAAAGCCCAGAATCAGTGAGGGAATACCCCAGTTGTTATTCAGGAGCCTTGAGCAACGAGGTTCTCTTGCAATGCAGAGACACAAGAGTTACAATGGCAGAGCTGTCATCAATCATGACAGTAAATCCTATATGGTATATAAAAATAAATATATCTTCAAAATGTGGGTGTTTATTCTCCCTCAAAGTGACATCTCCTCCCCTTACACAGAACAGAGTATGCAACTGATTTCTAAATTACAAATCCTTTAAAATAGGAGAGAAAACAATATTTCAATGGAAAACCACAATGGATGAGAATATATACAAAGCATTTTCAGACTTTCCAGAAATCTCATTGCAGTAACTTTCAGTAAATTACAAGCATCTCTCAAAAGTTGTATCTTTTTCCTGGAACTTCATCTCGCAATATAAACAAATCTAAAAATGAACAGAGTAAGGACAGGCAGGTAGCATGGGACTACTCTAGGCCTTCCCATTCTTCCCTAAATTTATAGTAATATGCAGGGAAATGAGGGAAGAATTCCTCAGGAGGCTGGGGTCAAAAAATCAGACCCAGAGTAGGCATCAGAGTTATTTTTATATTAACAAAGGCCCGAAGATGAGGGAAATGGAACAGAAATTTCACCCACTCCCAAAGTAAAATAAAACCCCAAATATCTGCCCTGTGCAGCCACTGCCCTGACTGTCACTGGAGGTGACATGAACCTGAGCCAATGCAAGAACCTCAGACAGAGACATCACCTGAATGACCACCAGAGCTCTGGCAAGTGGCCACAGAGATTTCACAGCCACAGCACAGCAAAATTCTCCATCTGTGCCAAGCTGCTCAGTATGGGTTTGGTTTTCTGGGGCCAGAGAGTTCTTTGCTCTGGGAGCTTGGGTTTTTGTTTGTTTTCTGGTTTTCTGGGGTTTTGTGTTTGTTTATTTTTTTAAAAATTAAAAAAGGAGTAATTTTTAATATACCACTGTATATAATTCCTGGCTGGCCCCATGTTCCTCAAGGAAGCTCATCCTTGTTCAGAGTACAAACCCCTCCTTATCAGCTCTGTGGCATTAATGAAATTGCTCAGCCAATTCCACTTGCTAACAGCACTAGCATTCCTGACAACATGAAACTCTGAACAGAGAAACTCTGAAATACCAACAGAAAAAAAAATTAAAAATCAGAAGAGAGAAAGGAGAGAGAGGAAAAAAAAGAAAACTAATTTCCAGTGACAGTCTAGTCTTTCATCTTAAGCCCTGCCTTGAACTCTACCTTGTTTAATTATTAAATCAGAAGCTGCTCGGCAAGATCTGTCTAGTTTTGATGGTTCTTAAATTCAATCTTGCTGACAGACTGTGTCCATTTTTCTCTGTATTTACTGTTACCTATGACATGATCTGAATGTTAATTTTTAAATTCAACATTCATTAATAAAGGAATAAATTTTGTTTGACATTGTCTTTTCACTCATTCAATTTTCCTCATACTTCATCCTGATGAAAAGTACAGGATGCTTTTTTGAGGTTACTTGTTAATATTTTTGCTTTTTACACCATCTATATAACAGGCACAAAATCCAGATTATACCTAATGACATGCTTATATTACTCTAGAAAAGAAGTGCAGTAAATCAGAATAATCAATACTTATTTTAAAATCCTTTTAATATCATCTTTCATCTAACAGAACCATTTGCTCAAAGAGGAGGTGGGTGAGTAAAAAATCATGTTTCTATGAAAACAGACGTAATATATAAATGGTCTACAAACCTGCAAAGACAAAAGTTCTGCTAACTTCAATCAAATACTTGCAATTAAGGACTGATTCTAAGACATCAGTGTAGCTTTGATTGAAGGGCTGTACCTTGCTTAATTTTATCTGGGGAATGAAATTCATCCTGATGAAAAGTACAGGATGCTTTTTTGAGGTTACTTGTTAATATTTTTGCTTTTTACACCATCTATATAACAGGCACAAAATCCAGATTATACCTAATTACATGCTTATAATTACTCTAGAAAAGAAATGCAGTAAATTAGAATAATCAATGTATTGATTGATTGATGGTTGATTGATGATTGAAATGGGAATGACTGGCTGCCAGGAGAGTGCCCCCTCCCAGGAGAGAACAACTGCATTGCACTATGGAAAATAATATATGCATGAATAACAAAATCATGGAATGGTTTGGCTTGAGAGGGACCTTAAAAATCATCAAACTCCAGCCCTGCCACGGGCAGGGACACCTTCCACCATCCCAGGCTGCTCCAAGCCCCATCCAACCTGGCCTTGGGCACTTGCAGTCCCACCTGAAGGCACGCACACGGAATTTAATATTTTAAGAGATCCTTGCTGTCAGGAGAGGTTTACAAGCAAACCTACAGTTGACTGTGTCTGCTGCAAATACTCCTGCTCCATCTTGGCCAGCCGGGCGTTGGTCTCCTCCAGCAGCTCCTGCATGTCCTCCGTGTGCTTCTTCCGGATGTTGAACTTCTCCTTCTCCATCTCAGCCACGGCATCGTGCAGCTGCACCAGAAAACAAGGCACCAAGTAACAAATGGCATCCCCAACCAGCACTGAGAAGTGTTATATTATTATAGCATAGCAGCAGCATCACTGGAAAGCCCAGGTAGTCACACTTCTGTCCTCTCTAAAACAAAACAAGAGCATGGCTGCCCCATCCCTGGAAGTGTCCAAGGCCAGGTTGGATGGGGCTTGGAGCACTCTGGGATAGTGGAAGGTGTCCCTGCCCATAGCAGGGGGTGGCAATGGATGAGCTTTAAAGTCCCTTCCAACACAAACCAGTCTGGAATTCTATGAAAAAAAACCCAAACAAAAAAATGCCCAACACTGAAGCCTCAAGATCTTAATCACAAAGGACGATTTATGATTATGATTTGCCTTTGAGAAAGCAAGAATTAAATCCAACTCCATTTCTACATGCAGGGCTGCAAAAAACCTAAATTGTAAAGCAAACTTCATGAAGAGAGGTGGGTTTGTCCTTTCTGTGACCCTCCCTCTCCTGCGAGGGGGAAGACAAACACTGACAATAATCTGGACAAAGGTGACCCTGTCTCACAATAAACACGCTCTTCCCTTTGCTTTGCTGCTGTCTTGAGCTGAACAATAAATAAAAATACATTGAAGAATTCATGACCCATTGCAAGATTAAGAGTTCAAAGGAATCACCGTGACAGCAGGTAGCAGCAGGTTTACCCAGATTAAAATTCCATGTCAGGTCAACCAGAAATAAAAACTTCCCTAATACATCCAGAGACTTGCCAGGAGGCCAGATGAACCCCAGGAACAGGGTGACCAGCTGGGTGTAAAAGCATCAGCAAAAAGAGTCTTGATTACTTCAGGAAAAAATAAAATCAGTGCAAAAAACATACCTAAAACATATTCTGTATATTTATTTTTTGAGTGACAAAATGTATTATCCCAGGTAAACACTGCAAGAGTCTGTCAAAGGAGGGAAGTATTGTTCATTACCCTTTTCTCCCACTCATTGTTCAAGGAATCATTGCTTTGCTCACACATCTTCTTCAGCTCCATGATCTGCTGCTCTTTGGCTTCTCTCACAACTTGGGACTCACGAACAAGGGTCTGAACTGTTGAAAATGGGAAAAAAATAAACAACCATTCAAGACCTTTGGGATTTTTCAGTGTTGGCATTAGATACAATCAGTCTACGTCAGTTTTCCAACTGACCTGGCTTTCTGATGGTTTTTGGCTCTTAAATACTTAATGCATGTGCTGCTTTAAGATGCAGCACTTAAATTTTGTGTCATTACAAGGTGTTCTCTCTTTTCTACTTTGTTTACAGAGTATTTCAGAGAGTTTTCCTTCCTGAACAAGTAAATATACTTCAAAACTCTGTATAACCTCAAGAAAATAGTTATTTTAACCTGATTTTATGAGCATGCTTAGGAGAAAAGGTTCTTGTGAAGGTTGAATGCCCAAGATATCCATGAAAATGAAGTTCCCCAACTTAAATTGCAAGTGATGGCATCACCATTAGTGGAAAAAGCAGGTCCATATTGACACTTCCACTTTTTTTTGAGAATTTTCATTAGCTGGAACAGTGTGGGCAACTCCAACCCAACCTGTTCCAGCCAAGATGCTCCAGATGCCTTGTCTGACAAATTACTTTCCCAAGGAGCAAGAAATAAAATACATGGAACACTCTCCTTTTTTGTCCATAGATTACCAAACTCCTGTATCATTTTCCAGTGTGGTTTAGTCCATAGGGCAAATGGACTCCAAGGAATTCTGAAAGAAACTAACATGGAAAAACTGCTGACAAGCCACTCTGAGGGTGAGTTCTGTACTCGTGACACACTCAAGAGTACTCATGTTTGAAATCTCCTACCACAATAGTCTTAAAAATAACCCATTGTGGTTTGATTAAAATGTACTGAATGTATAAAAAAATGAACTTTGAGCCAGGGATTCAAAAAAAAATTGAAAGAAGTGGCCAAAATATTTCAGTGGCATCAAAGAACCTTTTTTTGGTGTCGCTCATAAAACCTGTGTTCAGTGTAATAGATCACAGGCCTCTTGGAACACTTGGGTTGGAACAGCAGAGACAATTGGACAAGAATCTCAGAATCTAAAGGAAAAAATTAAATCAAGAGCTACAAATGATGAAGAAAGGGATGTCTGCAGAAGGAACACGCAAGCCCACAGCCACAAGAGAATGCAGTACAATACCACCACACAGAAGACAACCATGAGGATAAAAATCACCTTTTTTCTCCAGTTTTCTTATCATCTCCTCAGACTCTTTTTGCTTCTTCATGTAGGTGGACTTCAGCACATCTATTTCATCATTCTTTCTATCCAAAATCTGCAGAGAAAATTCAGAGTATTTTAACATAAGTTCAAAATGTTCCAAACTCCAACCAGTCCACAAGATACCTGGTCTGCAAGAAGTGCTCAGGTCATGCAGGACTAAGATTGAACCTAAATAATTTTTCCAGCTGCAACGGCCAAGCCATAAACAAAGGACTGGTTTAGACAAATGTAGGAAAAAGTAGATTAAAAAAGGAGTTCCATGTTTTAAGGTGAGTTTTTTTGTTTTCCTTTAAACCTGGGCAAACCCAGTGCTGCTTTTGTTGAGTTTGGAAGTTTCATGGAGCTCCTGCTGCAAAAAGAAAAGATTTTCATACTCATGTTGCCTAATAGTATTTAAAAGCATCTAAAATTCAGCAGATTGAAGAAATATTTAAATAAGTTGGTGAACTTCATTACAGTCTTCTGTGCTTCACCAATTGAAATTCCTCACATGGATCCTAAGGAACAACGGACTGGAACAGAGTGAATATATGAGGGTGACTACACCCACATTTCTGTACAGGCTGAGTTGGGAAATAAAAAAGCTTGAATATTTGCACACTTTGAGATAGTATTTTAATTTAAACTTTGTGTTTAAGATAAAGATTAAAGTCACAGAAATTTTATAACAGTGCCCCAAATCTCTTATCAAACAGAAGCTTTCATCTTAAAACAATATTACTCCATCTGCAATAAACGTTTTGTGTCTTTAAAGATTAATACGACACTATTTAACCTTTTCTAAAATATCCAACGTTATTAAACAACTTCAAAAGACAGAATTCTAACATCAATTAGGAAGGGATGACAACTCAAGGGATGAGAAAGCATTTAAACTATTTCTTATTCTCACAAAGCTGTTTCCTTTAGACTCTCAGCATTGCTCACTGCTTCTGCTCCAAGGCCTTGAGAACAGATGAGCCAAATATGCACCTGACCAAATATTAACATCCTCTCCGGAGGCTTTGATGTGTCACAGAGTTGTGTCAACCAACTTCCCCAAGCCTGTGAGTCAGTGTTTAGGAAACAAAGCAGAGGCACTGAGTGATCCCAGCTTACGGCGGATCGGGATTCCCGCTCCGTCCCGGGCTCAGAGCCCTGCCAGGGCCACCTGGCCTCTCACAGGGCTTCACCCCACCTGTAAAAGGTGGGATTGAAAGTCACAGTATGGTCTGGGGTGGGTATAATCCTCCCAGGAGTGGTGCTATGTGACACAGTAAAGACAAGCCCAGGGTAACCCAGAGAGCTGGTGCCATGTGAGTGCTGCAAGAATTCAGAGAGCATCAACTTTAAAAACACAGTAACATAAATCAGGGGGCATTGGGTGACCTGCCTCTGCTCTAAGACAGTGTCAAAACAGAGACAGCACAGCAAGCAGTGCTGCTGGATGAGCCTGAATACATATGATATATCTGTGGGTTTTCCTACTGTTATATTTTGCATTTTGTCCATGAAAAATTAATTTTATTCACATTCTTCTCTAACACAAATGTTTTCTCTCAAACAGAAAAATCACAAGTTTATGATTTCCCACAGAAGTTGTTATGCTGGTAAAATAGGTTGTCTTGTTCTAACAAACAAATTGCCTTGTATTTTCATCTCCTTTCTGCAAGTGCTTTCTCCTTCCCAAGTAAAATATTCTGCATTCCTCTCAGTTTATGCCAACTGTTACCTACAATTTGACTTCCACTGAACATTAATTGCAATTGTGAAGAAGTTAAAGAACAACTGATAAATATTTATGATAATCATAGTCTCTATTATTGTTTAATACACTGCTTTTGGAAAAAAGTACAAACACTTCCTACCTTTTGAACATCAGCATCGTGCTTCTGTTGTAATTTCAGTTTTTCTTCATGGAATTTACCTTCTGCTATTTTCATTTTCAATTCCAGCTTTAAAAGCAAAACAGAATAGATACATGATTTAAATGGAGAAAAAATTACACCAATGACCTTTTCATAACTTCTTAATAATTCATTTATGTCTTTCAGAAGGCAATGGGAAGTCACCAACAAAGAAATCTTACGAAAAAATCTATATTCAGTTTCTCAGTATTTTCATATTTATTCGATACAATTGTTACCAAAGATGCAATCCTACAACATTTCTTCAGAAAAGTGGATTTGTAGGATGTTTTAGTTGGCAATAAACACAACTGCTACTGCCCAGAACAAGTTATCATCCTTAATTTAAATAAACAATTCAGAATAAAACTTTAGTATTTCTGTTAATATACCAAGTTTGGTAAACTCATTTCCAATTCTTCAGGCAGGTGTTACATTTACACAAAGAACATCCTTTAGCCCAGATGCATGTTTGTTTTTGTTTGTTTTCTGTTTTTCAGGGAGCTCACATTATAAACACATTTCCTTTCAAAGGTGACTTATGATGGGATTAAGGATTGGATCACTGAAATACATTTCCTGTTCTGCCTGTGTTTGTTCAAAGCTGTACTTGAACCCCTCCAACACAAAAATACATTGCCAATTCTTACTCAGAGTCTAAGTTTCCATCTTTCAAGTGTTTTTGAATCTCTTGCATGTTTTGAGTACACCGTTAAAGGCGGTTTTCAGGACAGCTATGAGAGGAATTTCATGTTTCTCAGGCTTTTCTAGAAACCAAAAGTGACACCTTGAGTTCAGACTCAGGCTGTTCCACTCCTACATTCATTGCTGTCACTGTTCAGAAAGCAAAGTGGACTGAAAAGCTTTTCCAGAAGACAGACCCTGATCCCCCTCACTGTAGAACACCAAACCCCCTCCAGGAGATGACTCTAAGTGGTCTTTGGCCAATGGAAAACTTTGTGTTTGACTTCTGGGTGTTCTGAAAGATGCTGAGGTCCCCACACCTTGAGGCTGGACACTGCACTCCCATCACCATCCCGCCACTTCCAGCTCTCACATTTTTATTTAGCTCAATTCAGAACCTGACTTGTAATATCCCATTGACAGCATTATTCATTCTGCCTTTATTTTCCACGCCCTTGACTAATCAAAAGTTACCATTCAAGCATGAGTCTTTATCTCACACAGACCAACACTAAACACAGCACAAATTATTCATGTTTTATATGACTCATTTGTCTTACAGGTTTGTTGAAAACATCACATTATCATGACTTCAAAACATGAGCTACAAAAATCCAACTCAACCCAAAAATGCTGTGCAGGGCTTCTCAAGAAGAGAAAAGAGAAGGAAGAGCAGAAAATTGTTTCATTTTCTGAACTCATCAATGGATGAGTTGTACCCAACAACCACTTATTACACCACAGATAAAGAAATGCATCTCCCAACTGTTTGCACGTAGTATTATGCAAATTAATGGAGGAGGAAAAAAAAATTAGGTTGACAATTAATCCGAAGAAAATAAATCATATTCTCGGCTGTCAGCCAACTCTTTTATCTTCCCAAAGTAAGCATCATGATAAAAGTGCATCTTCTATCCATGAAATCTACACATATGTATATATGAAAAGAAATATATGCATGTATTGCTGCAACAAAGTGACATTACAGAAGAAAATCCTAGTTCCAGGTGATGAATAAGTGTTGATTTAATAAAAAGAGCACAGTAATCCACTTACAGATAGACAGCTTGTGAACATGCCATAAATAAATATGAAGGTCTCATAAAAACACAAATACCAGAAACTAAATATGAAAGATACTCCAATCTACTTGAATTACATTAAAAGCTTATGAATGACTGAGGTACAGCTACTGCCCTCACACGGCTACTAAATCCACACAAATTACATTTAAAACTCATTAATAATGTCAGAATGTCTTGGCTGATGGGAATGAATCCTTGGTGGTTTGTCTCAGCTGAGAGCTGGTCTACGTATTATTACTCTGTACACTGAAATAATACAAAAACAAATCAAAATTGAGAATTTCACTCAGATTAAAGATGGACATACATTATTTTCAAGTGCTGGGGATTGTTCTCAGCCACAGGATGTTTTCCCCCAGGCTGACAACAGAACTCCCTGTACTTGAAGCTGGTTCTCACTTCTCAATCTTCCCCTTAGCACCACCCTTGCACTCACACCAGGTCCCATCAATTTTAGCTCATTAATTCATTACACCCCTTCCACCAGAACAGCTATCTCTTAAAATGTCACAGTTCTGGGACTGCTTTCCAGAAAAGAGAGCTAATTGCAATTAAACAACTGGAAAAATGTGTCCAAGATATAGAAATCAGCCCTTAATGAATGCAACTGCTGTAATAAAGTAGGTTGCTTTTCCTATGAATATTAGAAAAAAAAAATAGATGAAAAATCACAAAGATCAACTCCTCATCAGGTGAGGGCTAAAAAGCGGACACCTTGAAAAGTACTCAAGGTCTTCAACTTCTACAAACTTAATGAAGTTTCAGCATCCCAGGCACTTTTCTGCCTCATGTGCTTCATCCAGAACTTTCCTAATTTTATCTTTAAATATAAAGAAAGTGTCATATTAAAATGTCTGAAATTCAACAGTTGATGTACACATGAAGTTTTCAGCTAGTGTTGAGAGGAAAGCTGTATTTGTACTGAGTAATCCACAAAAAAAAATTAAAATCTCCAACAGCATTTAAATTTTGTAACGGCCCATAGTTCCAACCCCACATGTATCTTCATCACAACTTCTGGAAGTGTTAATTTGAGCATTTGCTGTAAAAATAATGATATATTGGTTTAAAAATCCAACACTCAATTTCTTGAGCGGAAAACTGCTGGAGCAGCCAGAAAACATGAGGACAACACCACAGTGTCCTATAGCAAAGCCTGGAGGACTGGTTTCATCTCCAAATCTGCTTTTTGACCCACCCTCTCTCTTAGGCAGACTCCCACTCTCCCCGCATAGGTCGATAAAAAATTGAGTCATGTAAACACGTTTTAGGCAGTGATCTCACGAAGGCTGGGGTGGAAGCAGAAGGGCTCAGCTCTCCCCAGCTGGGAGTGAAATGCCTCCCCTTCCAGTTGAAAGCTGAAACACATCATTAAATACTAATTTCAATCAAGGAATATCTTTCAAATGAAAACCACACCAAACCGAGGTGGAGCCTGTCCGCAGATCCCAAATGTCAAATCTCAGCTTGTCCCAATTTCCTGTGGAACAGCTCTAGGTAACTGCATGTGCTGTTCTTCCATGCACTGCCCTCTGCACTTCAGCTTGATTTTATTTATTAAACACATATTAAGAAACAAAATAACCTACAGCAGCACCAAAGAGCTCCACAAGTTTTAGAGAAACCAGATAAAACCAACTTTTCTAAGTCGTTCACTTGGTTAAACACAATTTACGGCGCTCATGCTCGTTGGTTTTAATATCTCTTATCACCAGTTAAGAGGCAGCAGAGAATATGAAATTTATGGCATGTTACCATTCAGACAAGGAAAAAAAAAGTGTAGATATTTAGCTATAGTTGGGAAGTTTGCAACTATGTATGAAACGCAGCCATTGCTGTTGGCTGAACATCATTCCTTTGGATTTCTGTCATTGTTTATCCTCCTCACAAAGAGAATGAGGCAATTAAACCCTAAGGCCATGTAAACAATACTGATGTCAAACATCTGTGCTGTCCATGTTATTTAAAGCCATGAAGGGTGGTAGCAACAGAGCTGCTTTTATGTGCCCAGTCACACTTTCTTCCTCATTTGAAAAAACAAAACACCACCAAAAGCAGCAAATAGTTACCTGAAAATAGGGTTTTGGGGTATCACTGTGCTGATCCCACAGCACAGCTCAGGTGTTAGGAACATCTAATAACTGTCAGGCTTAAACTGACACAGTCTAATCTGCAACTGTCATAAATCTCCAGGGAAGGAGGGGAAAAGTGATCTCTCCTGTTTTTCATGACAGAGAACAAACATTCATCTCATCCCCATTTACAGAAATTTGTCGAAATATTGAAATACCTGATTTAAAAGCAAACCAATAAGGGGGTTAGCAATATGAATCACTGAACTCCTGCCCACTTGTCTTCATTCCAGGGCTCACCCTCAGGCCAGGGGAGACATCTCAGAGCTTTAACATTCATCAGATTGGGGGTTTTGGCTATTTGACAAAACAGAACTTGTTGCTTGCCAGGTTTTTTTTCTTTTTTTTTCCAAGCCTAGGAATATATGGGGGAGGGAAGGAGGAAGCGAGGAAGGGGGAGAAGGATGTAAACAATAAATGAGAACTTCAAAGTAAGAACTAACAATGCAGAACAATGACTTGTATATCTTACAGTACACGACAAAAGTTATTTGTCTTGGTGTTCTGCAGCTGCTAAAAGGAATCAGTGCACAGCACACAAGGCTTTGATATTTCCACAGAAGAAAAAGGTTTCTTAAAAAATATCAACAAACAAGTCAAACTTTCTATCAAATTATGCTTACTCAATTTTCACATGCAGGGTTAAAATAATAAATATTGATAATTTATACAGTGTTTTAAACCATACAGGAAGGCCAAGGCAGAAGAGACTGGACTTGCAAAACAGTCAAGATTTATTATAAATACATGCTGACTTCAGACTAAGGTAATTTGGAACAGTGTATTTCACTTTATCATTAACAAGCTGTCTGATCTCATTGCGTCATTTCTGTATCACACTGTACCCTCAAAAATTTTTAAGATTAACTTTCAGTTATATTAATACTTTCCACATTTTACAAAAAAGACTCAGAATATTTAAAAGAAAATCACTGGTGTGAAAAACAGGAAAAAAATATATTTCACAACAATATATTTGAAGAGAAGTTTCTACAGTAAATGTAAATTTTAATCATATTGGAACAAATCTTCCATTTTCAAATGGAATAGCTGAAAATTTTGCATTCAGTTTACAAGATGTGGAAAAAATACTGTTCACTTCCCATTTCAGAAAATAAACAAACTTATAACTACATTTTGAAACAATACATCATTAACCACTCCAATTACAGCACTGAACATCATCAATGTTTTTATCCAATGCAATGACTGAAGTGAAATAAATGCCTTGGAAAGCCTCTGTTGCAAAGAGCTCAGGAAACCAGAGATGGACTGAAATAAAAACAGCATTAAACAAGTGGAACAGCCAGAAATTAGAATGTAAAAAGCCCCTTTATAAACATGGCATTTTGCCCAGATTCAAAGGTCCCTCCACAAAAGTCCATGTTTATGATCTGGACTGGATTATTTGACCTAACAAACATTTATAATTCCCACCACATATCTTCTTCGTATCTTTACTCTTTAAAAACAATACAATTGCTATTTCCAGTTCCAGTATTTTTACACATTACTCTGTAATGAGAAACTAGATATTCACTTAATTAAAAAAAATTAACGACATTGCCCCATTCTTATAGCCACTAAAAATCAAAGGTTTTGTGCTAAATCTAATCTTACCAGCTTTCCCCATCAAGAAAAATCTGACTTTTAAACTGACACTGAAATTAATACACATTTGCTTGATACAGAAAAATAATTGAATGGACAATTGTTCTTATTCATATGTAAATGTCATTAGGCTCTTTCAAGAGAGAACAATGTATTTTTCATGGATTTCCATGCTGGGGGTGGTGGGAAGAAGGAGAAGAGAGAAGGAGAAATGCACCCAGCTCTGTATCCCAACAACTCTAATAACTGGAAATGGTATTTGTGCTCTCAAGGATGTTTTCTCTGGCCAATGAACATAACATGGATATTAGCACTACAACACATCCTGTTATTTAACAGCTTTATTTGCAGGGTCCCCCTTCCACATGGAACAAATGCCTGCCACCAGTGGGAGACACTGACATCAGCAAGGACCAAAAAAGTTCAGTATATGTTTAGAAATTAAGAAAGCTTGGCCACAGCAGTATTAAATGCAATTTCATAAAAGACAGCTCAAAAATGCAACAAGCTGTACCTTCAGTTGCCAGCAGTGAGAACTCAGCCCAGCTGAATCTGTGAACATGCAGGAATCCCAGAGATTTCAAAGGGATTTAGCGAAATATGAATATAACAGAAGGCAGCACTTGAGAATTCCATGGAATTCTGCACAGTGCCCAGTCCAGTGAGTGAGTCTGAATAACTGAGTCACCAACACTGACTTTTTCTCCCCAGTGTTACTCCTCTCTTTTTTATGCTGCATTTTAGCAGCTATTGAACTTTGTATACTCATTTCGAGATCTCCTAAATCAGCCACTAAACCTGTACTCCCACCTTCTTTTCACCACTGCAACATGTAGAAATAACACTGTACAGCACCCATTTTTTCTAGTCAATGTCTTTTCTCCCTTAAAAATAAGAATCTGTACATAAAAAAAAAAGAAACTAAACTTTCTTCCTCTTTATTTTTTTTTTAAAGAGAGAGAGACACTTTGAGAGAGATTAATCATGCAGCAAAAGATTAATTCCCAGCTGCTTGGCAACCATCTGGACATTCTACTGGTTAAAACACTAGTCTGAATTGCTAACCTACCCCTTTGATCTTTCTCAATGTCTCCAGCCCATATGTGCAATAATTAAAGACATAGTTCACAAACTATTGCAAAAAAAAATTAAATAACTGTACACGTACATCTAGATCTCCACAAGCAGCCAGACTGGTATCAGGAATTATAAATCAGCAGCCAGTTTATGTAAACATGTCTCATCTTGACATCCACTGTGTGTCTCACACCAGTCTAGCAATAAAATAAGGTTTGGGGTTTATTACATTACATTCTGAAGAGTTATCAAAGCAAGGCAGGATGTGACTTCCTCACAAGGAACACAACGGACAACTTGCACATGTTTTTGGGAGCAGGACATTAATCAGGCAGGAATTATGTTAGCAGCAGTCAAGATTGCTGTGATTTTAAATATGAACTAACAGATTCCTACTCAGGACGATTACTCAGTGGTGAGAATCAGTTTACAACTGGATTCTCCATATAAATCACACCCTGCATTCAAAACAGACACGGGGGTTGTGGAGAAAAGGAGAAAATTCAAATGAACCAGAAAATAGTTGCTGTCACTGCCTGGAATATTTTCAACAGGAAATAAAACAGTGTTTTCAGAAGCAAGTTGTCATAAGAAAAGAAGTTACAGAAAAGTGAAAATCACGATGAAAGGCATAATTATGTCATATCTGTCTTTTCTTGCCCCCTCATATGGGTCACACTTGTGTGAACAGTGAGCAACACACATTCTTACATTTTAACAAGAATTAAAAACCAGAATTAAAAACCTTAACAATCTTTACCCCTAGAAATCAGCATGACATTTATGAGCAGAAGTATGGCTTGGACAGTCCCCAGTGAAGAGGATGACAAAAGAAGGGGAACAGCAAAGGAAGAGAACTGGAAGAACAGAGGGATAATAAGAAAAAAAAATGCCAACACATGAAATTCCAGTTATTTTAAGACTCAGTTTTGGGCCCACTCAAGTGCTCTGAGAAAGTTCATCAAAATCACTCTCCTCCTGTTATTAACATGCACAAACAGCCCCAGCACATCTAAGGAGATTCCTTGAGCTGTATCCAGCTCTCCTGTTTCCTTACATAGATGTTTATATATCCATCCACAAAGATTTTAACTCTAGAGACACACACAGACATGAGTACACACTTGTAATTCAATATATTACACAAGAGGACAATACTGATATATTTTTTTACTATCTGTGGAAGATATGAACAAAAATATTTCTTTTAATTCGGAAAAAATATAAAATCCACGATGTAGCTAAAGACACAATGTTAATTTTACAGTGGTTTAATTACAAAAGTCCTTGTTTTAGGATACTGTCTCCATATTGGGTTAATTTATTGTTCGTATTTGGCATGAATTTCATATATTTAAATACTTCACTATGGAACAGGGCAATTAAGAGGAAGAAATCAAACCCAGCAGGACAATGCCCACAGATCACCATCTCCTAATTGCAAGGTCTCTTATCTTCAGATGTTCTTTCCCTCCTCTTTTCCATGCTAACACCAGCCAGTGTTATTCACTCTCCCTCCCGAGTTTTACAGCTTTCTTTCCTCCCTGCATTCTTTCCCCTACATTCTCTGTATGGTCCCTCTTGGGGGAAATCCATATCACAGCCCTCATGCAATTTGCTCTGTTTCAAGTTATAATCTCCTGCCAGATAAGTGAGAAGCACAGTAAATCTGCTGCTTTCAACACCTTCAATCCAGAGCCCTTTTAGCCAGACCACGACTTAACTGTATCAGCACTGCAGATTTTATCTTCATGTAAATATATCACTAGATCCCGACACTTCTGGTGCAGTAAAACCATATAAATGGCTTGATGATCTTTATAAACAAAATTTGTGTCATGCAGTAAAAGGGAGTGCTCATTCCCAAAATAAAAGGAGAAAAACAGAAATAAAGATTACAAAGATGAAGGTCCTAAATAGCTTTTTAAAAAGGCTGCATCCTAAAGATAAGACTTCTTGAATCATAAACCCATAAAACACTCTTCGTTTTTCATCTTACTTCTGGTTCTCAATCCATGAAGATGCATTTTCAGGGGGAAAAAAACCAGGTCTTTTTCCCATTCTCTATATTCTCTGTTATCTTATAGCACTTATCTCATCTCTCCTTTTCCTCTGGTGCCCTTCCTCATTCCCCACCCCACATGACAAACTGCTGGAAGCTATCCCACAGGTGTTCTCCTGAAAACCCAGCCACTGCCTTCCCCACAATTCCTCCTGCCCCCAGCTGCATGACCATTTAGTTTGTGCTGCTTTACAGAATTCACAGAACTCAGAGAATCACAAAATCACAGAATGACCAGGTTGGAAGAGACCTTCAAGGTCATCGAGTCCAACCCAGCCCCAACACCTCAACTGAACCCTGGCACCCAGTGCCACATCCAGGCTTTGTTAAACACACCCAGGACTCCACCACCTCCCCAGGCAGCCATTCCAGAACTTTATCACTCCTTCCATGAAAAACTTCTTCCTGTTATCCAGCCTGTATTTCCCTTGGTGCAGCTGGAGGCTGTGTCCTCTGGTTCTGTCAGTGCTGCCTGGAGAGAGAGCCCAACCCCAGTTGGGCACAGGCACCTTTCAGGAGCTGTGCAGAGTGCTGAGCTCAGCCCTGAGTCTCCTTTTCTCCAGGCTGAGCACCCCCAGCTCCCTCAGCGGTTCCTCACAGGGTTTGTGTTCTCAGCCCCTCTCCAGCCTCATTACCCTCCTCTGGACACATTCCAGTGTCTCAATGTCCTTCCCAAACTGAGGGGCCAGAACTGGACACAGCACTCGAGGTGTGACCTCAGCAGTGCCAAGTACAGGGGCAGAATGACCTCCCTGCTCCTGCTGGCCACACCATTCCTGACCCAGCAGGCTGGAAAAGCACCAGTGGCTCCAGTGTCCAAAGGCTTTGTCACTGGATTCCCAAAAATCAAAACAGAGGAGTGACAGGAGCACAGTGATAAAGTCAACAAAAACATTGGAAACACTCAATGTTCTCAGTTCAGATGAAGCTTTACAATTTATTGCATAAAGCATTGAGCTTGCCAGCTTGTCTGAAAAATAAGTAAAGAGCTGGTATACAACTCAGTACAGATTTACTCTAGGTACAACCTTCAACTGAAAAGTGAAAATTGTTTCCAATATGCCTCTGATTTGTTTAGGCTTCCTTTGTTGAAATAAAATAAATAAATATCTTTGCTTACAAAACAGAAGGAAATTTAGAAAAAATGCTAAGAATAAATAAGATTGAAAAATGAAAAATTAAGAAACAGAACTTCTTTAAAGAAACACCAAATGTCTCGAAGTGATATATCAGATAAACTAGTTGTTTGAGAAAGGTTAAAAGAAATCAGTTTATTAACACAGCTGATTTTATCTTCTCATTCCAGAAGAATTCCAAACCTGTATCTTAGCAATGGTACTGAATCTGTTTTTGTGAAAAAATCACAAATGAGACTCTTCCTTTCCCCCTCCTCTGCCCCGTGGAGCTCTGGGTGAGACAGGACGGCCAGAGGTGAAGTTCAAAGGGACATTTTCCCTTTTTATCAAGACAGGCCAATCACCCCATCTGTCGTGCTTTGCTGTCCTGCTGAACATGGATTTATTCCTGTTGGGTTGCATCTCCCTTGTCTAAACCCATGATTTTTCAGTAATGACCATTTCCCAAATGGTTTAATCCATGTCAGAAGTATTTGGGGAAGAGATGACTAAAAGCCGCTGCCTGATGACATCGGCGTTCTCGCAGGGCTGTGATGTGGTTATCACTGCTCATGGCCATGTGTTCAGCATTACAGACTCTAAACAGGTGCAGGAATGCTTTATGAACAAAGGTCTAAAGGTTAAAAGCAAAAAACCCCACAGTTATCCTATTTTATGTTCTCCCCTTGTACTACAAAGAGGTTGAAAACAGTTAATGGTTCCCTCGGACCCTTTTGTACAGCACCATTTCTCTGTTAATACATTCACATTCTATAAATGAAAAGGACTTTATTCCTAATTGAGCTTCACAAACAAAATAAGATGAAAACACATTTAAGTTTTCTCATTAATAGCACACACATGGTGATTGTGAAACACTGTCTGTAACCTTTCCAGTTCAAACCAGCCCACAGTCGAGCACCATTAGCAAAAAGTCCTGGATTTTTTACTGTGTGGCTTAGAGGATTTTTCCACTGAACTATCAAAGTATTAACTGGGTATTTTATGTAGCGCCTTGGCATGCATTCCTGTTTATTTAATTTGAAAATATTGTTTAAATGACATCGTGCTTTCAATTTATTTATTTCTTGGGCTATTTTCACATCTTATGAAACCCTGCCTGATCCGGAGGCACTGGTGGTTTGAACGTTGTCAATACAAAAGAACAGCCAGCAGCAGAGCAGAGAAAGTGAAAGGCACGTGGATTGTGCAGCTGCTTGTTTGAGCATCGAGTGAGGCAGCCAGGTAGCACCAGAAAACATTTCATACACATTATCTTATCAACAACTGAAGGATCTGCTAACCAATTTTACCTTCCTCTGTATCTCTGCTAAAGAAGTTTTCTGAATCGTCATGAACTTGAATTGTCAGTAACTTTAGGACAGTTCCAATCCATGTGTCCTTCCAAGACACCAAGGAAATGAAAGAATATTTTCCTGCTTTGCTGATGATGCTCTTTCCTCCTCAACTCCGACATATTTGGGGTACTTTGTGGTTTTAAAACCTTCTGGATAGTAGGGAACCATGTCCATATGCCTCAATTTTCCAAAAGCATATGTCTAAAATCAGAAATTTTGAAGACAAACAGAGCAGAGTACTGGATTTGTTTTTGTTTTTTTGTTGTTTGTTTGTTTGGGTTTTTTTTATAATTGGTTGGTTGGGTTTGGAGTCCTATATAATTGTTTTTCTAATGCACCTTGAGTTTCCTTTTCTGCCCATCAATTCACTGTCCTTCAAAACAAGAAATGTGTTAAATAAAATGAGCAGCTTGTGACAAAATATCTCAGGCTGTCAACTTCCTTAAAGCATGAAAAAGGTGAAAATTACCACAAAATTTTACTTTTACACATATTCAAAGCAAAAAACCATGCTGTGAGAGAATTAGACAGCCAAGCTTGGACAGTAATCTCAGGAATTCACAATGTTACAAAGAAGTAAAATAAAACCCCATATGACCAAAAGAAGATTGGAGCTCAACGAAGTAAATACGGAAATAATGCAGATCCTATCAGAAATAAGGTCAAAATCTGCTTATTTTGAAATGTATATAGAAAGCAAACAAAAGTCCTCACTAAATCAAAGGTTTCACTGCCTCTATTAAGAGGTAATTTGGAAAATTCCTAGAATTCAAACTCTCCACTAAAAATTCTTTCAAAGGACCGGTAAATATGCTCAGAAATTCTTTTTACTCTCTAAATAATTGAGAAATCCATGAAGTATTTAATGACAAGCCCTGCCACTTCAGCAAATTTCTCTTCCATGAGATTTTCTGCTGCAATAACTTCCTTGTTAAAGCCCAATTTCCAAGGAAAATGCTATAAAAGGATCCTACCTCTTTCTCCTGCATTCGAAGCAGCGCCTGGCGGTGCCGAGAGGGGCTGCTCTGCTCAAGGTCAATTTTAGGTGTCATCTATTGAAGAAAAAGTTCAAAACAACCAATGAAGTCAGAACCAATAAATCCAAGGACAATCAATCCCGACCAGCGATTAAAAGTAACAGAAAAGGTTTGTTTGCCCTTCTGAAATATCAAGGGAGTATAAATACCCACCACAGTCATTGGCACCTGTTTTTCTCGCAGGTATCTGGGGTTTTCTAACTGAAAAACAAGGCAGAGAAAAATCAGCAGGTCAACAATGTCTGATCTAGTCCAAGATATCATAACTAAACTATACTTAGCACAGGAACTGCATCACTCAAGGAACCACAGGTGAGATTTCAACATGTCTTAAATGTTGTAGAAATAGGAAGCCTCCCTGAAAGATCATTTGGTTGGAAATCTACTCAGCAATTTTGATAATGTAAATGGATCAAAAATTGCACTTTTTTCCTCCCAACTCTTGTAGTTGCAAAAATTCCATCAATGCATATCATAAAAATATTTGGCAGCTACATACATAGGCTTATCCAAAAGATTTCCAACTTTATTGGCTAAATTCTCACTGAAATCAGTATAAAGCTACAATACATTTACAGATTGTACTGATTAAAATCTAGTGCTTTTGAAAAACTACAGTTGGGTGCATTGAAATTATAGCCACACATGTAAGTTATAGAGAGAAAACATAAGGAAATAATTCATTAACATGGCTGTATAATTAAAGCTCTCTTAATCACTATTTTTAAGAACTGGATACAAAGCATTGTTCCCAACCCACTTCCTCTATCACACAGTTCCATCTTTCTCATTTTCTCAGACGAAGAGGCTCAAACATCACATCACAGAGCAAGCAGAATGCCCAAAAAAAGCTTTCAAGGGTATAATCATGTAAAATGTGCCAGTGAGATCTGGAATATGAATGAGATTGCAATGCACATTAAAAAAAAAAAAAGTTGTAGGATTAGGTTGATCTACGAGGCATGGCAAATGTATCAAATGCTTGCACTTTCTGCAGTAGCATGAAATAAATTTGTGTATTGAATTTATCAGTGGAAAAGAGGCTTAATCCCTCTGAAATTTCAATTTGATACAGTGTTATTCATTTCCTGTCCCAAAAGGTGATGTAGGATTTCAGTGTGGTGTTGAGCTGTCATATTTCACTCAGAAGTCATTGCAGATGCTGACATTTAGCACATACATTCAATTTCAATGAATGGTATTATCCAAAGTTTTAATACATTAGCTGAAAGCATCAGGAAACCACTAATTGAACAATAACCTATTTATTGTCAGGGAGTTTACTAAAACAGTTACACTAAACTTTCCTTCACACAAAGTATCCTGCGTTGGCAGTCAAATCCATGGGCAGCCACCAGTGAATGAAGGAATTCTGAATGCACCACAGCAACAAAAAAGAGGAATTTTGGACACAGAAGAGACTGTGAGGAGAGGAATACAGGAGTGGGATCAGCCTGGAGCACCAACAACAGGAGATCCAGTGGAGAGGAAGGAAAAGCAAACCAAGAGAGAAGGAAATAAAAGGTACAGAAATTCCAAACTGGAAACATTTTGGAGGATTTTCTTTGTCCTACACCTTTGTACCTACAACAGGATTTTCTACCTACATTTTTCTGGTATTATATTCCTCCTCCCACCTTGGTTTGGCCACTTCCCCATCCAGCCCACATTCCTGATCATCCCCAGGGCTGAAGGTGTTTGCCAGAAGCTCAGAGTACTGGCATCAGTGGAAGCCCTCACCACAACCTGGTGGAATCTGGAGAAGGCTGCAGAGCCACATTTCAAAAGCTCACTTCAAATGATTTCCCAAAGCCCTGTCTTTCATGCAGAATCACCCTTTACTTCGGCTTTTTTAAGCCAAAGTAATCTAAAAGTTGTTGTAAATATTTACAATTAATCAAAATCCTTTATCTGCCCATGACATTCAGCTGTTTGCAGCCTTCGCTTCAAAACCAACCGAGAAGCTAAGGTACATCCTACTTGTTTATGGGAAAGAAGGAAAATGTGTCTCTAATACTTTGTAGGACCCAAGTCTTGCATTTTTTGATTTTGTAACAGCAGCCATATGTGCTTTGAAGTTAAATGTTCCCACTTTGTTACTTGTTGTGGATTATATCCACTTAAACTGATCTGTAAACATTTAATGCCTCAACATTCATTCTTTTCATGCTGGTCTTCTGCAAAACTTCTTGTTCTCCAAATTAAACCACATTAAAGAGGGAATATCACAATAAAGAATGCCCCAAAAAAGAAAAAAAAAAGTCTGTATTTATGAGAAACATGCAAACTTAAAAATAATAAGCAAAAGGTCAAAGACAAGCCAAAATACATATGTATGAAACTGAAGGACTGCCATGAGAAGAGCAGTAAATCACATGCTTTTTTAAGAGTAGGAACCAAATAAATGTCATCATGAAAGACATCTTTATTTGAACTAGAACTGAACTCTAATTTGTAAATACCACTTCTTAACAGAAATGGTATTTTGAATGTCTTTGTAGGAAAGATTTTGGATTCTCCTGTTCTATTAGGCAGTCTGACAAGAAATCATGTTTCAATTTGTGAGGAGTGCAACAGTCTCCTTCTCCTAAACCAGAGCTGTGAAGGTGTTGGGTGATCAGATCCCCATGAAGAAATCCCCATCATCTAACAGAGATAATCTACTTCATTAAAATGTGTATTATCTTAAACTGAAAAAAGTATTGCAGAAATGTACATAAAAATGAAATTCCAAAACTGTATTTCAGGCAAATTAGTCATAATTTGTAACTTCAGTATTTTCAATTTCCATTTATTTTAACAACACCTAAAGTAGTCAAAACTAAATATTTACGAGTTATACAATTTTAAAGCTATCAATGCAAGTAATGAAACACTGACAAAAGTTGAACCCCCAAAAGCAACGACAGTGCAGGAAAAGCACAATTTTGAGCTTTAAGTACTTCCATAAGTCTCATCCTCATCAATTACGTTCCATCCCTCAGGCTGAAAATACTGTCCAGTCCAGAAACTCCCACCAAAGCTTTGCTCTTCTGCTCCGTAAATACCACAATAATGACAACATTGAAGTCATGGTTCCAAAGTACCCCTCCAAAGCCCTATTCCACTCCTTGGAGATGGAGTTTATCCAGGGATGGTTATCTCCAAAAATGCCCAACTGCAGCCTGTGTCAGTCCACTCACAGAAGATTGTAAATATTACGATTCAGGGAACAAAACTCCCACACTTGCATTTGCAGGCTCATTGCGCATTCCCCCCTAAGCTTCATCAAAGACAAAACGGGATTGTTTTCAAAACAAGGATGGCAAAAACACACATGAAAGAGTTAAGAACACTTAAGACTTTGAAATGGTAAACAACTAAACTGAACCTTGCCCTAAATTCTTACTTTAATCTATCAAATCCAGCCAGCCAGCATGTTCCCTACAGAAATAACTGCTGAGTAGCTTCAGGAAATTTGAGTAAGGACATTCTTATCTAACATCATAATTTGTAGGGAAGTTCACTTTAATGCTGCTGTTGCAGTCTTAGTGGAAGGACATTAAAGCACATGAAGACTGTTTGTCAGCATGGAAGTTGAATTTATTTTTTGAAGTCGCAACACCACTTGGAGTTCACTGTGGGAAAGTTTTTCCAGCACTGCTGCCCTCCAAGGCCACAACATATACAGTAGGTATGTTTATAGTAAGCAGCCAGACTGAGAAACCAAACAAAAGATAATCAAATGGCTTGTGCAGAAATGGTTGAGCTTAACTAGACTGGAAAGACACAGGCAGATGTGAGCCAAGCACAGAGAGCAGGCACAGCATCCACTGCTGCTGCAGCCTCCCAGGAATTCCCAACACTCCATCCATTTAACCCTGTGTTCTAACACTTTTCTCCAAGGAAGGAGAACAGCACTCAACCTCCAACCACTGAATTTCTTTGGTCTCAGTCTTCTCAAACCTTTACTAGGCAATAACATTTCCCAGGACAAGTTATTCTGGGCAAGGCTGAGCATCCAGTCAGTCCCACATCACTTCTGGAAAAAGCTAAAGAGTTAATTCTTGTCCTGGCTGAATTCCAGTGATGAAAAATCGTGTTCTCCCTGATTAAAAAGCCCTTTGCTGTTTCCCCAGGGTGCAATCTCTTTGTGTGCTTTCTGTATAAAATGATGTGCTGAATTTCCTGGGATGTTTGAAAGAGATGCTTTGTCACCCCTAAAACTGGCTACAATTCAATAACAAATGAAACTGCATCACAAGCATCATGGAAGAGAGAGACAGACAGGTGAGGTAAGAATTTGCAAGGGTTTAATTCATTGCTCTTCCTTTGCGTAACTTTAATTTTTTTATGCAAAAATTATGTTTGTCTACAATCTAAAAAGCTCAGCTAAAGAGGAAAAAAAGAAGAGGAAAAAAAAGACAGTTTAATTCTATTATCCAACGAGGCTCTTTTCCTGACACATCTTTCACAATATTTAATTATTTCTGAGACATAAACAGGCGATAGTCACCTTCCCTTCAGTTATGAAGTGCACCAGACCTGCAACAATATGCAGAAATTTATTGACACCTGTTGCTGAAATAAGATCACAGAATCACAGAAAAGTCTGGGCTGGAAGGGACCTCAAAGTTCTTCTCACTCCCCTAGCCCAGGTTACTTTTATTATATTCCAAGATGGCTGAAGAATGACAAAGAAGGTTCAAAGGAACAATATGACCAAAGATTACTGCTATTTATTTGTCTCAGCTCCTGGTTCTGAAATATTTACCAGCAAACAGCCACACAAAAGGATTTTTGCTTTTCTACATTGCAAATGCAACTTCAAGGCATGAACACCTGATAAAGGACAGTCCTCACATCAGTTTAGATAAGAGTCAATACAGGCTAAGAAAAGCACATTTTATAATGTGTGTAGAATGAGTGTAAATTAGTATTCCATGTATGAAAGGCAAATTTATCACAATCAACAACTTTTTTTTCAAACATTTACTCATGCCTGATTAGAATCTAAAGAACTTGAATCATTAAATGTTTGATAGGGATAATCAGGAGTGCTGCAAGGAAAAGGGGAAAATTCTTTTATTACTCACAAAAAGTAACAATATCAGCAAAGTAACACAACAGATTTACTTTTCCTGTAGAAAATATTATTAAGAACAAATATCTGAAGCCTCCAGATTTGACCTCTCAGCTTAGTAGAAAACTCATAAAAGCATTTCCCAAAACTTTCCACAGTATTTTTAATAATAATACTAAAAAAACCCTCAATCACTGATGTAGGTACATCATAAAACCTGAAAATATATCCAGAATGTGACCTTAAAAAATACAAGAGCTTTGAAGAAGAGGAAATTTAGGATATATTAAAGAAGCAGGAGGCTGAAAGATAACAGTAAAAATAAATTAACAATTTATAACTGGTCATTTCAACCCAGACAAGCCCAAGCTGGAGCAGTGAAGGCTCAGCAGCATCTCACAGCTGGAAGACACCATGGCTGTCTCGCCAATGTGTGTACCTAGCTGGGTATTTGATTCTTGGATAAAAGCATGATCTCCATATAAATTTGCTGAAACACTCACAGCTTCCTAAAATTACACAGATTCTTACCAACAAAAATCCTCATATAACCAAAAAAACCCAAGGAAAGTATCAAAAGCTTTTCAAGACAACTGTTCTGCAGCCCAGGCAGCTCAAAGTGAAAGCCATTCTGTATCTCCTTTCCTGTCTTCCCCCACTACTGAAGTATTTTTTGGGTCAAGGGTCTTCTGTATCTGAGGTGGGATCATTGTAAATTAAAGTTTCCCAAATGGTTTGCAGCTGGGAGTAGCAATTAAAGGACAGCAAGATGCTCCCATGGCAATTAAAATGCTTGCAAATAACAGCAGCCACATCTGACACTCAAACCTTACAGAGTCCAAAGGATCATTTAGTGGGGTTTTTTATTTTTAACAGTGACATATTCTTTAAGTGTGACACTCCACTTAAAACTTCCTGACCCTTTCAGAACCCACTGGAGGCAGTGATCCACAGCAGGGAAATGCTGTTCAGCACAAGCCCTCACAGACCTCTCTTTTACAACCTCCAATCCCCTTTGTCAGGTAACTCCCAACAAGTCTTATCAGGCAATCAAAGTCTCTCATGAGCGACTTCTTTAATTACCATCCCTGGAGAGGAGACTTGAAAAACTGATTTATGTGCCACAGTAGCCAATTTGTTATCCAAGGAAGCTCCTGTATCAGCAGAGGATCATCACAGTTTAATAACCAGCCATTATCAGCACAACATGATTGCAAACTGGAATTTCAATTAGGAAAAGAAATAAAATACAAATAAAATGACAGAGATAAGAGATAAGCAGGCAGGCAGATTGACACTGATATAAAAATGCAGGATATAAAGAGATTCTTTGTCAGCATCAGTTGGTGTAATTTGTTAAACGGCCATGAGGAAGTTTTCCCCTTTAAAGCAGCTTTAAAAGGTATTACAGCTTCCTGCTCATATCATCCAATGGATAAATACAGCCCAAATATCCAAAATCTGCAGTGACTGCACCTTTGTCTCAGGCACCTGTACAATGCTGACTTTCACCCATCTCCACTCTCAGCTTGGAAAAGGCAAGAGAAACACCAAGAAGGACAGAAAACCATTAATATTCTCTGTTATCATTTCTGATTGCACTGAAGAGAACTTGGCCATCCGTGAAAAACCTGGAGTGTAACAGGCAAGATTTTTAAATGCTGTCATATCCCTCTGGACTGACAATATTTAGGAAGAATAAGGATCATTTGGCAGCTGATTAAAATGACATGAAAATACGTGATTATTTTTCAAAAAACACGGCTGAACTATTTCTTTAAGCTCGCCCTCATCACTTCTAACTTTGGCTGCAACTCTGCAAGCTTTCAACCTGTGAGAATAAGCCAAAATGGGGAAGAAAAGAAAGAAGAAACCTCCCTGTTAAAGTAATCTTAACAAAACTAAATTGCTATAAGGATATCAATCCTAATGAAATTAGTTAGATTTGGTGGTACAAGTGAAAGGGTTACAAAAAAGACAAAACAACACAATAGAAAAAATACATTAAAATACAGCTACAGAGAAGAGGTGCTTCATTGTCTCCTTAGAACTATCGAGGACTAATACCACAGAAAATACAACCAAGAGAATAAAGTCTTGTAAGAGTAACAAATTTGAATTATTAAAAGGGAAAGATAGAGGTGAAGACACAGAAAAGCCTGCTGAACACTTTCAAAAGGAGGCACACTGACCAAAAAAAACTGAGTCGCATTAATGGCTTGCAAATTCTGTATTGGTTAGAAAAAATAAACACAGAAAGCCAAACTCTTCTTTCATTTATACAAGTGTAAATAAAAAATAATGCTACAGAGTCATCAAGAATTAGTCTGAATTGCTACCAGAGTAAGACTCTTGGTTTTGATCAGCAGCCATTACTTTGCCTGATTTATGAGTAACCATGTTAAATGTGTGAAGATTATTATTACTTAAAATTTTAATGTTTTCTTCTCATACATTCATAAATAACCTTTCCAAGCCTTAGCAACTCATTTCTAAAAGACTGATTCCCACACAAAGTTTTGCTGGCTAAGCTCAGAAAGCAAACGACATTACTGAGAAGTTCCCACTGCAAGTTAATAAATAAGTAAAGTGCTCAATTTATTTTACCCCAAGATTCCAACTATTGAGTCGTGCTTCGAGGTCATCATCATCCAATGAAAGGTTTCTTTTGAGTTGATCATCCTGGAACATAAAAAAGTCAAAGAAAATATCAGAATTGCTGGCAGATACATAATTTAAAATTAAATTTCTCATTGACTGGGCTATAGCTACACTGCATTTCCTAACAGTGTCACAACACTTCTGACAGCTTTCACCTAAACAGCTCAGTTTTCAGAGGATACTGGGCTGAGAAAGCAGTTCAGAGGATAAATTAGCCTGGCTCTCCACTTTAATGTTCTTCTTTAATTATTTCCAAAGCAATGGTCTCCTTTACAGAGAGTGAATTTACTAAAAGACCCCAAATACTCCATTTTCAGGCATCTATTCATCTCCACACTGCCTTTTCTGGGGCTAATCCAGAATTCAGAGATCACCTGATCAGCCCCCAAATAAAAAAAAAATTTAAAAAAAATTTGAAAATGAAAGGAAACCACAGCAAGGCAGGGATGGTTATCAAAGCAGAGGACAGAGCAGCTGCTGCCCAGCTCAAGGCTCTTCCCTGATTTCCAGCACCCAGCAGGGCTGTGGCTGTTGCTGCTCCAGGGAGTAACTCTGAATTGCCTCTCAGAAGAAAAGTTTTCCTGGGGGATAACAGTAACTACCAACACTTAATGTATCTAATGGGGAAAGCTGGTACAGAACATTTTCCTTGGCCTAGGTATTTAGGAAAATAACACTGAAGGCTGAATTCCTTTGCCTCATTAAGTGAGGATTGTGCTGGGCCTGCCAGCCCCTTTTCTTTAAATCTCATTTGTCACAAGCATCCAGTGACCAGAGCTTGAGCTGCTGTTACTCAGCACTTGGTTGAGGCAGCTCTTCATGTTTCTTAAAAGTCTCCCTGCTCCTCTATCTGGGCCTGAATGATGCCAGAACATCTGTGAAATCCCAGAACATCCTCAACAATGGAACAAGGTATTGTCAGTTCCAGCCAGCCAAACATTATCAAACTGGCAAAGCAAGAGAGGATTATTCCACTTAAAGGCCCTTTTAGAGCTGGAATCACAGGAGAATCCAGTATATGGAGCTGAAGAACAATGAAGTGCAGTGATTTGTCTAACAATGACCTGGAAGCTGCAGCAGAGCCAGCAATAACAACAAAAAAAAAAAATTGAAAATAAACAAACCAAAGCAGCAGAACTCCCCTACAAAACTTTAAAGCCCCAAATCCAGGTTTCAACTGAAGAATATATTTTTTTTACAATAACTCTTCCAAACTCTTTCTTCCATAAGGAATATTTCCTGAAGTAAAATAAACAGGAAACCAATAAGGAGAAATGTAGTAAAGCCAGCATGTGGTTTTATTTTTGATTATGGTATTTCTGTATTTAAATTCCATTTGTATACATACAATCAACACACACATAAATACATTCACAGCAATCAGAGCCTAGAGTACAGACACTGATTTTTGCCCACTGAGCACCTGTAACCTGCCCTGATAAACCATCCTCTTGCTAATCCTCTATTCCAGATGCACAGCAGAACACAAATTTCCTCAGAAAGGGGCTTCCAGTTTATCCTATTTGCACTTCATGTCCTCATAAATCCTCAACTGTGCCCAGCTGCAATCTTTCTAAACTATTCCTCTGCTAGAATCAAAAACGGAGCGTGGGCAGAGCTGGAGGAACAAACCGGAAATTCAGTGTTCACAGAGGGGTGAGGGTTGTTCTAGGTGTGGTGAAGGACACTGCAAGGCCACAGAGCACATTTTGGAAGGTAAACAGCACATTTCTTGGTATCACACATTTGTCAGGAGTAATTGTCAGTGCAAAGCTTGCAATTACATAAACAACACCATTGAATATTTTGGACTACAAGGGTTTCAGACAAAGCCTGTTCAATGTCCTTTCATCAGTCAAAATGCTCGTTGTGGAAAGTCTGATGAAACAAACTGTCCAAAATTCACTCTTTCAGAGGTCAACCATCACTGAACAGAGCCAGAGGCATCTATGCAGCTTTCTTTAATCTGTTATTGCAAAATACAAGATGATGTCAATGCAGGCACATTGCCAAGCCTGGGGAAAACAATGCAGCAGACACTGAACACACAACACTAAACAGAGGTCAAACTTAGGATGAACTGAGAGCATTCTACAAGAAATTCTTTTCCCCTGCACTGCAGAGGACAGATTTTGATGAGCTTTAGTCCTCCCTTGCTGGAAGCCTGGTGAGTGAGAATTCCAGACTTTCTATGCTGCCAGGCACTGACCCCCAGGAGAACACTGCATTGACCTGAGGCTGTGGAGAAGCTTCCAAAATTGAAGGACAGAACTGGGATTGTGGGTGTGGAGTTTGAATAGAAGTGTGTGATATCACAGGGTGGAAAACCTAGAGTTTAAGAGTTTAGAAAACAGTAATATGTATAAGGCAAGATGGAGGTTTTAGGGCAGAGGCTGCTCCTTCTTCTTCAGCTTCTTCTCCAAGGGTTTGGGTGGTTTTATACAATTGGACTAAAAAGTCCACATTGGGTTGGTTATTGGGTTAAAAGTAAAAAAAATATAGGTGTCATTTCTTAATTGGACAGTCTATACTTAAAAGGCCTTGTAGAGATAGACAGGGCTCCATTTTTACTTTTTTAGAGTGAAGTGCTATAGAACTTAGGGTTTGTAGAGACTGTACAAGAAATACCATTTCAGGCATTTAATCCCCACCCTGGCAAAAAGAAGAAAAAAGCTCAACACTCCCATCACTCCCTCCCAAATGTCTGCACCTTTACACAGGGATCATGTGTAAAGATGATGACCCACACAGCTGGAAATAACAGCTTTACAGGGATACATAAAAGCAACTCAGGGAAAGCAGAGCTTTAGGACAAAAAGGAGAAGCATCTTACAGACAGTGATGTGCCTAGGTCATCTTCCTCTGTCCGGTGAGGGGAGCTCAGACAACGGCATGTTACTGATGGCTTCTCATTGAGTCTTTCCCTGTTATTAATGACAAGAGGAAGCAGAAAGAGAAGAATTCATTTTCAGCAATTTGTGGCACACAAAGGATGTTAATTACAGAATAGATTTAGCTAAAATATACACAACAAAATAACTAACAAGATGGAAAGATCAAAAAAAAAAAAGGAGAAAAAAGAGAAAAATTTCATGTTAAAGGTGAATAAAAGCCTTAAGTGTTCCATAAAAAAACCACCACCATAAAACCCCACACCAAAAAACCCACTAGAAATACTGTGTACATGACAGTACATTAAAAAGTGTTCTTTGCTTTTTCTTTTACTACATGACCCAACATCTCCCAAAGGATTTTAGGATAAATCCAAGCTAAGGAGAGGGCTGATCTAAGAGAATGCTGTTGAAACAAAATTGCTAAGAATATGAAACAACATAAGATGGAGTCCAGTGACTCGGAGAAGAAAGAGGAATTAAGGTGATGGTTGGTTGCACCATAGGGGAGACTTTTAAGACAAAAAAAAATAGATTAGAACAAGGTAAATGATCCTATAACACACAAAGGGCAAGAAGGACACACACAGCTCTGTGCAAAGGCAGGGGCTTGAAAGGACAAGGTGGATAGGAACAAGTCACAAAGACTGTCTTGGTTTCATTTCATTTCTGTTTTATGGACTAAACTGGAATTTATGGAGGATGGTCATGCTGTGCTTGTGTCCTGTCTTGTGGGTATTTCTTTACCAAGTGCTCTGTCCAGCAGAGGGATTTTCTGGAAAAGCTTTTGCTGTAAATAAAGCACTTTAACAAAGGGAAATACACATCAGCAGACAGGTGAAGAGAATTGTCACTGATGCACCTGGTCCCAGACACTTCTCAGCCACAGAACAAGGGAAAAAAGAACAAAATAAAGTAGAAGTTACAAGCATTTATTAGATGGGTTGATACAGCAAAGGATCCAAAACAGTAGTGAAACGCCCTTCAGCACATACTCCACTGTCAGATCCACAGGTATTAAGGTAATTAAAAACTCCTGTTAGTCCCTTCACCTTCCTCTGACTGGCCATATTATATTAAAGTCAAATCAGACCATTCAATACCTCCCTTCCTTTCCATCTGGCAGCAAATGAGATGGTTGCTATGCCAAAAAGACACTGAGATGAATGAAGTGTTTATGAACAGAACAACAACTGTTGGATGTACAATATAAACCAGTCTCTTCCAGGGAGACAAACACAAAGTTTTCACAAAGCACGGGGCCCCAGCTTTCATCAGAACAGCAGGGAACAGAGAAATACAACGACTGGGAGCCTACCTTCCCTTCCAGCACCAATAAATCCCATATAAACAACATGTATGGATGCACAATAACAATTACAAAGCAGTAAATAGTTTAGATAAGCGAAGTCTTAGGGGTAAAAAAGATCAAACGGAATATGATAACACAATGACTGCCTCTTGCATTTCTTACCAAGATTTCATTTGACACAAAATTACCTTTAATTAAAGGGAGATAAATCTTTGCCTGTGAGTAAATCTGCCCTTTCATCAGATTTCCTTTCTGAGCAATACTCAGGTTACCTAACAATGCAATAAAGTTCTAATTGTTAAATATGAAAGAAAACAGAATTCATGCCCTCGTCATCCAGAGATTCAGGAATATCATCAACAAATACACAAGCCAACCCAAGCTACCTGTAATATTTGCAAATTGACCAAAGGGAGGACAAAAGTTTAGATGCATTCTTAGTTCTGTATTTGCTGTTTTGAAGAGGAACTAAAAAGGAAGCTCCTTTACTTGATTGTACAAACAATTTGAAAAGATTGTTAAGGATGAACACAATTTTACTCCACAATTTATGTACCACCTGCCCACTACCCAGCCTCCTGCTAACACAGGTCAGGCTCCAAAAGGCACAAGCTTAATTCTTGTACCTCCCACTGCAGGTGAGTGAAGGATGAGCAGAGTTTTGGCATCAACCTGTGACCTCCTGCTTCAGCCCAAGCAGGGAGCTGGCACAGCAGGAGGAGGCAGAAATTTGCAGCTAATAAAGGAGATTAGTAAACATTCCTTCTAGGAACAAAGTGAGGGAAATTCACTGATTCTTCCTGGGCCAGTGTAACTACACACTAACCTTTAACAATGTTTTCAGGCACACTCTATAAACATAGAGTAGAATTTTTCCTACAGGGTCAGAAAGCCTAGGTTCCTGTTCAAACCAATCTAAACATTTCTCAAACCAACCCTCTCACATTTCAAAATAAAGCTGCACCTTTCCACTCCCAGCTGGTTGGATTTATTCATCAACACCCCAGTTTGCAAGTAAGGTTTGTATATCTAAGGCTTGTATAGCTAAGGCTTTTATTTAGGCAGAAAAACAACTTCATATGGAAAAGTCAAAATTGTCCAACACAGAATTATCTGTATTGCGAGATAAAAATCACTATGAAAAGAATTTCTGTTTGTTTGGGTCTTTGAAAGGAGAGAATCTTGAGATAAAGAACATCAAGCAGTTACTCAAACATGTCTCACTGACATTATCTATTTTGCCCTGAGAAAATGTTGTAGGAACCGAGTCATGGCTGGAATGCAAAATTTTCATCCAACTACAGAAATTCCATGCCCATGGATGCAGTTTTCTCAGTGCACATTCAGAGGAGAGAGACAAATACAGTGGAACTCGGTCACCATCTGCTGGCTCTCCCTACAAACTGCATGTCCAGAAATATTTAATATATTACAGCTTTACCTGCACTGATTGCTCATCCAAAATTGTAAATACAAAGAAAAACAGAACCTATATGTTGGATATAGGTAATATCTTAACATGGTCACATTTAAAATATTAAATATGTAAATATTTTGTATTTTTCAAAACACAACAGCTGAAATATTTGCCTTCAGTATTTTTCTGCAAAATTTGCAGAAAAATTAAGTTTCTTATTGCTGTGAAAATTAATTTATGTAATCTACAGAACTATCAAAATTTTCCAACACAAATTCAGATTTCCTTAGACACAGCTCCACTCTTGGTCCAAGCATCCACTGGCAGAGCTGTGCCTGTACACCTGACATTTAATTTTTTAAAATTCCTTTAACATTCCAGTAACATTATTCAATTACATTTACTTGCTTCTCCTGGCACGGAATAATTTGCAATGCAGGTCTCCAAAGAACTCAGCAGAGTCTTGGGAACCACACTGATCACCAATGCAGGTACTGCTTCATTCCCACAGGATAAAAGGGCAAAGTGAAATAAAGCTTTACCACACCAAAAATTACTTTGGGAACTTTGCCAGGCCAAGCTGAATCTTAGGTTCAGACACAGAGTGGGAAAAGAAATCAAATTCCCAATATTCCACTATAAACCAGGCAGAAAAGAGAGAAAAATTATGGCAAAGAAAGGAGGGAGTAGGTGGAACTGCACCTCAGCTTTCCTCCAGCAGGGATCGGCCCCAGTGGGATGAAGAGGGAGGAACATGCAAATCCCACCCCAGCTGACAGCACAAGTCAGGAATTCAGAGTAATTAGGTGTATTTTTATACCACAAATATGGCCTTGTAGAGATATCAGTGTGCTAAATTGGGCCTGACAGGGGAGAGTTGTGCTGATATTGTTTTATTGCTTCCTACATCCAGAGTGATACTTTGACTTGATGATGCTGCTCCCAGGGACTGACACAACCTGGCCACACCCAGCCCAGGTATCCTGACACGGCACAACAGTAACAAAAGTTCTTCCAAGGTCTCAAAAAACATTTATAAAACATGATGCATTCCTTGTTTTCATAATGTCAAATCTATTTTTTTTTAATTAAGGGTATCTGGACAGCTCCTAGCAATTCTCTGTATCACCAAGCCCAAATCAGTAATATCATAACTCAACTGGAAATTCTCCATTGTCTGCCTCTGGTTCTTAAAACCAGAAGTCTGTTATCAAAGCCACAGCTTCTTATCAGAGCACAACTGCATGCAACCATAAGAGCCATTAATCCTCAAGAAAAGGAGGTACAGAGACCTCGGACATAAGAATAACTTTTAAAATTATTGTTAGAATTACACACACTTAATGGATAAAGATGAGTTTCACAATACTCAATTATATGATTTAACTTGCAAATGTCCATCTGCCACTTATCCAAATCACTGCTGAAAAACTAAAAGCATGACTGAAAAATGATGATTAACAGCATAAACATCAGTGTGCCCACAAGAGAATAGCTAATGGTGGCCACTTATGAAAGATGTAAGTGAAGACATTAAGAAAGCATTGGACTTCTGAAACTAAACTTGAAATGTATTTCTAACACAATGAAACGAAACCAGAAGCAGAGCAAACACTCACTTCCTCTTGTACAGCACCTACTGAGCTTTGACTAATATTCACTCCATGTCTAAGAGTGCTTCCTTCACCAAGGATTTCAGAGAAGTTAAACATTAACAAGACTTTAAAATGGGCAAACAAGAGGAAATTCTGTCCATGACTGAAATGCAGCCACATAAAGAAAAGAAAGGAACACAGATCTTGATAATCAGCACAAAGTTGCACTATGTAAGAAGATCCAGAAAGCAAATACTTAGGAACAGTAGATTAAACTAGACTTTATCTAAGATTTCCACAAATTAGGACAGAATAGAGCTGAAGTTTTCCAAGTGTCCAAATGACCAGCTTGTTACTCCTTCAATACTGCAGGGACATCTTTCTAAGCCAATTGGAAAACAAGCCTTAATAACAACACATTTCACCCCTTTTTCCCTGCTGTAATGCCTATTCTCAGCTGACTGGGACTAAGGATTTAAGCTCATTGGCTGCTGCAAATCAAAAACCTAAATCTTGCTCAGCAAAACTTGCTTATCTGCAAGGAGCCACTATTCCATTTCCTCTTAAAAACCTGTGAGCAACAATCATAGAACAACCTCTAAATCTACCATCTGTATGCTTGTTTATATTGCTAATCCATAGGGAAAAAAGCCATTAAAAACTCTTTGATAAAACAGCTGCTTTCAGCATCCTGGCCATGACTACAGATGTAGGCTTTGATTTTCCATGTTAAGTGTCTGGAACTGAAAGGAGGAGGAGAACAAGAGGAAGAGAAAGAGGACAGAGAGATGGGACACGGAAGGAGGTGTAAAGAAGTCAGAGAAGAAGACATAATGGAGAAAAGTAAAAACAGAGCAGTCCAGAAGTTCTCATTACATTGAAGCTGTTACCAGAGTTTGTGTATATAAATCACAAACACTAATGGTGAGCCCATGAGGGAGGGCAATACAAACTGAGACATCCAGAGCTTACATCTATTAAATACAAACCAAACACTGCGAAAGCAAGGACAGAAACCTTACCCACGTGCAGGAGCTGTTGCTGAAGTTAAGTCCTTCACAGAGGATACATTACTGTCATGGTTTCCCAGCTCTCCCAGCACCCACTCAGGGAAGCCACCAGGGTGGCTGTTCTGAACTCTTGGTGAACTTGGTTCATCAAAATAAACTGACTAGAATGAGAACAAATGCAAAATCAACACGAGAATATATTTACACAGATACTTTCTTTACACCCTTAATGTCATTTCTTGCAGGACTATGCGCAGTACAATCATTCATTTTCCAGTGAGGTCAGTGAGGTGTGCAAATGCCACCTTCCCAACCCATGGGGATTCATGGCAACAGTGTAAATATTTTCCAATACTTCTTACAGGATGGATAATTTTAGCAAAAATTGGCATTGTTATGTCACTGAAGCTGATGCCAAGGGTTGACACAGCATATTCAGTTATTCAGAAAACAAACTGCAGCTTTAATGATGTCCGTGTGAATTCTATAGTCTTCTCAGGCTACTAAAGTCACCCCTTTAACAACAATCTTCCTTTCACAACAGCTATCTACTAATTAGGACAAAGAAAGCGTCAAGGGCCTTTTATTACATTTTTCCAAAGAACTAGAAAAGTATTACCTTTCTGTTCCTTCAAACACCTATTTTCATAAGCCTTCTAACGAGAATGTTAAAGTTCAAGAAGTTTTGCCCGTTGAAAGGTTTTCCCAGCACCAATTACAAAAATGCCTTTATTTATCACACACAGTTCCACTCAAGCCATTCAGAATCGTTTGTCACATTTGTGCCAAATCTAAGATGGAAAAGCAATTCCAGGATACATTTTAATCTCATAAAGAAATGACACTCACCATGTAGGCAGGCAGAGTTTTCAGAGTTCCTTCCTCTGGTTTCTGGCTGAAGGGACCATTCAGAACTCCTCTCTGCAGCATGTGGAGCAGCAGTTTAGCGTACAAGTTTCGATTCTCCCTTCCCACTATTCCTATGCCTGCTCCCAAAGGTTTGCAGAGTTTTTTAATCCATAGTGAGCATCTTTTTCTTTCTGAAAATACAGATATGTGTGGTCACTATACATTTTCAGAGCAAATCAAACACATGCAAGAAACAGAAGTCATTGCTGTCACCAATTTTGTAGGTTTCTACACCAAAGTTTAAAACAAAACAAACTCCCAGATGACCAAATCAAATAGGAGAAATGGTTAAATACTTAGAATAAAAATAAGTATTTAATAACGGTTCAAATTTACATATTGCACAAACATTTTCTATCACTTTTGAAAACAGGAATTGGAAACACCAAGAATCCTGCACTCACTGCAAAAGCTGCCATAAACTAAAACTTACAGCTTGCACGAGCATTAATACTTTAAATACACAATAAATCCTCATCCATTAAAAAAAAAAATCTCTATTTACACAAGCTTTGCTATCAGAAATGGAAATTATTCATTTGGTTAAATGTTCACATATAAAGCTCTTAATTTGTAGGGTTTGTGCCTTTATTAATAACCAGCTTGTTGTAAAAATTAGATTTATGCAACATCATTTATTAATTGATGTTCTCATTATTACACATTCCTGAACAAATGTTAACAACTTTATAATCAAAAAATATTTGCTATCTCAAAAACAATTCCCTTTAAAAGCTTTTAGCTCCTACTGAAGTAGGTTTTGAAAGATAGATGTTAATATAATTTTGCAAAAGCACATTTTCATCATGAAAACAAGACAGATAAAGTCAAACGCAGTAGGCACCTGAAACATCCAACTTTAGAAGTTGTGCAAACCCTCATCAAAACTGTACCTTGTAATGTCACAGGTGAAGTACCTGGTTAAATTAAGTGATAATTGTCAGTCCCTAGGACTTTGTTATTAGTGCTTAAATGCACATTTTACCATCAGTACCTGAACTCTGCTGCAGGTTAAGGACATAGGGCTTCATAGCCACAACACAGCGATCTAATTCCGCATCCAGTTTTTCCTTTATTTCATCTTCACTGCTCATTTTGAAAGCATGCAAACTAACCTGCAAAGTTAATGACATTGATGTAGAAAAGGTCAAATACTGTCTTACAGTCTCTCTTCATCTTCGGCCACACAAAGACAGGCTTGGAACAATACAGGAAGTGAAACTAGACGTGTTATGTTGAAATAAACACAAAACTAAGACAGATTCTTTGTAAACAACAGGTTCTCAGTGGAATCTACAAGAATGTGCTTGTTTAGATTTGAAACGGAATAGCCAACCACACAATAAATATATTCATTACAGTCAACTTGTATAAAACACCTCAAGGCGTTTGTGTGATACCGCATTCCTAACTTGGTATTCCTTAGAATCAGACAGGTTTTTTCAAAGAAGGGTGGGGGGAAAGAAGGAAAAACAGCAGGTAGAGCGATAGTTACAAGTAACAGAAGCAAAAAGCTGTCAGGACTGTTTTCAAGGAAGCAGCACCGCACAGAGCACCGCTCTTCACTCCCGTGCCGCTCGTTTCCCAGCTGAGCGGGACCTTTCCTGGCACATTCCAGTAATTTACGCGTTCCCGTGCCAGCGGAGCCGCGCACCCTGGGCCCGCCCCAGGGCCCTTCCCGGCGGTCAGACCCGGCCGCCGGCCATGCCCCCGGCCGTGCCCCGGCCCGGGGTGCACACGAGTGTCCCCGGGAGCCCTCCCTGCCCCGGCCGGGCCCCGCGGGCCCTGCCCCGTTACCTCGGGGGGCTGCGGGTCGCGGCCACGGCTGGGGGAGGTGGCGGCGGAGCCGAACGTTCAAACCGGCCTCGCTCCCGGCGGCCCCGGCCCCGCGCGTTTCCGTTTCCGCGGTGACCAGGGCCGGCCCGGCCCGGGCGGCCTCAGGCGGGGGATGGAGACCCCGAGCACAGCCCGCAGGGGCTGGGGAGGTGTTCGTCCGCAGGAATGGGGAAAGCTCTTGCGATTGACGAGTGCGGGAAGCTGCTGGTGGGGCACTGCGGAAACGCAGCCACAGATGTGAGAGGCACTGGGCTCTTCCCTCTGGTGACCGGGGACAGGAACCAGGGCACGGCTGGAGCCGTGCCAGGGAAGGGTTAGTTGAATTTTAGAAGGTTTTTCCCCCAGAGATGCTGGCATTGCCCCAGGCTCCCCAGGGAATGGGCACGGCCCCGAGGCTGCCGGAGCTCCAGGAGAGTTTGGACAGCGCTGCCAGGGATGGACAGGGCGGGGTTGTTGGGGTGTTTGTGCAGGGACAGGAGCTGGACTCGATGATCTTTCCAGCTCAGAATATTCTGTGATTCCTGCCCGAAGTGATGAATGTCACCACAGCCCAGCAGTGCCGTCATGGCTACACCCAGTGCTCTCTGCCCCAAATTCACCTCCCTTTGTAATAGTTACGGATCCACTCGGACACGCACGGAAACGCCTCAGGAGTCCCCAGCAGAGCCTCGGGGAGCTGAGAGGGAGAAACGGGAGATGCCAAGCGCAGAGTCCTGCCGCTGGGTTTGGGCGATCCCCAGCACAAACACGGGCTGGGCGGAGAATGGCTGGAGAGCCCTACTGGGGAAGGATTCGGATATTGATGGTTGAGGACTCGGCGTGTCCCGGCCGTGTGCCCTGGGCTCTGAGCCCCGGCGCGGGCAGCAGGAGAGGAGGGGGGTTCTGCCCCGTGCCCCTCAGGTGAGAGCCCACCTGCAGAGCTGCCCCAGCCCTGGGGCCAGCACAGGAGGGAGCTGGAGCTGCTGCAGAGAGCCCAGAGGAGGCCACGGAGTGTCACAGCAGGACTCAGACTGCTGGCTGGCTCGCCACGTGTGGCACAGCACACTCCACAGCACAGTCCCCATGCCGTGACACACAATAACCCAGAGCGGCACCGTACCTTGTGGGAAGGCCTCAGGCTGTCTGCTCAGACACAGGAACATCGTGAGCCTCCAACAGCTGCAAACCTCTGCCAGCACCTGCCCCCCTGCTTCTCAAGCCCAACCCTTTTACCCCTGATAGTTCATGCACTGCACCTGTGTGCTCTTCATTACAGTCTGTGCTCTTCACCTGTTTTCCCAGCTGAGGCCCATTGGGGATGAGGCTGGATCACAGCCCCATTCCCAAATGTCATAAACCAGGTACCTACAATGGAGCTGCTCTAGGGCTGGAGCCCCTCTGGAGCCGGGCTGGGACAGCTGGGGGTGCTGAGAGGAGAAGGATCCAGGGAAACCTCAGAGCTCTTTCCAGAGCCCAAAGGGGTTCCAGGAGAGCTGGAGAGGGACTGAGCACCAGGGCTTGGAGGGACAGGACACAAGGAATGGCTTCCTACTGCCAGAGGGCAGGGTTAGATGGAATACTGGGAAGGAATTCCTGGCTGGGAGGGTGGGCAGGCCCTGGCACAGGGTGCCCAGAGCAGCTGTGGCTGCCCCTGGATCCCTGGCAGTGCCCAAGGCCAGGCTGGACAGGGCTTGGAGCAGCCTGGGACAGTGGAGGATGTCCCTGCCCATGGCAGGGGGTAGAATGGGATGGGCTTTAGGGTCTCTTCCAAGTCAATTATACAGTTCTGTGCTATAAATTTAATGGGATTGGTCCAGGTCCTTGATATGCAGGGGATGGACTTGGTGCCTCGTGCGTACAGGAGAGCTGGGGCTAGACAAGTGAGGGTACAGCAGCAGTGGGGGACAATCCCACCTTCTTTGTGATGTGTTATTTAATTCCTGCTAGCTGCATATTGGTTATATCTATTTTTGTATCTCCATTATGATCAACATTTGGGGGAAAAAATGTTTCTATTCAGAGCTTAGTGAGAAATATTTGCCACCCTGAAGTTAAAGGTCAATAAATAAGAAGTAGCTTTTGAGCCTGAGCAGTGGGGGGTGGGTGCCAGAAACATGAGTGGATAAAATGAGAATGAAATTTCAGGAGAAGGTTCAATAATTGCAGAGGCAATTTTATTCACAGTTTCTGAGTAAAATCTGTTGAAGTATATTCTTGTAGGTAATAGAGAGATTTTGAGCTCACTTTAAAACATTAAATATGCTCCATATTGCTGATGGTTTCTGGGTTGTTCATGTCCTATCCCAAGGACAGAGAACATGAGAGCATGGAAAAGAAGAATTTCAAAGCACATGCCTGACACTTCTGCACGAAAACCATGGGTTGTACTTGTTTTGTAGCCATTTTGAGAAAACCATCAATTAATCCAAAAGAATTTAATAAATCTTTCAGGTGTTCAGTCTCTTCCTGGGTGAATGAAGTGATTGTGTGTATGTATGATCGCAAATAAACCCTCTGACCTCTTTGATTCATACATTTCTCTTTCACCAAAATCTGTCATGGGCTTTGCTCTGTGCATAGCGTCTAAAGCACTTTTATCTCAAACAAACAAACTCTTCAACACTTCTGAGTTTGATTCAGATGCACAGACAGATCAAACAAAAAACCCTTACGTGTACGGGAGGAAATTGGCTGTTTTCTTTGATTTCTCAGCTAATCTTCAGCAGGAATGATTCCGTTTTAGGGCTCGTTGGGTGATATCTCTGACAGCTACACTGGGGCCTACTCAGAGTGCCTTAAACCCACATTTGCACACAGGAGCAGTGCAAAAATCAGTGATAGAGTATTTCAACCACAGTAAATTCTCCAGAGTGCATTACGAGGATGATTTATTATCTTGAAATTCCAAATTTGAAATAGTTGTCATTTGATATATGTTAGAACCCAGGACACTTTTCATCTGTGTTAAATGCATGATTGTTTCTTGCAGCAGACTTAAGGCTGCTGTGTTTCTGCATGTTGCCTTCAGATTTGAATATATCTCTGTCATAGTCATCACAATTACTTTGAAAAACTGAATTTGCTGGAACATGATCAAAAAGAGCATGAGGCCAAGCAAAATCAATGATTGGAACCACTACTCCAGGAGAAATTTCCTAAGGGAATAGATCCAGTTTCTGAGTCTGCTTCTCAAGGCAGAGCAGGGTGGCCAGAGAGGTTGGAGCCTACCTGAAGTGCTTTGACAATTGCATAACTTCTGTCCAGAAAAACAGAAAGAAAAATAAAAGATTGAGGAAATGACTGAGGTCTTGTCTCCATCCAAAGCTGCAGCCTGGACATGAGGAGCACTGATGTCCCCGGACCCTCCTGAGGAAATCACTGTAGACACACTGATACAGAACACAAAGATATCCCAACCAGAATACAGAACAAATTCCCAATTTGAATTGTAAAAATATGGTCATTTAAGTAAAACATATCCAATATTCTTTTTTTCACCACATTTTACCGTGTTCTCTTATTTCTTTAACTGTCTCGGCAGGTTGCCACAAGTAACATGAACACAGCTTAAGGCATTTTTTCAAACATCTCAAAAATACAGGAAAAAAAAAAGGCAGGTTTCACTGCCTCATACCAGCTTCTGGAACACTTTGAGTTGCAAGACATTATTTTTCAGCCCTTCTGAGCAAATCTTTCATGCCTGGAAAGTTGTGATTCACAAACACCTCACTACTTCAAAGAGTTAACAGGTCACAGCTTTTTTTTTTCTCCCTCATCTTGCTTCAGGAGAGTAGATAATAAATTCAGCATGTGAACATTGGCTCCTAAGGGTGATCCTTTCAAGTATTCCAGTGCTTCACATCCAGTGAGGAAGCAGGGCCAGATGATTTGTTCAGTCATTATCTGCTGCATGGGTAAGTGGAACTGGGAAAATTTCCTTAGAAAAGCCTCAGTTGTCCTGGGACAGCTGTTTTTTGTGCAAAACACAAGTGATTTCAGGAGCAAGCTGCATTTGGGTGGCAGTGAATGCTAAGTTTACTTACACCAGCTCCACAGGGTTTGCTGTGAAACCCAAGTTAATATTAAACCATGTTTGGTATCTCAGCAGCTGTCCTGAACATCCTGATCCCAGAGATGGATCCACACCACATTTAGACTAGATTTCCAAATTAATTGGCTCCTGCCAGCTGAGCTATGTTTGTGTTAGAAGGAGTTTTGGGTATCTTGGCCTGCAAACTTCATTTGAGGATCCCACCTAAATATGTTCAACCAAAATATGGCACATGCAGCACCAACAAACTACCCACTTCAGTTGCCAGCATGAATTTGTCTGTCTCTGCATTAGCAAATTAAATTGTTGCTGAGTACAAAGTACTAAATACTTAATAATGGCTGCCTCAATCTCTCCTTAAAATTAGGAAGCATAAGGACAAATTATATGTGATACTATTAAAATATTCATATGCAGCCTTACCAAAAAAAAAAAAAAAAAGAAAAAAGATAATTAGAATATGTTTTGAGTTCTTTAATGGCAGCTCTACCATCTTACAAGTAGCTTGATCTTAATGTTAAATGGTCCTTTTAAAAGTTCTGCAGTGGATTATTACTTACTGTGGAGCTCATGCTTTTTATCAAAGAAAAAGCTTTTAAACTGCAGAGGGAACCCTGTATGACTCATGACAATTTATTGTAAGTGTACCACAAATATTTCTCTATCGCTTTCTGGTATGTTGAAATTATAATTACTTTTTCTGAATGAAAATACAGACATAAGCACAAAACTTGCCAGACTGGATCGTACCAGAAAGCTGCCTGTACCCTAAATCAAATTAAAAGTATAGTTTACTTCAGAGCTACTTAATGATCAGAGATCATAACTGTTGCTCAATGGTGTACAGTTCTCTTAAAAAAAAAAAAAGAGAAAACTGAAGCAATTATATTGTGTAATATTGAAACAGAGGTAAAAATTAACAGTGGTTTAAAACAGTTTCAGGTTTAGGATCTCAAAAAATGTTCTAGGATCTCAAAAATGTAAATAGTTTTATTAACCAAAGCATTTTTTTTTTTAGAAATATTAAAAACCCCTTTATCTGATGCTATTGATGTTTAAATCATGGTTGGATACTCGGCTTCTAAACTCATTTGGAAATCTCAGTCTTTCTGCTTACGTAAATTCTGGAAAATCCCAGGCTCATGACCCTCTGTCTATCTATAATTAAAGGTCCACTCCCTGTCACAGGGGAGTGGTAATGGAATCAGAACCCTGTAATTACTAATGATTAAGGCCTTTTGCTATAAATCAGTCCAGAGCTAAAGGATCTGATTGATGATTAGGTAATATTAAATAAGAACACGCTAGGGGCTGAAAATCACTTTATTGTAAAGCAACTGCTGTCGAGGAGGTCTTTTACAGTTGCATAAATGTTGGATATGTGGAAAGAGAAGCAGTAGTGCAGGGATTTGGAAGAAAGCAGAGGCAAGAGAATGGAAGTTAGTGGCTGAAATGATGTGTTGTAGCTTGTGGAAGAGGCTGGTGGGGATGGTGGGAGGGAAGAAAGCATTCACAGATGCCAGAGTTCAGCTGGAAATTTACACTTACAGGACCTGAGTTACATTCACAAGATCCAAGTTACACTCACAGGACCTAAGTTTTCCTCTCATATGTGGAATGTTCTGTCTCAGTAAGGCAGAAATTTACTACTGGGTTATTTGACTGCTTCAGGCTTCATCTTCACATGCTTTCATGTCTGAGGGGTCTTTCTTCACCAGAGATGAAAGAAAGCCACGTTCTGTTGGAGACAAGTGAAGAACTTGGGTTAATTTCTTGAAACATGTGACAGCTGAAAACAGCAGTGAGGTGAGCAGTCAATCTTTGCATCATAGTGAAACTGTTGTAGAAATACACTTTTATTTTCTATCTTAATAAAGCTGAGCTATGTGCATCAGAAGCCAAATGTGAGGAAAAATGTTTTCATCATGGATAGGCTGTGCTTATCCTTCACTTAGAAATGAAAATAAAACTTACAAAATTCTATGCAAGGAATATGTACAAAACAAGTGTGAAACATTTCCTCTTGCTAGCAAAGTTGGTAATGTCTGTTTATTTATTTTAAAAGGCTGTGTGCCTGTGGAGCTGTTCCTCCAGCATCAATTCCTCCCCACAGCTCTCAGCTGCTTTTCAACACTCTTGGTCCAAAGTGTTTTCCTGATCAGCATAAGGTGGGAGTAATTCACCAGAATAGAAGGGAATATGTCAGGTTCTCAAACCTGCAGCAGTGTTCAGGCTTTTTGTCTCTAGAGAAGGTGCTGATGCAAGGATTTGTGAAATCCCAGAATACTTTAAATTTAGCCTTTTCTTTGAGCTAGTAACATCTCTAAGTAACATCTTCTAGAATAGGAGAGGAATTAAAGCAGGGCTCTGACACAACCAAAAGAAAATTCTTGCTGGGCATTTCTGCCTCAGGCCATTTTCTTCCAAAATACCCAATAACTCAAATACCCAAGAATTCAAATAGCCACTCAAGTGGGGCTTGAAGATGAATTGTGACATTGTCCCCCAGACTCAAGCAGTTGTAATTTCCCCAGCAGGAGCTGGTTTGTGAGCAGCCTGGCTCATACCTTTAAAACAGGCAGGGAGGGTGAAGTTGCCGTCCACACACGCCACATCTACAGTGTAGGCACAGGATTTTTCCTTGTTCTTGCAGAAGAAGGATACGGTTTCCCCATGCAGAATGCCATCCTTCAGGTCGTTCTGAACTCTCTTCTTCTCACCATTGTACAATACTACAGCTTTCTTAACTGGTATTTTACATGGTGCTGGGGAAAAATCCAGTTGTAAGGAACAAGTTTGAAAAGGGGGTAGATCAGATCCCAGCAGAATTCTGTGTTTGTGATATTTGGGAATGAAAAATTGTCCTACATATAGACAGAACTTCTGCTGGTATTAAAATGCTGAAGAAATTCAGACCCTGAAGCATAGAGTCAAAAGTTTTCAGTGAAAATCCAGCCTAAGTGTAATTTCTAATGACATGAAATAGGAAGAGGAGAGGAAATACTCAGACAGAATAAAGTTACATGGCTGATTATTGAAGTCAATCCAGATACATCAATGTCATGCAACTTTCAGTGTTGGGAGTGGGCTTGGATTATCAGGGCCTTGCAATTCCTTTTTTGGCTTCCTTTTGAGCGCAGCTCTTGCACAAAGGAGTGACTCAACAGTCAGAGCAGGGTTCAGGTGGAAGAGTTCAGTTTGATTCCTGGTTTCTGAGGGGTGGGGTGTGCTCACCTCTACAGGCTGGCTTTGTGGACCAGTTTCCAGTGTTCTCACAGCGGGAATGTTTGGATCCCTCCATCACGTAGCCAGGCTGGCAGCCAAAGCTGACACTTTCATTGTAGTGATAGGTTCTGCGCACAGCAAACTCTATGAACCCGTTTTCTATTCCTATTGGAGTGGGGCAGGTGACAACTGGGGGACAAAACCAAACCCAAAGCTTTAGCAGTGCCACGGGTCAAAAAGACAACTCTAAACCTGAAAAATGTATAAAAACTTTCACAGTGGTTCATTGCAGCCTCTTTCACAGGAAAACACAGCCAGAGGAAAGACAGCTTAAAAACCACAACAAATAAATAAACATTACTTGTTTTAAATACCCATCTATTGCGATCTGTGGTTATAACATGACTTAAACAGGGTATAATTTAACTAAAAGCAGGGAAGTTTTTAGGACTGAGGGTAAGGTTGGCTATTTCTTAGGTGAATCTGAGCACTTAGAATCAAATGTTGGCTGGACACTGGAGGCCAGGCTCAGGTTCCCCACTGTGCACCATGTTTAGCAGGGTTTGTTTATATAACCTTTACACCTGCAGCAAATGTTTTGTCAATCACATGTTACGTGCCATGGGTTAGCTTGGCACACTCCTTGATCCATGAGCCTGAATGATTGCAGAATTCAGCTGCAGAGGAATTGTGCTGTATGTTTGCAATTACAGTTGTAAAAAAAATTAAAATATTGTTGTTAATTTAGTTTTGTGTATGCAATTCTCAGGAATATTTTTTGGTGTGGATGAAAGTGAGTTACTCACCCTTGCACACTGGAATGCTGCTCCAGGTGCCATTGGCCATGCAGGTGGCTGTCTCGTTCCCAATCAGGGCAAGAGGAGGGACGCATTCAAACTGGATTGTGTCCAGGAAATGAGAGATGTTTCCAGGATTCAGGCGACGGAAAGAGAGGACCCCAAATTCCGGGAGCGAGGGAGGTGCACAAGTCACCGCTACAAAAGCAGAGCATTCAGAAAATTAAGTCTTAAAGATCAAATAATTGTGGAATCATAGGAGCAACATTCTTATGACTAAATGAACCTACATGGAATCACATCTGGCAAAACATAATTTAAATTAAAAGTGTGAGAGGGGCTTCAGAGTATGGAATTCATGAGTTTTGCTGGATTTTTCAGACAATATTACTGCTTTTCAGTCAAGTGTTTTTGCAGGATAGGTTATAGCAAAACCCTGCATAAGTACAAAGGCATGACAATATCCTCTTTTTATACACAGAGAGGAGGAATCTGAGGGGATAAGCATCTTACCTCCAGCTGTAAATAGCATCCCTGATCCCGACCTTTTGTTCAGACCTTTCAACTGTATTTCTCTAAAACCCACACATATAAAACCAAATATGCAGCATTCTGCTTGATTTTTCCTAACCAGCTTTTGCACAGCACTAGAGAAGACTTCTGAATAAGAGTGTATATAATTCTGAGCAATGGAAAGGCATATTTCTGGAATAGGAATAAGGATAGTTCTTTTTTATTGAAGCACATACGTTGACACTGTGGAAAAGTTCCAGTCCACTTTCCATCTGCCATGCACTGGCTCGATCTTGACCCGACGAGGTTGTAGCTGGAAACAAACAGACCTGGTTATCAGAGCAGGGAGATCAATCAAAGACCTGTCATTTCTCATAAATGGAATTAAGAATCCAGCTCTAAAATCCTTCTCTAGTTTAGCAATTCCTGGCCTCGCAGGAAGTTTAGAATCAGATCTGAAAAACTCTTAATATCCAAGTATTGTGAGGACCCAGGCAGAAGGCTTGATACAACAAGATGCTTTGTTGTTTCAACTTCATATTTTGTTTTACATATTAATTTCTACAACTGATTATTACTATGGATGTATATAAATAGTAAATATTGATCTGTGATTGCTAATGCAAATGATATGGTTTCTTGGGAGGAGTTCTCAGTTAATTATGGCGGTTAAGATCAAATATTGGAAAGAACTCAGTGCTCTTAAGAACTGAAGTCACCGAGGAATATTGTCATATTTTAATCCCAGGCATTTCAATTTCCATATGCACATTACATACTTCTCTCCCATTTTCTGTATTCACAGTATTAGCATCTACTCTGAGTTCTAAAGAAATATTCATCATGTGTCTGGCATTTCAATATCACACAGCTGAAACCAGTAAATTAGAATTAACAAAATCAAATCAAGTCCCATTGCTACACTTGGTGTCATAGTTGAATTTATTTATTCCTTATCTTGCTCCCCTATTACAGAAGGAGGTTGTTGAGGCTGTTGACACTTTTCAGTGAGCTCTAGGCTGTGCCTCACCTGTCACCTTCCAGGTAAGCCCTGTTTTGTCATTAATTACCCAAGTACAATTAAATGTCTGCTACTATCAAATGCTTCCCTGCATTTACCATAACTATTTTTTTAAATGCATCCTTTTTCCTAAAGCTGACAAGTAGTCCTGAGGAAAAGTGCATTTACTGCAGGTAAGTTAGGATTAACCTCATGTTTTCATTTACTGAGCTTGGAAAGGCATAGAAACACAATTTCCAGTCCTCAGAGCCCAACAACATAACTTTGATGGAGATTATCTACTCTCTGCTGTAGGATTTCATCTCATGATGCAATAAGAGGATTTGAAAAGCAGGGGAAAGCAGTCCAGAATATTTTTTTTTTTGCATAAAATCTCTGCTATTTTGGTGGTTTCCATATTTGTAAGACTTTTCTTTGGAGTAGCAAAGCTCCATAATGTTATAGCCAAGACTGAACAGAGGTGGATCACCAGACAGGCTTTTTATATGATTTCTGAAATGTAGATGAGTTTTTATGTGCAGTTTCCAGTGTTCTCTGTCTTGCAGTATGGCAGTGGGTGATACTACAATGTGATTAAGTTGCTTATTTAGCAGCATGAGGAAGGGAACACTTACCCTGGATCACATGAAAAAGTTACAGTACTCTGGTACTGGGACTCTTCTAAATCCATTTTCCCATTCTGCAGGGGTGGAGGAGGGGGACATCTCTTTGCTATTAATTAAATATTTAAAAAGGATCATATTATTTCATGAGGCATGACATAATAATTTCATTATAGTGGGAACAAGGAGATCATAAAGGTTCATCCTGGTGTCTTGCACATTTCTCCACTCCCATGTACTACATTCCACAAGTCTGGCTGTTCTACATTTCCATCAAAATACAAGTTTTTGGGATGAAATATTTTTAACACCCGATTGCCTGAGGAATGTAAGTTGTCTGCAATGAAAGGATGAAGGTGCCTCTGAGGGATGCAGTAAAAGCAGGGGCTATGAAGCAGCAGGTGTTGTTAGAGAATGAGCACTGCTGGGCTGGGTGAAGGTTCACCCTGTGCAGCTCCAATCTGCCATCCAGGAGCAGGGGCTGAAGGGCAGGTGTGGCACACAGGTGGGAAGATCCCTTCCATCACCTCCCCTCTCCCACACACTGCTGTGTGCCAACAAGTGAGGGGAGAAGCACTGGAGAGAGAGCTGTTTAAATCCGTCCGATTCCTGCCGTGGATTGTGGGATATCCTTTGAGCTCCACGCCTGCAGGAGCAGGAGCTGCTGGGGTACTCACGGATGCAGAGCAGGGTGTTGAAGGCCCACTTGCCCGTCGGGAGGCAGGTGTACTTCCTCTGCCCACTGTTGGGCATGAACCCGGGCCGGCAGGTGTATTCCACTTCCTCGCCCACTTCGTACACCTTTTTGTCTACATTAAGTGTGGCAAACAGCACTTCTGGTGGCCTGGGACAGACTGGAGGAAAGGAATTTACAAGAAATTGGGTAGCAAATTGGAGCTGTTCTGATTTCCCAGCTTGAGGCAGAGGATTCTCTATTGTTATGAGTTACAGTATCTCCCTGCCCTGAGCTTTTGTCTTCCTGAGGCAGCTGATGGCTGCCATAAGTATTAGCCTGAAAAAAATGTGGTGTTCTTCTTCTCCTCAGCAGCTCTGCCAGTGGTCCCAGTTTGATTTTGTGTCACTTTTTAAACTAAAATTTACTTTTCCTTCAAAATAGATTTATAAAGGTGGTGCACAAGGTGAGTCAATTACAGTAAATTGTCTTGGACAAAACAGAGTGAGAAGGACTTCAGAAGCAAACAAAGGCTTTTCATTTTTAATCCAAATCTGTTTGGTGGGGGTCAGCCTGAAATCGGGTGGTTTTTTTCTTGTAATTAAATTCCTTTTTTTTCCCCAATTTTTCTGTTCACTGGGGTAGACCCTCTGTTCCATGAGCCAGCTCTGCTTCCCAAACAGCTTTAACACGGTGACAGCAGGGACAGCTCATCAGCCAGAGGGTGAGAACAGGAGGGAACAGCGAGGGAGGAACGGAGGGTGCAGCCTGAGCTCCTGCTGAGGGTGTGGAGAGAGGCTCCTGCTGCCATCGAGGGGAGAGCACAGAGGGACAGGATGGAGAAATAACGGAGCTCAGGATGGAGAAATAAATGGCAAACACAGGGACAGGGGACATGAGACAGTGCCCAAAGCTCTCGGCATGGGGAAAGGAGGAGAAAAGCGAGGCTGGAGCTGTGCAGGCATGGAGGGTGAGCAGGACGGAGCAGGTTAATTCCTGGCACACACACTTCCCACCTGGCACCCAGGCAGCCTGGGTCCCACAACACCTGTCAGCATTTCTTCTGCTTTTCTTCATTTTATGCTTTTGTACACAGCCACTCACCTCACCACAGGAAGAGACAGAGGAAAGAATGGAAAGCGGAAGGAGAAGAAAAGCTTTCAGAGACAAGCTCTGCTCAAAACACTTGACCAGGGTTATCTAGAGGCTTTAAAATCCCGTTGTTTTCTCCAGTTTCCCCCATTCCCACCTCAGGATGGGGTTGTCCCTAGGAAGTGGAAGGCACTCACCTTTGGACGCGAGAGTGCAGTGGCTCAGAGCCACCAGGCACCCGAGCAGTGCCAGGGGGTGCATCCCTGCCAGTCCCCGAGGTCCTGAGTGCCCCCCGGGCCAGGGCTCTGCCCTTAAAAACCCCCACAAGGATGGTTACATATTAACTCTTTGTGTTTATTGCCATCCCAGTAAACAGAAGATAAAAGCTTCCTTGTGTCGCCGCTAATGAAGGCTGAAACAAGCATCACATGTCGCGCTGGGGGCATAATGCAGGAATTCAGATGGCAATTCCTGCTCCACACAGGCTCCTCTCTGGCTGTTTCTGCAGAGCATCTCCTCTTGGGACCAATGGGGTTGGGGACAACAGTATTCTCAGCATCTGTAGAGGATGAGGATGTTTGGAATGCGAAGTTGGGTTGAATGATGGAACTATCACTCCGAGGCTCTTGTTTCTCACTGGAGCGTGGTCATTTCTGTGTGCCAAAGACTCCTGATAGTTATAGCAAAATCATTTCAAGGCAAAATGATCCGTTTTGGAGTGACATTGGTATTGTAATGTGCCCCCAGTGATGTACCAGCCTCATGCCAGTTCACACAGATGATGATCTGGCCTGAAACTTGAGACTTCGGGGCCCTGTTTGATCTGATTGCTGTTGTCTTGCAGTTACCAGCTAACCAAAAGCAGCAGAGGCAGTGCTCAGTGCCAGCTCTGCAGGAAGGCTGAAATGATGATTCCTGTTCTTATTTGTGACAAGGGGGTCATAAATCAGATTTTTGGGTGGCATAAAGCCTTGCTGTGGTGCTGCAAGTATGGAACTTGCAAGTCAGAACTCAACAGGTGTCAGCTGAGGTTCTGATCACTGCAGTTCTCCTAATTTAGCAGATTTTAACTGCAGGAGCATCTGAAGAGCAACCAAAATAACATTTGTGTAATGATTGTTCCACAGTTTGGTGTTTCTAATCTAAGTATCCTCCTCCCCTGCTGACTCACAGCCTGTGAGGGGGAGTGAGGGACATTTGAAGCTCTGAGAGAAGTTGGGTTATGTCGAGCTCTTACTGCTGGGATCTCCAATAGTTTGTTTATTTTTGTTTTATGAAATTTCTCTGTTTGTATTTGAAACATGAATTTTAGCCACAACATTAAACAATTGGGAACATGCTATTCTTCTCAGAAAGAAAACGCTGTGACTGTCCTGCTCAGAGTATTTACCAAATACACAGTGCCGAAGGGCAAAGTACCACTGCTAAACCAACAGAAAAAGATTGACTTCATTTTCTGTATTTACATGATTATTTTTCCATTTGTCACAGCCTGCTTTTTCCTCCTCTCTTTCACAAGGAGCTTTTCCCTTCAAGCCGCGCTGCTTTAATGAACTTTACTTCGTCTGGTTTAAATCCTTCTTTAGATCTGCCCGATATTTGGATGTTACCCTTTTCTGCGTTTAGAATCCCGGGAATGGATGGGAACAATTGGGGCCGTTTCGGCGTCGCTCACACGCAGTTCCCCCCGCGCGCAGCAGGGGGCGCAACGCGCTCTGCCTTGGACAGGAAATGCCAAAGTTTTCTGTCGTAAAAAAACAGGGAAAGAAAGAGTTAAATTACCTAGACATTCATTTTTCATCGATTTTTGTGTGAAAACTTTACCGCTCTTAAAACTGAGACTTAAAACTGCGTGCGAAAGGGACAGGGGAATGAATATTTATATGTATATGTGCATAGTAACTGCCAATGTTGTGATTCTTCTTGGAAAATTATTTTGCTGCGATAAGAAACATCTGAAGGTATGTTACAAATAACTGTGCATGTTCCAAAAACTGGAGAAGGACACTGAGTTAATCATGAGACTGAAGCCCCTCTGCTCTGAGCCAGGCTGGGAGAGCTAGGGATGTTCACCTGGAGAGGAGAAGGATCCAGTGAAACCTCAGAGCCCTTTCCAGGGCCTAAAGGGGTTCCAGGAGAGCTGGAGAGGGACTGGGGACAAGGAATGGAGGGACAGGACACAAGGAATGGCTTCCTACTGCCAGAGGGCAGGGTTAGATGGAATACTGGGAAGGAATTCCTGGCTGGGAGGGTGGGCAGGCCCTGGCACAGGTGCCCGGAGCAGCTGTGGCTGCCCCTGGATCCCTGGCAGTGCCCAAGGCCAGGCTGGACAGGGCTTGGAGCAGCCTGGGACAGTGGGAGGTGTCCCTGCCCATGGCAGGGGTGGATAAGATGATCCTCAAGGTCCCTTCCAACTCAAACCATTCTGTGATTTTTTGATTCTATGAAAATGTGACTATTATAATATGGATTCACCTTGGCACAGCCTGAGCAGAACCGACCCAGTTCTTGCTGCGGTTGTGATTGTGTGCGATTATATACATCAGGTGATTTTCCATCAAATCCAGCCCACTCCTTTCACATGTGAGCTATTTAATATCACAGCTCCTGCAAAGCAAAGAATGAAGCAGAACTTGGTTTCATCAGAGACCACATCAACACAGAGCAGAGTGGTGGTCTCTGCCCCAGATAATGGCACATGCTAAGGAAAGCAATGGCAGCTGCAAGCAGAGAAAGCAGTGCAGGAACACTCTGAGGGGATATCAGCCAGCGTGGTGTGAGCCAGATCAGTGTCCCAGCAGCCTCATTGTTACCTGGGGTTGTGCTAACACAGCCTGGAGGGAGAACATGCAGGAGGATGTGAGGAAACTGCCTTTGCAGGATGGTGCTGCCCAGCTAAAATGTGAAGGGCAGCAAAGCAGAGATCAAGAGTGAAGGTTTGAAAAGGCAGCAATTAAATGATGGAGATTGGCATTGCTGGTTGATCAGAGGGGTTTCTGCAAGGAGCAGGAGAGAGGAAGAGGATAAGCCAGAAAGGCCTTGAAAGTGAAGGTAAAAACTAAAAAGAAGGAGGAAAAAATAGAGAAAAATTAAAGAAAACTGATGATGAAAGCAATCTGCAGCAGCATTGTTCATTGACGCCAGGATCAACTGGAGGACAGAAGGAAAGACATTATAATGATTGGGACACAAGATAATAAGATAAGCAAAGGCTTTTGACTGGAGTTGGTCTCTCCTGGAGTTACTATGCAGGAAGTTTTCAAGAACCAGGCAGGCTGAGGGTCAGTGAGGTAACAGTCCAGTTCCCAGCTAATGACCTTCTGTCCTCCCTTGAAGCTGTTGTTCTGCTTCTCTGGCTGATGCTGTCATTTTCCTGGTGGTGTAGATGTGTCACTGCTCCTGGCACAGACTCGCTGGGGGTCTGTCCTGCCAGACAGTGAGGCCTGGGTCTGCACTGCCCTCTGTCCTCAAGATTTTATGGCTTCTCTTCAACCACAAAATGCACCACACGGCCAGGTCAAGATGCAGAAGTTTCTCAAATCAACAGGAATATGTTCACCAAGGACACTGAGGAAGAATATTAAGGAGAGGCCTGAGTGCATTTACAATTAAACAAATGTTTTAAAGCTGCGTTTGCCCAGCCAAACTCTTGTAATTTATTCAATTATTAGTGTTTCCAGGCGTATAATCACTTGTGCAGAGGACAGACAGATGTGGTAGAATTGGAAATCTTACCATAGGAAATGGCATTCTGTTTTCCCTGCATCAACTTGTCATAATAGTGGTGGCACAGGAAAAGAAGTGAATATCCTGGATATTCCAGCTGATACAATTTTGTTTTTCTCTTACATTTATTCTCTAGAATAAACAAAATGCAACATGACAGTTGCCATTTCTTGTGTCTCTGGTAAAGTGCAGCCATCCCTGTGTGCCAGCTCCTGCTTGCTGCAGGTTTCTGTCAGGCAGGAAAGCTGCCTTTGGGGCTGCAGTGGGACCAGCAATCTCACCCTTCTCCCATAAGAATCAGATCCTCAGATTCCAGCTTTTTTCCCAGTGTTTCTCTTGTTCCACCTGTTGGTGACTGGGTTGTCATGTTCAGCCAGCCAGAAACCAGGATCCACTTGCAGTGTATTATTTTCTGGTGAAATATTTTATATATATATATAAATAAATTTATTTTTATTTTTATATTGCCTGTTCTAGTGGAAGGTGTCCCTGCCCATGGCAGGGGGTTGGAACAGGATGATCTTTAAGGTCTCTTCCAACCCAAATCATTCAATGATTCTCTGATGTTGGAGGTAAACACGTAGTAACAGATACTGACCTGACAGAATGTCTTGGTCACAGAAAAAGTAAACAGTGAGTATATAATTCTTAAAAATACTGTTTTCACTCACTAGCAAGCTTTAGGGGTAAATTGCATTCCTAGTTACCACCGATATTTCTGAATTTTTTTTCTGAAGTTAGCAAAATAATTATGATTTTTGTCCTGGATCTTAAATCACTTTAAGCACCCACTGTGGGTATTAAAATCCCCATTCCTGTGTGAATCTGAGATGTCAGAGGGCTGGCACTAGCAAGTGTTCCAAGTGACAGCAGGCCTGTATTCTCCTGCAGAGGCATGAAGGTGTTCCAGTTTTCACATACATTAAACTCACAGTGTACAAAACCAGAGAGCATTTTACAGCTCCTTCCTCCTCTCCGCCTTCTCATTTCCTGCACAGAAAACCCGGAGAATCTCTCTCACAGTTCTGCTGTGACCCAAATATTGTGAAACAGTCTGTTCCTCTGATAAATTTATCTAAATGCTGTCTAAAAAAATCTTGTGTTAAATTTCTTCCTCAGGAATGTCTAATTATGAAGCCTCGGGGGCAAATTATTCTCTGTTAGAGTTTGAATCTGCAGGGAGCAGATCTGCAAGGGACAGCTTTTGACATGTCAGTGTAAAAGCACAGCATGGAGGCACAGACTTTCTCTCCTTTTTTTTTGGCTGGTCCCACCTTTTTGCCTGTCCCTCAGTGCATTTCAGGGAGAAGCCATCAGAGAGAAAAGCCTCAGAGCCAGGGTGCTCTCCACACTCAAGCCAAACTGCTTCTCTTCTCCCAGCAAGCTTGCAACAAAGCTTTCAAGATTCTCTTCATCATTATTCTTCCACTTTCTATTACACCAAATGCCACAGATTTCCGTGACAGCAGCATCTGACCTATTTTTTTTATTATTTTATATATATGTGTGTGTATTGCCTGTGGTGGTCATCTTGTTTACAAGCTGGAGAGAGGTCAGGCGTGCCCAGGATCTGCTGCAGGTTCTCCAAGGAGCACTCTGTGCTGCAGAAAGCACTTCACACTGAGTACATCAAGCTGTCATTATCATTTTCCCACCCCGCACTCCGGCAGAGAATCCTGGCCAGGCTCACCCTGGCGTGACCCCGAGGCAGGATTCCTGCCCAGCCCTGCCCTGGCACGGTGCCACGGCGCTGTCCCAGAGCCCGGCCACCACCAGATTGATTCCCTGCCGCTCTGTGCCTTTCCCGAGTGACGGATAAGAGGATCAGGCACCGAGGAGCTGTTCGGGATATCCATCCACGATAAAACCCCACCGGACAGGGCGTGTCTGGGATCCATGCCCTGGCAGAAACTTCCAATCAATTGATTGGAATCAACTGATCTCTCTCGACCCAGTGAGATGCTGGGATCTGCGTGAACCACGGATATCAGCTGGGAAATTCTCCCTGGGCACGAGTCCAGAGCTTGGATGATTAAATTTACCTTCTTTGTGACTCAGTTCCTGTGCAGTGTAATCACAAAGTGGATACTGATCTCCCTTATGGTGATCCAAACCCTTCCCACGCCGCTCCAACTCTTGTCATTGGTTTCATTTGAGGCTTTTTAAAATGGGATTGTATACGGGTTTTAATATGTGATTTCAATCAGTTTATACACAATTAATAAAACTACAAGATTAGGGTTTTTTTTCTCCCAGATCTTTATTAATCTACACAAATAGTTGGTTGAGTTTTTCTTGTAAATTTTTATAATATATAATATATATTACAATATATAAAATATTGTATGTTTTATATAACATATAAAACATATAACATATAAAATAAATATATATAATAAAATAAATACTAAAATACATTTTTATTTTTTATATTTTTATATTTATTTATAAATATATTTTGTATTTTTATCTATTTTATATCTATATTATATAAAATATATTTCATATATTTTTATACATTTGTATCTAGTTCCTCATTTTAAAATATGTATATGCTTGTATTCTTAGCAAGTTACTCCAAAGGGGGAGATTCCTCATTTCACTGTTGACTGACAAGCCTGAAAAATCTAAAAACACAATCTCAGAACTGAAAACTCCACATAATGCTGGATCCAGAGGGAAGACCGTTGATTTTACGAGCTGGTATTTAAGAGTGCTCTTGAATATTTAAACACGAGTGGATGAGTTTAGACCTAATGCCGCGGGTTTGTGGTGAGCTAAGAATTTTTCTAGAAGCGTCGTGCTGCTGTTGGAGCTGCTCCTCCACCTCTGGGGTGAGTCTGTGCCCGATGCTCGTGGCATTATTCTGTGTCTGGATCCTGTTACAGATTTGTGCTGTACCACAGGGATGCTTCTTTTATGCTGGGAACCATTAGGAAGATCTCAATAAATTAATTTCCCCTTGTTCCAGCCTCTAATCTGCAGCAATAAATCCAAGGAGAAGCTTTCCTAAGAGGAAGCAGATTCTGGAGGGGCCGGTATCAATAACTGGAATCAGATTTTCTGAAGGGCTCAAATCCTATTTGCGAAATGAAATGAAGGCCATGCTTTTAAAAGTGCTCACTTTAATAAAGTACATTTTTGGTGTGTTGGTTTCTTCAGAAGATGCAGCTCTGTCTTGTGGTTTCCAGAAGGCTTTGACAATCTGGAAATCTTTGACTCAGCTGCTTTGACAATCTCCACATGTGTGTGAATCTCTAAAAATTCTGATTCTGGTGGTGTAATCTGCACCATCAGCAAGCCAGGCTCTTCTTGGAGTTTTGCATTTATTTTGTAATCTTCTATAAAAATAACAAAAATAAATATCAGAGGTAATTTTTCCTTTATTCATTGCACATGGAGATTTTTTTTTTGTTGCCCAGGAAGACAGAATGATGCTGCCAGCATTTTGGCAAGAGGAATGAAATAAAATTGCAATCGTTCCAGCATTGCTGGGACTGATATCAGTGACATTCTCATAAATTCAAGTTTTGAAAGGAGAAGATGTCCAGATGTTTTGGAAAGAACAGATCATGAGCACTTTAAAAACTGCAAAATATTTATTACAGAAGTTGAAAATGCACAGAAAACACAAGTATGTTCACTGCATATTTTATTTATTTTTTTGTTCTTATTTCTAAGAAAAAAAAAATCTCATTTTCCTCCCTCATGTCATGTAATTCTGTGGCCATTAATGATAAGGACATTTTTTTTCATGGCTATCAGGCTGTAGTCAAGTTAAATAATATTATTCCTCTGTACAAGTTGGTTCAACCACTGTTCAAAACCTTTTTAAACCGAGCTGCCCAGCTCTTGTCTCACGGGCATAACACATCTGGAATAAAAGCCACTGGCACTTTCATATGGAATGCCCTGAGTTGCCTTTCTTTTTTCTTAACAGCATTGTGGGTGAGATGTTTGGTGTTTAAAATTACATTTTCTGGAAGAAACCTATCTTAAATGCAATTCATGTTGAAATCTCTAAATAATCTGTGAATAGTCAGTAATTTTATTTACATCCAGATAGAAATGTTGGGCTGTTGAGGTCACAATAGTTTGTGAATCTGAATGGCAGCATGAGATTGACTCAGAGCGAGCTGAGGAGATGTTCCCTGGTTATGATATGTATTAGTCTGCTAATCTTTCCAGTCTTTAATCCACAATACTGTATTAAAAGACCAAAAATAGTCTCCACTGTCATTAAAGGACTGTTTCTGCTTCTTTTTTTTAAAATGCAAATTCTAGTGGGGAGTTGGATGAATGTTCAGTGCTGACAAAGAGAATCCTTCCTCTCCTTCCTTCTTTGTGGCACAGAGGTTTTCCACACTTCATTTTTCACCACTCTGGGCTTCGGAAATGTTTTTTGAAATTAACATTAGCTTCTTTTGTGCGTCAGTGTTGTCACTTCTCAGTCTTTCTAAATTAAACAAATGTTTTAAAGCTGCGTTTGCCCAGCCAAACTCTTGTCATTTCAGTTATTAGTGTTTCCAGGAGTGTAAACACTAGTGCAGAGCACAGACAGACGTGGTAGAATTGGAAATCTTACCCTTGGAAATGGCATTCTGCTTTCCCTGTGTCAGCTTGTCATAATAGCAGTGGCACAGGAAAAGAAGTGAATATCCTGGATATTCCAGCTGATACAATTTTGTTTTTCTTTTACATTTATTCTCTGGAATAAACAAAATGCAACATGAAAGTTACTATTTCTTGTGTCTCTGATAAATGCTATTGACCTGTCAGAAATAATGGGTTGAAGTATGATATACATAATAACTATTTACAATTCATCTTCACAAAATAAAATTCTGCTCTTGCAAAATAATCATCCCTTTCAATTGAAGATTTGTGGGAATATGGTAAATAAAATATCCCACACCTTTCTGCTCCCATTGAAATGGTGGGAAATTTCACTTTGGCTTCAGTGCCAGAGAAGGCAAAGCACAGCCTCAAGCAGGGGAAGTTCAGGTTGGACATCAGGAAACAATTCTTCATGGCAAGGAAAGGGTGGTTAGGAATTGGAGGGGCTGCAGAGGGAGGTTTGGAGTCCCCATCCCTGAGAGTGTCCAGGGAAAGCCTGGACGTGGCACTCAGTGCTCTGGGCTGGGGGCAAGGTGAGGATCAGTCACAGGTTGGTCTTGGAGGGCTTTTCCAGCCTCAGTGGCTCTGGGATTCCTGATCCTGTGCTCACCCCATGAAGAAACGGGGCCGTCCTGCTCTGCCAGGAGCTCTCTGCTGCTTCACAGGCTGATTTCTGGAGCTGATGTTTCCCAGCAATGCAGCAGTACAAAGCCATTTACTGTCTGTAGCAGTTTAACATCAGAAAAGCCCTGTGGACATCCCAACAGAGCATCAGGAGAAGGTTCCAGGGCAGTGACACATTCTGCCTGTCAAGGCCTCACCCCCAGACGTACCTGCTGAGGGCCTTGACCTGCAAACTGAAACCCTCCAGGTACAGCTTACACTCTGATGCAAAAACTGGGGGGGAAAATGGGCTTTTGAGGGAAATTTTTGTCAGCTGCCAGTGATAGAGTAATTTTTTTTAATTAAAGAAAGAAGATAATGCCCTAGAGATGGTGACAGAGGTGGTGGCTCCGGCAGGGCCCACCGAACCCAGGCAGTGCTTTGTCTCTGCAGGTGCTCACCTGAGGAGGAGTGAGAAAAGCAGGCTTGATAATTCTCCAGAGAATCTCTCACTTTCAGAGCATTTTCCATTCAGGGAATTTTCTGAGCCAGCCGTGGGCTGTGTTTGGCCTGTGACATCCAATTTCTGTCTGTCCCCGAGCCCACGCTCACACCCTGCACCAGCGCTGGTCCCGTGCTTGGTTCTTCTGGGCAAGGAGTTCCAGGGGTCAGCTGGCCCTGGCCAAAGCCACCTACTTTGTTCCTTACAAACCTGTGCCCCATGTTTTTCCAAATAAATCACAGAGGCTCCCTTGTTTAGCTGGTACAAGAGCAGTTTGTTTTTTCCACATGGTTTGAGCGCTTTGTTTGTATTTCAAAGTCTCAGTCTTTCTGCCTTTTTTGTGCATAGTTGAAGACTGAAAGTTTGCCTACACCAGAGAATTGTTCTGATGCACTCAAAAGGGTGTGAATTCCTTTTTGGAAGAGATATTGAAAATTTTTCCAGAGTGATTGCTCACATTGAAGTGAGAAGGACAAAATCAGCAAAACAACAAAGACAACAAATACTCCAGCTGAGGCAGAAATTTTTGTTTGTGCAATCTGGAAAGCAACAAAATCCAGGAAACATCCCAAAGGACCCCCATCACTCTTCAGTGTGTGACAGCATCAAGCTCTATAACTAGGAGAGATTTTACCATGCTCCTCATACTCCTGGGATATGAGAAAAGAAAGCAATGGCTTGTCACTCAGTATTCTGATAACTCTGATATAAAAAAACTATTTTACACTCAATGCTCTGTATATGATCAGCCATTTATTTCCAATTCTAGGGAGAGCTGCTATGAAGGTAATGCACAAGCTATTTGCATGAGGAATGGGTTTTGCAAGGCTTTCAAGGAAACTCAAGTTGAAATAATGGCATCATTTATCTGTCACAATGGGAAGGAGGATTTTCCTGATTAGGACATATCAATGGACTGCAGTTTCATCCCTGGGAAATTATTAATTATTATAAGATACCCTTTTTCTTTTCCCCAGAATTTTTTTCAGAAATACTCTTTCTGTGATATTTCATCTCTCACGGGACTTTTTTTGTTCCCCTGTACTTAGTGTTCTTTTTGACTGTGTTTTAATGCAGCACTGGCCTGTGTAAACAAGCTGTCTGTCACACGGAATAATTTAATAATAAAACCTGTCTCGTGACCCAGGCCTTCCCAACCTGCACTCTGAGGAACTTTGAGGGGAAAGGGGCAGAGAGGAGGACCAGTGTAACTGCAGAGACAGGGATAAATTTGTGGAGACTCAAAACAGATGCTGAAAGACACAGAAAGATGGAGAAACCCACGCTGAGACACAATTATTTCCATCTCCTCACCACTGGGATAAAAGACAGATAGTTTCTTACAGAAATGTATCTGTTTATGTTACCACAGCCTACCTTTTTCTATTTTTTGGAAACATTTAAGGTATATTGTTGCCAAAGCAGGAGTAAGAACAATAAACAGGTTTGTTTTGGGTTTTTTTTTTGCCTTTTTTTTTTTCTTTTTCCTTTGTGAATGAATTTGTAGTAGGATATGGAAAACCAGGACTGGTCAAAACATGACAAACTTAAGAATGGGAGCTTCAACATTAAACTTGATGGGTGATTTCAGACAAAGAGAGAAACAAAGTTTATTTTGCATGGAAAAATTAAATTAGGAAAACCCGGCTCCTTGGTTTATAGTATGAAGTCTGTGAATTAATGGAAACTGGCAACTGGTTTTGACCTAATTATGGCAAGTAATTATCCCACAATAGTTGCTGGTGGAAATGCCTCATGAGCTGGCCCTGCGGAAATTCCTGCGGAAGATGAGATTGGGTGAAGCAAATAATTTGTAAGCAGCAGTGTTGCAATGATCACATCATCCTTCCTAAAAGTGCTTTGGAAAACAGACACTTGTCCTCCTGACTCTCTAGAGAGGGAAGCAGTTGTGATTTGCTCTGGAACATGAGGAGGAATTGGCTTGTGAGCTTCCTTATAGGCCTCCAGCAGGAAGCGATTCCTGTTCGCTGAGTATTTCTCAGAAGCAGGAAATAATAAAGCAGTCACAGTTGCCAAAACAGTTGATGGAGGTGTTCTCCTTGGCTCTCTTTGAATGGATCTGAGGCAGAACAGAGCCTGAATACGTTTCCTTTTTTATTGCTTTTTGATTAAAAAGTGATGCAGACAGTGGATTGCTGTTCCAGCAGATGAGTAAAAGCAAAGACATTTCAGGAGAAACCTCTTTCAAAATGACCCCAGATGCAGACCTAGGGTGGTATCGATGAAAATATAGAGAGAAGTTCAGAAGTTGTGCTCATTACAGCAATAATCAAATTTTTTAGAGGAAAAAACCTCATAAATCATCCAATGGGAACTTCTATCGGGGACAGTCTCTAGGATATTATCCAAATAGCAATACAGGAGTAAATTTGCTATGAGCTGGCCCCATAAATGGCACTTTGGAGTCAGGGGTTCTGAAGCTGCTGGCTAGGAGATTGGAAAAGGTGGTGCTCTGATTTAATGACCATGTATATGCCTGAACACAAACTGTGAAAATGCTGACTCCTCATCCAGATGGCCTGCACCAGAAGCAAATTGCAAACACTCCCCTGGGCAGGAGAGCCAGCCATGAGCTGCTGGGGGAATGTGCTCACTCAGGAAGAGGTGGCAGACGTCTTTCCTCCAGTTCTTTGCAAAGAAGGGATGAGTTCCTGTGCCACCCACAGGACCTGAGTGCAGAGTAGGAAAAATGAGTGTCCAGGCAATTAAAAACCTCCCAGCAAAAGGAGCTGGTGTCACAACAGCACATCCCAAAGGTGTCTGGGAGTGGAACACACCATGCCCCTATAGCATCACTGTAAGAGTGGCCTGGTCATGGTGACAAAACCCGATATTGAAGGTAAATATAATAAAAGCACTGGATAAGTGCTGTGTATGCAAACTGCATGTGAAATGAGTTGTGTGTTAAATACAGTAGGGCAAGGATGTGTTATAAAGGGTTTACCTGGTTGTCTGGGCACACATAATAGAGTTTTTCTTTGCCTAGTGTGTCTAGTCATGATGTACAAATAATTGCTCGGTTTGAGGTGAAATGGATGCTTTACAGAGACAGGAAAGCATCCTAATGTGATCCTGTAGTGCCGTGACTGGTGCCATTTGGCTCTTCCCTGGGGCCTGACACGAGCCTGGCACACTTGCCAATGTTTCAGTGAATGAATCTGGTCCAGAGTCACTGGCAGGAAAGAAACTGGAGTCCAGAATGATTCAGCAGGTTTGTGAGATTTTAAGGAACAACAAAATAGGCAGATTGCCCCAAACCCAATGTAATCCAAGTCGTGTCCATTTCAGATTCCCCAGTTTTGGTGGCTGTGTTTGTGATACAGCACAAAAAGAATGGAAATAAACATGTTTCCTGTTTCTTGATAGAACCCTTAACAAGAGTACAAAATGTTTCTTGGTGCTCCTCATGCTTTGGCATAAATTGATTAAAGCAAGAAAAATCTATTTGCTCTGAAGAGGAAGAGGAGATTTGAAACATGTGCAGAATAGGTGGAGACCAAATTAAAAATCTTTATATTTCATTGGATTTCAGATCAAATTTGGAAGTAGTTGCTCACAAAATAAAATCCATGAAGCAAGGGCATATGGCAGCAGTTTCTAGGGCATCTGGTGTGATTCTCTAAGTTTAGAGAAAAGCGGGGCCATCCCTGTCATTGGTTATTTGGTGAAATGCCACGGACATTCCAGTTCTGCCAAGTTGCACCCAGAAACTGAGGCTTTTAAATTAGGATAGCATGTAGCAAGTTATTTCTGTTCTGTGCTAAGTGTCCATGTGCACTTTCCCCATCAGCAAATAAGACTTAATTTGCGTTAATTAGCTGCCTTTCATTCTTGTGAAATAAAACATCTTACACGTGCTTACACAGACAGACTAGTGCGTAGATATACTGGGGCAGAACGTTTAATATGCATTTATTTCCCATATGTGTAAATTTGTAACCACGGGAATAGCATTTATTAAAAACAATGTGATTAATACTTGGTTTCTTTACTTTATGTATATATTGTGGTTTTACATTAGCATAGTCATGATTTTTCTGAGTGTATTAATATGAGAGGATGCCATGGGCAGATGTTTCTGTATCCAGGGAGCTGGGAATATTTTGTGTGAGTAAATGAAGATGAACAGGTCTATTATTTTATGGAATACTTGATGACATAAAAGCAAGGTAAAAGTCTGTTGTGTATGTGCTGAACGCCCTGATGAGTGAAAGAGACTTGGTGAATGTTTCCTACACTTTTCTTTGAGGATTTTGTATCGAGATAAGAAATACTGAGGGATATTTACACTGACACACAAAGACCCATGGCACGGTGCAGTGAGGCAGGACATCCCGTGGTGCTGTGGGATGCACGGCTGTTCAGTGCGGACCCGGCAGCGTTCACATGTCTGTGGCCGCGACTGAGAGCGGCAGGAAGGGGAAAGGTGTGCGGGGGAGAGCACAGGGCTGCGCTTTGTTTGTTGTGGTGCAGGAATAACGACTCTCGGGTGGGTGCAGGAAGCGCACGTGGCCGGGAGCCGCGGGGTGCAGGCTCCCCGTGCTTTGTCACACCGTGGTGGCTGTGCCCGCCGGCAGCTGTGCCGCTCCGGGCGAAGGGAGGCAGCGGGGGAAGCAGGGATGGAGGTCACGGTCCTGCTGCTGCCGGGAACTGGCAGGGAGGGGAGGTGTGGGTTTGCATGGCTGACACCGGGCAAACTGTGTGTGTGTGTGTGATCTGCCTGGGGCTGTGTGAGTGTGTGAGGGGAGAGAACGGGTGCTGTGTCCGTGTGGGCAGGGAGGGAGCTGGGCAGGTGAGAGGAGCCGGTCTGCGTGCAGGGCTGTGAGGGGAGCCTCTGTGTGAGAGAGAAAGTGAGGGGGGACCTTCTGTGTGTGTGTGCGAGGGCATCTCCTGTCTGTGCGTGCTAAGGGAACGACTGCGTGTGAGTGTGTGGGGGAGAGAGAGAAAGTGAGAGGGGAGATTCTGTGTGCGTGTGTTCTACGGGAACCTCTGAGCGTGCGCGTGTGAGTGAGGAGAGCTTTTGTGCGTGCCGGGGTGTGAGGGAAGCCTGTGTAGGTGAACGTGAGAGAGAGAAGAGAGGGGAATCGGTGTGTGCGTGAGTGGAACCGGTGCGTTTTGGGGGAGCAGGTGTGCGGGGAGAGCCGGTGTGTGTGTGAGAGCCCCCAGAGCATGTGAGAGCCAGCCCCGGCGTGTGCGTGTGTGTAAGAGAGAGCCCCGGTGCGCGGTGCGGGAGCTGACGAAGGCCGGCAGGTGCGGCCGCCCCCCCGCTCTCCCCCGGCGCTCNCCGACCCGGAGGCGGCGCGGCGCTTCGCTCGCAAGGGCGCCCTGAGGCAGAAGAACGTGCACGAGGTGAAGGAGCACAAATTCATCGCGCGCTTCTTCAAGCAGCCCACCTTCTGCAGCCACTGCACCGACTTCATCTGGTGAGAGCCCGGGGCGCGCGTCCCCCCCGCGCCCGCCGCCGCCCGGGCCCGCTCCGCCGCGGGGGATTCCCCGCCTCGGGCAGCCCCGGCTCCGGTGAGCCGCCGTCCCTGCCCTGCCTTCCCTTCCCCGCCCACTCGCCGCGTCCCCGGGCAGCCGGGTCCCGGTGCCGCCGCTCTCGCCGGGGCCGGGCAGGTGATCCCGCTGAGGGTGACCCCCCGTGTCACCTCGCTGCCCCGGCGCTGTCGCATCCCCCTCCCGGTGGGCTGTGTGCGGCTGCCGCTGCTCGGCGGACCCGGGGCTGGGCGCACCCCGCTTTCGGGGCGGGGGGAGCCCCCAAACTTGCCGGCGCTCGGGGGGTCGCAGGGACCAGCGGGCTCTGGAGCCCCGCGCTGGGACCATCGCTTCCCACATGGTCCAGAGCTGTTTCTCACCCCTGGGCCCCGGGTTCTGCTCGGCGGGGCTGGGCTGGGCTGGAGGCTCAGCCGCGCTGGGACGGAGGGTGCCCGTGTCAGACCGGGACGTTGCTGGGTGGCAGAACTCGAGTCCCCCTGCCTTAACTCCCGGTCAGTGCCTGCCCTGCTCCCTCCTGCTGCCGAGGGCGGGCGGCGAGGCCGGGCAGGCACCGTGACACCGCTGCTCCGGTCCACGCCGAGGAAAGGGAGGGGTGCTTTTTGTGAGAGAAGGGTTCCTGCGCGAGAGGGCAGGAGAACTCCCTACCAACACCCTTATTACGAAGCTGGCAGGGAGAAGTGCAGCCGTGGGATCGTGCAGTGGCGGGGCAGGGCGGCAGCTCCGCGCAGGCCGGGCCGTTCCGCGGCCCGTGCGAGGAGCGGCGGCCCGGGCTCGGCAGGAGCCGGGAGAGCCTCCGTGTCCTGTACCTGCAGAGACCGAGCGGCACAAACAGCTCGGGATTCCCCTCCTTCGCCTCGCTCCAGCCCTGCTCCGCTGCTCAAGTTTGCACTGCAGCTCTGGGTGCCGAACGCGAGAGCTGTGGTTTATTTTGGCCAAAGTTGTGGAAGGGGCTGCGCGCAGCTGGCTCCGTGTCCGTGGCACGCTTCATGCTCTTTTATGTGTTTATGTGTCTGGACACGGACCTTTTCCTTCCTCTGTCAGTTTTCCTCGGCTTGCATGCTGAAGCAAAGACTGTGCCAGAAATGATTGAAATATATTCGCAGAGTAAGGAAGGAAAGCTGACATGGTAGACTGCACAAGAAACAAGTCAAATTTCTAAGTTTTCCTTTCTTTTAAAATCTTTTTTGGGGAAAAAAAAAGAGTGAAGTTGGGTGTGGTAAAAGTGAGAGACCTTCAGAAACTGCTTCAAAGTCAATCTAAACCAGAATGAGTTGGGAGGTGTGAAAAACCGCTGCAGGGTTATTGCCGAGCGGTGTTTGTGCACACCAGCAGCACAATTATAAAACAAAGCGGAGCTCTGACACGAATGACAGGGTGGATTTGGAATTGAAAGGGTATCCTGTGGCTGACAGGTGGCAAGTGCGACTGTGCTCTTGTCTTGTCGTGCTTACTGAGCCTGGGGAAGCTCTTCACATTCCTTAGAAGAGCATCTGGCACCTCGAAAACTTGTTTGGTTTTCTGGTTTGGAGATGGGCCACTCTCAAACGACCATCGCACACCACTGAGTGTTTCCAAAATGTCCGGTGTCAATTAACAATGTTTGAAGGTATAAAGAATAGTAAACACAACCTTTCTGTGAACTATACAAATAGATTATTTTCCTTAGATTACGTTTCATCAGGTAATATTTACCAAAATAGTTTAATGCCTCCTTTTCCTCTTCGGCAACTTTCATCTCTCCGCTTTGGTTCTGGAGTGTTGATATTTTTTAAAAGACTTTTTACTTAAAAATTACATTGCAGCTGCTTAGGGAGTGGAATGGGCTGCGGCTCTGCGGGGATTCAGCTCAGACACTGGGCAGCAGCCGTGCTTCTGGAGTAGATAAAAAAGGAATACTTGCAAATAAGTCTATTTCAAAGGATTAAAAATCATCTCAAGTCTGTTTCATGTTCTTAGTCCTGCCATCAGCTTTCCTGTGATTGCATTTCCACGCTTCCAGCTTTTGAGTTTTGTGAAGATGAGTAGTAAAAGTATCAGAATGACAATATAGACACGTGTGCTGCCAAGTGAACAAGTAATTTGAGTTTTCTCCTGGTTTTCCTAGTTCAGGTTTGCTAATAGTAACAAGAAGTAGCAACTTGTGCAGAGAAATGCTCTAAGCTATGTCATTTCAGCTTCCTCCTGAAGGAACAGTGCACTGAAGGTTCTGTCTCTTCCATAAATAAATAAAAAGTGGAGAAATTGTTGATACATTCTTTTTAAGAAACCATTTCCATAAAGTTGATAATTAAGCCACGTATTGTTAATTGCACACAGCTTCTCCAGCTCATGGCTTTTGTCTGTTTTAGTGTGAGCAGCTCCAGCTCTCCAGATGAAAAACAGGCTGCAAAGAAAAAAGGCAGAGAAATGTTTACAGGCAGGATACTCAAAACAGTTATTTTTGTGGGAAGAGAATGTTAGATGCTTAAAGATAAACAAATAAATCCACAGCAGTGGAGTTTGCCAGAGGTATAAAATGTGTTAGAACTCTGGGTACTGCTGTCATTGTATTCACTGCAGAAGTGTTACACACACATTTGTATTTCGTTATGGAAATGGAGCAAGGAAGCTGGAGAATAATCAGTATGAAAATCAGGGGCCCGTCTTATTTATGTTGAAACAAGCAAAACTTTTCACCTGCCTGCTTTCCATACAGCAAACGGCTGGACTCCAGCTGAGCCTCACAACAGCAGCTTGTAATCCCAAAATCTGGATGGAACCCCAAGTCTGGTTTGTTTTACGTGCCTCTGCTGGAACTTGGAATATTTTACGGGGCTGTTAAGTATACATGTGGCATTAAACGAGTTGAAATATTATGCAGCAATCACAGATGATGATCATTGTAGATCCAAAATAGCTTGTAAAATAATAATAATAAAAAAATTGTTGCCAGAAGCTGAAATTACATAGCTGGTGACAGCTATTGTTCTCTGCTTTGAAATGGGTGGGCTGGTCTGTGTTGTGTATTTGAAAATCTGTTGCTGGCGTAGCAAAACCTGAAGTAATTTAGTATGAAGCTATTTTTATGTTTTTAGAGATTGTTGAGTAGAAATTAAAACCAAACATACTAAGGTAGTTTTTCCTTTCTTTATGCAGGGGATTTGGGAAGCAAGGATTCCAGTGCCAAGGTAAGCCACAACTGCTGTGCTGGCACACACAGGTGGTTGCACCTCATTTTAAAGGTACCCAAAACTTGCCAGCAGCAAGGGAGAATCAATCCTGGAAAAACTAAGCAAGCATCATTGCCTGTGTGAATTCTAAAAAGAAGAGAATTATTCAATTAAGTAATTATTGATTTTTACATAATTTACATTGAACAATCAAGCAATTATTCATACTCTAATAATATAAAAAGCTGGTAGGTTTTTTTTTTTAAATCCCAGCACAGTAAATATCGTTTAATCTGCAAGGTTCTAACTTTTCATGGAAATAATCTGTGCAATTTAGCTTTGCAGAGATCATTTTTCTCATCAGAAGCTCTTGTCTGTGTGGGCGTTTTGGAAAATGGATTCACTTTTTAGTCATATGGCTTCTTTTCATAACCCAAAGTCCCTGGTTTTCATTTTCATACAATGCATGTTCAGGAGGACCTTTGGCTTTAACTCTGTATTAGGACAAGACAATTCTGTCTTATGTAATATTGAATTACAAAAAAAAAATCCACCTGTTTAAAATCACTGATTTAATAAACCTGCTAACCTTGAGAAACTGAAAGCTGCTGCAGTATAACTGTAAATGCTAAATAATGATAAGTGTTTGGCAGAAATACAGACTGTGTGAGAATACAGCATTTAATCATGAAATAACCACACCCAACTAGTGCAGGTTTTTTCTTTTGTCATTTGTTTGCTTAATTAGGATAAGCCTTTTTGTTGTCCCTCTCACTTCCCCACCCTCTCCCTGTCACTCCTGCTGCAGCTGCATCTTGTGTACTCATTAGCTGCCCTTTTCCTTCTTCCATTCATGGCATTTCTGATGGGTATTTGCTCTTGCTTTAGAGCACATTTGACTCTCCTGAACATTGCTTTTACTTAGCAGTTTGGGAAATTATGGATTCTGTGGTATTTTCATGGAAGTTGACGTGAGCTGATGCTTCTTGAAATTAAACCTCTGAGAAAGTGGATGTCAAAGACTGATGCCTTTTAAAGATTAGCAATAAATAAGTTTTCAATCTGCAAGTTGAGCCTTGCAGACACACACAGCATTTCCTGATGGAGGCAAGCAGACATCCATGATTTTTCCTCTGTGCCCCGAAATATTAATATTAAATTTTTTAGATATCCTCCAGGTTTTTGCCACCCATCACATCGGAAGCAGTGCTGTAGATGAGCGTGCAGTGCTTAGGTGGCAATGGAATGGCATTTCCCCAGTCTCATGCAGGACAGCTCAGTGGTTCCCAGTTCAGGAATTATTTAGAGGTTCATTACAGATTTCTGTTGGTGTACAGAGAATAATTGGGGCTGCATTTAAGTGGTGCAGTTTTCCAGCCTAGCTTTTGCAGCCTGCACGGTGCTGAATTTCTCCTGTCTCCCATCTGGGGGCTCAGGATGCCCTGCCCTGAGCCACGGATCCTCCCTGGCCTGGCAGCTCATCTCCAGGGGTTTGGATTCCCTGCCTGGAATTCCTCCTGCCATCGTAATTCAGGTGAGCCAGGAGCAGTTCTGCTGCTGAGGACTGATGTGTACAGAGCCAGCTGAATTCTGGGCTCAGTCTTGTTTCCCCTGCCGATGCTGTTCATGGACACAAACCAAGAGTAAAAGCAGTAGAGCAGCTCTGTTTGTTTTTAACTGCCTCAGAAGTGACACTTTCTAGGAATCTAAATGTGTTCAAACTTGATTTTTTTCTGTATCAGAGCGAGAACCTACACTTTCTCTTTGGAGACTGCTGTATCTAGTGGTTTTGTCTGTGTTGTTGGTCAAAATCTCTGAGAAATATTCTGATTTTACACGGTTTGTAGGAAGCCGTTGTTTGTGCACTACTACGTTTAAGTAATGGGGTTTTTTAACCATCATTTGTTACACGTGTGTTCAAAATCAGAGAGTTCATACTCTTGGGATAATACTCTTGAAAAGTAAAGCTTCATGATAAAGGTAAGCCACCGAATCAATGTTTTTTCAGTTCAGCTTTCTGAAGCTTCTGTCTAAAATGTCACCAGCTAAAGCTGAGAAGCCAAATTAGTGATCAGAATTACTGAGAACATGAGAAATTAAAACCAAATGTCTGAAACTAGAAGGTAGGCTGCAGAAAAAAACCCTAATTTCTATAATGAAGTGACTGTCTTTACAGAGAAGAATGACAAATGGAGAATAAAATGGAATTTTCAGTAGGACATGAAGGGAAGAATATTGCAGTGACAGCTCTTAGCATGACTGGAGTTCTTGGTCCTTCAGCATTTCTACTATAAAAAGCCTTTTCTACTGTTTTCGAGAGTGTTGTAAAATCTCCCACTAGACACAAACTAGATCTCAGGCAGAATTTGGAGCTGGGGGTTTTGTTATTTCCAAAGTTGTTTGAAATTCCTCTGGCCTTTGATACCAGAGCGAAGAGGAAGGCCCACAACAGTCACACACCACACTCAAATGATGCTTCTACTATAAAAAACTGCAATTCTATCAATATTTGCATTAGAATTCTTTAATTAGACAAAAAGTCTTAGTTGTTATGCAGTTTTAAGTACTGCAGCAAACATAGTTTTTATATTTTTTTAAAACTTTCATTAAAAATTGTCTCACAAAACACAGTCCTAGTTTTATTTTTGAGATGTCCTCAAACAAAATATTTTGATTTAATATTTTAATATAGATTTTATTAGAATTTAGACTGTGCTATAGTGAAATTATCTGATTTTGGACCATTAATACCTTTTTTTATTGCATTTGCCTAGATCCTGTTTTCACTTGTATGTTATCATGTTGGTTTTCAGATTTTGGTGCCTGTTTCTGTTGTAGTGTTTAGCTCAGCATTACAAACACATTTAAATGAGCTCTTTGGAATTGAAGAGAATAATTCCCATTAATTTTCCTAAAACATTTTGCAAGATAATAATTTTTCCCACCTCAGTATTTATGGGATCCTGATGAATTTGCGAAAGGCAGCAAATTAAATTTTGGTGTGGTTTTACTGCCCTGAACGTGGCAGAGGGTCAGGTGCAATTGCATTATTACCACACAAACGCTCAGCAAGGGACAGTCCACATCCTAAGTAGTTTGTCTCTCTTAATGGGTGCATTTTAACGTGGCTGCTGAATATTCCAGCAAACAGAACCTAGAAAGACTGCTTAGGTTTGCAGCCAGGAGCTGGGATGTGTTAGCTCATGGAGAGGAGGCAGAGTTCTGTTGCATGATTGGAAAGAAGTTTTTTAGAGAAGGGGGTTGGGGATCATAAAGTAGCAGTGGAAAATGTCTTTCCTTTTGGTCGTGTGTGGGTTTGAAAATGAACTTGCAAGACTTCAGCTGGATTAATGTTCTCCTAGGGATAGGATTGAGGAAGAATTTCTTCACAGGAAGGGTGGTCAGACATTGGGAAGGGGCTACCCAGGGAGATTTGGAGTCTCTATCCCTGGAGGTGTCCAAGGAATAACTGGATGTGGACTCAGTTTTCTGGGCTGGTGACGAGGTGGAGATTGGTCACAGGCTGGACTCGATGCTCTGGGAGGTCTTTTCCAACCTCAGTGATTCTGGGATTCTGTGAAATTTTCATTCCTGTTATTAGAAAGCATTGTGCAGTTTGATGCTTGTGGTTTGTTGTTGATTTATAGAAACATGAAGTATTTTAAACATTGTGCTCGTGCAACAGGAGTTCTCATTCTGCTGTTTTGATTTTGCTGTTGATCATGTCTGTGGCAGTGCAAACACTATGGGAGGATTATTCCAGGGAGTTTTGGCTTTGTTTTGTTTTCTTATATTGTCAAGCAGGCCAGCAAGCTGTCTGTAGCACTGAAAGCTTTCCTCTGATGTGCACCTGGAAATACTGCAAGAGCAATGTGAAAAACTGAATAATTTAAACCTTTTTCAATCTGCCACAGCATGAAAATTCCGCTTTTGAGGCAGCAGACTTTTTAAATTAAGCAAGCAATTAAGTTAAATTTTGGCTTCATCATTCTTTTGATAGACTGTTCCACTCTGAGTGTAACCTATATGTGTTTCTTTCTGTTGGATTTCTAAGGAGCATTTTTCTGGTGAACAAATGGGAGCTCACTAAGATGTGAAGAACAAACATTGTAGAACATGTATTTATGTAGGTTTAGAGGTTATTTTAAGTTCAGCAGTGAAGGCTCAGCACGTTTCCTCAGGGCAAAAATATTTTTAGTTACAGTAATATAAATGTGATCAGCTCATGTTCCTGATCAAGGGTCTGCTGTTAATTTGCTCCTAAATGGTCAAAATTTGTAGTTTCTAACAGCAAGTTTTCCCTCTTTTACATGGTTGCTGCAGGCTTTACTGAAGTGCAATATTCCACTGTAGTTCAGCTGTGAAATACATTTGGCTTAAGGATAGTTATGAGCTAAGGAAGAGTTTCATGTTTGCTTCCTAATTTACATAAATAAAAATTAGAGAAATCAATTAAAGCAGATCATTATGCTTCTTTAATCTGGGCAACTATTGCACTTTCCACTGTTTTTCCCTGTCTTCCCTCAATTTGTTTGCAGGTCAGTTTTCTCTGAATGTTGAATTTTACCTTCCATTTTTGTCCTAAGCTGCTTGGAACAGCTCGTGCCATGCTGGGTCTGGGCTAGGCAGACATCTACAGCAATTCCTTCACTAAAAGGAAAATGGGGACATTGTATTAGTTTTTAATACTCAAATATTGTAACATTGGCACATCAAACCAGCACTTCATTTCCTTTGCATTGTTTATCTTTTATCTGATGGTTCTTGACCTCTTTTCTACAACAAAAAGACCAAAGAACCCCCTGGTGCCACCTCATTTTAAAATCACATCTTTTCATTAAAAATGTTGTATTAAAGGTCTGTGTAGTGATTTGGTTGAGAAACTAATTTTTAATGCTCTATGATCTGAAGATTTGAACCAATGAAAACTCTGACCACTTCCAACCTGATTGAACACAGTTTTCATCAATCCTCAATGCTGATATATTTATAGTAGGAGCAGCACCATTTATTCTTTTTTTGTGTATGGACCAAGGATTAATTCTTGGTTTTCCATCCTGATGGCTGCATTTCCCCTACAGTTTCTTCTTCCTTTTACAATCTTCATTTTCCTTTGTAACCCAAGAAAGAAAAATCTATTGCATTGTGGCGTTGTTTCTCATAAAAATAATTTGTCTTCCTTACTTGGAAATGTTTTTGCCAAAGGGTGGACAAGACACAAAGCAAGTTCTCCTTTCTATGCCAGAACTGCTTCTCTTGTATCATTGTCATTTTTGTGGTGAGATGGGGTATTACAGACCAGGCCTTGAACAATGTGGGTGTTTTCCTTTGTGCTCTTTATATTATTTATTAGTCATGTGCTACAGTTCACATAAACTGATGTTGCTGTAAGCCTGAGATGGAGAAATTTTAATTCCATGGAAGGCTGTGACTGCGGAGCTTGAAAGTCAGCATGAAATCTTCTGAAATGGGAACTCGGTACAAATACACTTCCAGCAGCTGCCTCGTTAATGTATTTATCTTCATGTGCATAACTTGGAGGTATCTGTTCAAAAATGGAACCCCCCAGAGCAAAACCCAGTTACACACACTCCTCAAAAAATCACCACCAAAACAAAATAATAAACAGCACCTGGGAGCATAAATTGTGTCTGCACACAGCTTCCATGATTTCTCTCTCTCCTTTGTCCTTTCCTTTGGCCTTTTGCCCTCAGCCTGATCTGTGGACTGTGTATTTCTGGACCTCTTCTCAAAGGGTAGTAATTTTACTGATCTGCAGATAATTTGACATATACACACACACAGATAAGATGCTTGTTGTGCATTTGTCTTGTCAGCTTCTATTTATTATTCCTCCCCTCCTTTGGCTGTCCTTACTTTTCCAACATCTGACCCATTTTAGGAGGAAATATGGTGCTGTTAATTGCTGATGCCTGTGAAAGTTGAGATTCTGTTCCTATTTCTGCAGGTAAACTCTGAGAGGTCTTTGAAAAATTGCCTATGTTCTGAGTTCTTCCTGAGAACAGCAGTAATGGGTGAAACTCCTGGGTGTTAGTGAGTGCAGACACACCAGTGCTGGCTCAGAACAGGAGAACCCTTTGGAAATGTGCATCTCAGTCATCCCAGCTTTGTCAGTGTGCTGGGTGGTCCTCCAGCTTGGGACTTGCTTTTCCTTTGTGTGCTAGGAGCATGTGCTGGAGGGTTTTGGTTCCTGGATTCTACTGCAGCTCATCAGACATAAAAGCCCTGAAGTTGAGGGCCTAGTTCACAGGATTTTCCTCTACCAATGTGTTCCTGTTGGAGCATTACCTGACAATGTAGATGTGCAGGTTCTGCTTTCAGCCATTGCCTCCTGTGCTGGGAAGGGGATTTGTTGTCCCTGAGCTGGGTAGAAGGGGCAGCAGGACATCTGTGCCAGGACAGGGAAGGTGCCTCTGTTTGTGTTGGTGAGGATTCTTTGTTACTACAATCACAGAAGTTCAACATATTGAATAGATTAGGATGAGTCCCTGTTCCTGGAGGATTTAAAGACATGGATGTGGCACTTGGGGACGTGGTTTAGTGGTGGCATTGTAGTGTTAAGGGTTGGACTCGATGATCACCAGGGTGTGCAGTGATAGGACTGAAGGAGGGCAGGTTTAGATCAAAAATGGGAAGAAATTCTGTCTTAAAAGGGTGGGCAGGCCCTGGCATAGGTGCCCAGAGAAGCTGTGGCTGCTCCTGGATCCCTGGCAGTGACCAAGGCCAGGCTGGATGGGGCTTGGAGCAGCCTGGGACAGTGGAAGGTGTCCCTGCCCATGGCAGGGGTGGCACTGGACAAGCTTTAAGGTCCCCTCCAACCCAAACTGTTCCAGGATTGTTTGCAGGTCTTCTCCTAAACAATTCTGTGATTCTCAGTGCTTAATGCACAGTTAACTGTGTAATTCACTCCACACTGAACACAGCAGTAAAATAAATAAATATGGCATTGTACTCCTGTTTCCTAGAAGATTTCCTTGGTGATACTGTGCTCATCAAACCTCGAACATAACTAAACCTTATCTTGCAGCAAACATTTTTTTTTTCTTATATTCCATTTCAAGAGCAAAACCATCTTCACCCTTCCCACATTCTGCCACGTGAAGTTCTGTGTTGTTTACTTGTGTTGGTCAGATATCCCAGCAGTGTGATCCAGTGAGGAGACTGACTGTTCCAGTGCCCTGGATGTAATTCCATGAAGCTCTTCAGCTTCTGATTGAACATGTGGGAGTGATAGCTCATCCCCAGTTGACAGATGAACCCGTTTGAGGCCAGGGAAAGATAAAGTTTGTCATATTCTTTATTTTTCCTCTGCCTTGGTGTTATCCTGCACATCAGCTGCTGTTACACAGCCACATGTGGTGTTCATTTTATACAAGATTTTTGTGGATGCCACAAGCAGAATTTAATGAAACATTGGAAAGAAAGTTGTGAGAAGATGAAGAAAGCAGATTTCCCTGTTGGGATGCATTGATAATTATTTCTTTTATGTTTGCTTTTGTGGGATGTTTCACTTTAGGGTGAGAGGTAAAAATAATAAGTTATTAAATAACTACTTTAGGCTCAGTTCCTCAGCTTTTCCATCTGCAGTAGAAAGCATGAAAGTCGAAGAGAGGACGACTCTCTTGTGTGTAATTAATAACAGGAACTACCCTTTAAGTGTTTTTAAATTCTCATTTTAATACTAACTGTTTCCAGCAGTGTGCCTGTTGGAGGCTTGCAGAGGTTGGGAGTGCTTGGAGCTAGTTATCAACTGTTAATTTTTCAGTTGCAGCTATTCATGAATAATGCCTTCCATAAATGTGGTTCATAACTGTTACCTTCTAAGTCAGGCAGCCAGACGTGTGCCTATGTAACTTTCTGTGCATTTCAGTGTCATTTACTCTGGTTTCTTAATTAGGATGTGATTTACATGAGGTTTTTTCGTTCCTTTTTGCAATTACATAATGTAGACTTTAAGGTACTGCAGACACAGATCTTTTTTTCAGCTTATCTTCTAGTTGACTTAATTTAGATTTTGAAATCACATTATTGTATTAATTAAAATATTTTTATCAAATGAGCTTTATTAGAAGTCTAGAATATAAATACAGAAGTCTACTGGAATTATTATTTTTGTCTGTCCTGTCTAGTTTACAAAATGTCCTTTTCTATTTATCATTTAGACTGAGACAGAAACACACTTTTTGAACTAAAAGTGCAAATTCATCCAGAAACACCAAAAATATAGCTATTATTGCTCTTAGTTTGCTACTTTTTAAAATGAAGCTGTAAAAGTCTAGTTAATACTTGTCTGTGTACAATGACCTGTCAAGATTTAGATTTGCTCATCATTTACAAGTAGAGGTTTTGCCACTGTCAGAAGTGTCAGTGGATGGACAGTGATCAACACAAATTGCATATTCAAGGCTTTATTTGCCTTGTGTAGCAGTTGTCAAGTTGTCTTCCTTTTGCTATGAAAATGGCTCATATTAAAAAAAAGTGATTTTTAACTAGAGTTGCAGCTATTGCTCCTTGTTTGTCTTCAACTTCAATTAAAAGGGTTATATACAGCTCTTAGTGTTGTATACACTGCAAGCATTTCCATATAGTTAAATGAAGCTTGTAATTTATTCTGGAGCAGAATTTTATGAAGGTTGTGTTGCTGAGAATTCAACCTTTTTATCCCTCTAAATGATCCTTGCACTGATGGCACAATTGAATATTGGTGGCAATTTATTTTGCCATTTTCAAATATAAAACCTACCAGAATCGGATGTTTAGGAGTTGGGTTCTGTGCGCCTGGGTTCTGACACCAGGATGTGCTTGAGGGTGTCTGCTTAGAACATGTTTAAAAAGGATTAGTGACTCAAAAGTGGCTCAAATACTGACTTTCCTTATTTTACTGCTAAATGAGGGACAAGTGCATATCCAAGGCAGGGACTGGAGATAGAAATTCTCATTTTGAGGAGTGCTGAAGGTTATTCCCAATGTAACTCTCTTCCCAAAGCACAGATACTTTTCCTTTTCCTTTGAAATTATCAGCATTTTTAACTTCCCTGGAACGTGTGCTGAATGTGGTATTTCAGCTCCTGAGTAAACAAGCCATTATTCATGTACAAGGAGGAGTTGGAATAATACTTTATCTTCTTTCAGCTTCTAGTCTGTGTGGGTTTATTGTTTTGGTTTTTACTCAGCAGGATTAGCCAGAATCCATGTCGAAGTAATCTTGTTCTCAAGAAATTGGCCTTTAATATTTAAAAAAAACAAAAAAGGTGAATCTTTATCTTCTGAGAGTGCAGAAATAATCCTTACTTTATGCAAAGTAGTTATGTACATCAGGGTTTTATTGGGTTGATTTTAAGTTTCTTTGTTTCTTAAGGCGTTGCTGTTGGGAAAAATCCCCCTTATAGTTATTTTTGCTCCTCTGTCACCCTGTGTGCATTTCCATGGCATCTCCTGATTCCCTGGGAGAAGTGTTACCTGCCCCTGTTCCCTGGAACCTCTTACCTGAAATACTTTTCCATTTCTTGCACCCAGGCTTTGATCCCCAGAGGATTTTTGTGTTTCTGAAGGTGACACCCTGCAAGGTGCTGACAGGTTCTGGGCAGCTCCATTTTTCTCCTGTTCCAGAACTGCATAAAATAGATTTCAGCCTAACAATTCCCTGAACTTGTTCCCATAAAAAATGTTGCAAAATAATGATGAACATAGAAACAGACTAACCAGCAGAGTTTATTATAAAGTGTATATACAGTTATTTTCATGTTCTTCCATTGTGACAGGTTAGCTGACTGAATTTGTGATGTGATGTAAAATTAGATTTTGGACTGTTCCTACCTTGTTTGCAAACTGTAAATTAATTAAATTTGAGCTTATCCCAAGTATGTCAGTTTTATATCTTCCTTTTTTGTCGTCAACTTTTGCAAACTTTTGCTGGATGTAATTTTATAGAGTAAAACTTCTCTGTTAAACAAGTGATGTGGATGCAGCAGAAAGAAATAGGGAGATTTCTCTGGGTGGGTGTTTTTCAGTTCTGCTCTGTGTATGTGCCTTTGAGACAAATGCTGCAACGTCACAGAAAATGGAGAAAAATATTTCATTTATGGTCTGTTTCAAATAGCTTGATGCCTAGATATTGCTCAGAATTCCTTTTGATCTTATTGAGAGACCTTAAGTTCTGAACCTTTAAAACACAGCAAAGGCTCAATAAATCTTGTTGTGCAGTTTGGTTAAATTGTATTTTATGGTGTTTTTGATGCAGTGTATGGCCAGGACAAGCACACAGCTGTGGCAATTGCCTAAAGACCCTGGGGAATTTTGTGGTTTTTTAGATATGAAAACTTCCTGAAGTATCACTCTTAGCCCAGTATATCAGTGAGAAAAAGTGGTATTTTTTTAATGGTAGTTTATTTTTTTGTGTTCACAGAATGGCTTTGGCTGGAAGGGACCTTAAAGCCCATCCAGTGCCCCCTGTGCCATGGCAGGGACACCTCCCACTGTCCCAGGCTGCTCCAAGCCCTGTCCAGCCTGGCCTTGGGCACTTCCAGGGATCCAGGGGCAGCCACAGCTGCTCTGGGCACCCTGTGCCAGGGCCTGCCCACCCTCCCAGCCAGGAATTCCTTTCCAATATCCCATCCAAACCTATTCTCTGTCAATTTGAAGCCATTCCCCCTTGTCCTGTCCCTCCATGCCTTGTCTCTCTCCATCTTTCCTGTAGCTCCTTCAGACACTAAGGGCCACAATGAGGTCACCCCAAACCTTCTGTTCTCAGGTTGATCAATCCCAATTGTCCCAACCTTTCCTCCCAGCAGAGCTGCTCCTTCCCTCTGCTCATCCTGGTGCCTCCTCTGGGCTCTCTGCAGCAGCTCCAGCTCCTCCCTGTGCTGGGACCTGCAGCTCTTTGTTGGTCTGGGTCTGACCCGTGTGTTGGTACCCCCAGTACAGATCCTGCAGTGGCTGTGACTGCTGTCCCTGGGCAGCACTGTCCCTGCTTTGCCTCTGAAAAGGAGCACTAAAAAGCTGTGTAGTCGCTGAAGAGGGTTTTGAAGTGCAAGTGCTGGAGATGTTTTATACATTTTCCTGGGAAGCTGTATTGTTTCCTAATGGATCTGCAGTCGTTATGCCAACTGCACAGCAGGCTGTTGCATTAGAGGGTTTTACGTTCTGGTGCTCCCTGGGTGCTCTTGCCAGTTGTTGTTTTACTGAGCAGTTCTTTTAAGTGTTTTGTTCTGCTTCAGGTACCCAGGTGTGTCTGATGGAGCTGTAAAACCGATGCCTGCCCTTGTTTTCCTAAAAGGCAGCAAAGCTCATCCCTAAGATTCCTGCAAAACCCAAGTCTTGTCAGCATCTCTTGATGCTGTGTAATGAGGAACAGCTTAGTTGTCAAGTTTATATAAAGTGCTGATGATCTAATTGAGCTTGAGCTTCTTTGAACCCTTTGCAAAAACAGAATTTTGTTATATATTATTAAACCTGGTACAAGGCCAGGCGTCACTTTCATTTCAGAATGTAAATGCAATGTTACAAGCATTTAAGGCTTGTGTTTTATTCAGTGCTGCACCGTTGTTTTGTGGCAGCAAAGGTTTTGCATGATTTCTGTGAGTTGGATACTTGACAACAAAGGTGCTGAAGGCAAGGTCTGTCAGTGTCAGGGTTCTCCTGAAGTCCATCCAGCAGCAAATCCCTGGGAGCCTGGGACTGCTCAGGTACCTTGGACAGACATAATGGAGCACAAATACCTCACCCTGACATCTTGCTCAATATGCCTTGTCCAGGTTTCTTTTTCCATAAATGGACTAGAAAAGGTAATAAACCACTGTAAAATATTTTCTAATAGAGCTGTTTCTATTTTGGGAAGAGGGAGGACAAACATTTGTCACTGCTGCATCCCTTCCCTGCTTTCTGCAGAGGGTCTCTGACCTCAGATTCCTTCGTTTCCTTCCTGCAGCCAGAGCTCCTCTGGCTCTGTGCTGGTGCTGTGCATATTTATAGTCACAGACTGCAACTGCAGCTCCTGGTTTTAAACAGCCCAGGCACCATAATGGACATATAAAGTCTCAAGGGTTTTTATTGCTCCTGTCATCTCAAGTGCCTTTGAATCCTGATTACAGAGCAATAAAATGTGGTTGGTTGGGTTAATGTGACTGACAGGAGGGGGACCCTGTGTGGGAAGGTATTGAGAGAACAAATTCATTGATGCAAGGCTGTGAATTTATGGACATTCCTTAACTTTGGAGTATTGATTATATAAGTAAATGTGTAGCCTAAGATTGATGGAGGGAATAAAAGACCTCATATATCATTTATGCATTTGGGAGGTCTAATTGGGGTTGTGCAGGTTTTTGTAATGAGCTTTCTGAAAGAAGCATTGATAAATAGGTTCAGTAAATTTTAATGAAGCCCTCAGCACTATCTATGAAGTTTATTTTGTAATTTAAATCAATACATTGGACAGAGTGATAATTGTAGAACTTACCATAGAATTAAATTTTTAGTAATTCTTGCTTTCTTGGCTTTTATTCCACTTATGCAAATATTGACCTTTGAGTTCTTACTGTTTCCTGTGTTTCACTGAGCCTCACTTTGAAGGGGTGAGGAGATGTGTGTATGTCATCTTTAAGCTTTGGTTGTAATAATTAAAAGGGCAATGTCAGACATTGGATCATTTGACATTTAACATGGCAAAATGAAAAGGAAATCAGTGATAAAAATCAGAGGGGTTAATTTTAGAACTGTCAGATTTGCAGAGCAGAGGATGCAAACTGGGCTGGCCACCAGGTGTGTAAGTGATGCCTTTCCAGAACTTCCAAAACACAGTTTGTCCCAGTTCTGCACTCTTTGTGGGAGTGAAGGATTGCATTCATGCTGAGCTAATAAATGTTCTTAAAAATTTTAAAGCCTGGATCTTGCAATCTGCTTTGTAGAAAGGATCAGTATCACAGTCAGTGAATGTTTATCTATTACATTCTTCTGTAGGGAACAACTGTTGGGATCTGACCTTAATCTGTAGTTAATAGTATGGGCTTTAATGCTTATTTTTATTTCCAGTTCAGAGATCCTCTGAATAACTGAAGCCTCATATTATGCAGAGTTCTGCATTGATATTTAGTAAAGTGAGCTGCCCTTGATACAGGAGGTTTAGTAACCTAGAGAGACATGAGATGTGCTGATACATGCACATATTATCCTCTCACTTTCCACATGTACTTCTTGAAGTGGAAATTATTTGCTGGAGCTCAGTATTGAAATTTCAATTTTGATAGCATGATAAGGTCTCCTGAAGTTTTACACAAACAATTCTGTCACATAAATAGTTGATATAATTTAAATTATGCTTGTAAGGACAGAGCTATGAACACCACCTGAAGCATCCACTGGATGCTTGTGAGGAGAAAGTGGCCAATTAAATGGATCATGCAAAAAGAATTTCTCATTGCAGACATCTCTTGTAACAATAATTAAGAGGCACAAGTGAGGAGATGCAATTCTCAGCTCAGAGGAAGCTCAGAGAATGGCTTCATGCCCTGTGCTTGTGTCAAACATAAATACAGCCTGTGAAATATTTCGTATGATTTACCATGGCGCACATTGCTGACCCTGTAAGGAAAAGCACACAGCAGCATTCCTCAGCAAACAGAGTTATGCCAGGCTTAATGATAAGGAGATGATTTATTTTCATCCCCTCTCCTCTTGTTTTAGGCTATAGTTATTGATGGAGCAGAAAATTACATACTTAAAACTCATTCTGCTCAGGTAAGCCCTTCTCACATGGTGTGGGACTTTTCCTGCTGTGCTGTTGTGTGCACAGAAAGCTCAGGTGATGGCTCTGCTGTGTGTTGTGGCAGGAGAAATTCACTCCTTGAGCCAAGTTCTGTCTGTAGCTCCCAGTGAGTTTTTGAGAATGAATCATTCCATTGAGGTTGTTTTGTTGTGTGCAGTTAATTCAATTAAGAGGGTCTCAGAAATCAAAAGGCTAATGGGAACAGGGATGATCTTGCTTGAGAAAATCAAGAGGTATTTTCTGTTGTGTTAACTGTAAAATTGATAAGGAAATGTTGAAATTGCTTTTCAGGGTGTGGTTTTCTTTTTTTTTTTTTTTCCCTTCCCCTATTAGGTCAGATTTTGAAAAACTAGAAGCCTCAATTCAAGCTCTTGTTGCATGGGCAAAGTATTTATCCCCAGGCTGAGGCTTAAAAGCAGAGTGATTTCTTCTTCTGTGGTGTCTGTCTGTGCAGTTAGGCAGTCATGCTGCCCTGGTGGCAAGGTGCAGGGTAACAGATGCAACCTTTGGAGCAGCCAGCCCCAGCTTTTGTGTTAAGCAGTCATCAGGAAATATCCCTGAATTACCGGAGAACAAAACGCATCTGCTGGAAATAAGTTTCAATCTTTTGTGAAACAGGAGTGGCACAAACATGTCTGGGCTGGAGAGTGGCTCTGGAAGTGGCTGTGCTGCACGAGGGGGTGAAGGAGCTTTTTTCAGAAACCCCCTCGGAGCCTGGAGCTGGGTCCTTTGGCTTCTCTCCAGCTCTCTGGCCGCTGGCTGAGTGAGCTCTGGGATTTCTCTCAGCTGAGCTCTGCCCCTCTGCAGGTTGGTGGGCAGCAGCCTGGGTGTGTGTGACTTCCCAACATCTAAAACTTGCAGGTTTTGTTGCTTGTAATTCCTGATTTAGCCTCGACTTGTCTGTGTGTGTTGCCTCCTTATTTTTGCAGGGATGCCATCTTAATTTCTGCATTCCGAAGGAAAGCATGAGGCCACAAATAGACTCTTTAACATTTGCCTAGCCCCCAGCTTTGATATTTTATTAATTTGCTTGAATGGCAGAACCCATGTTGCCATGAGAATGCTTTTGAGGGCTGCTCTCAGGAGCTGATGTCCTGCTGAGTTTTCCAGCAGCCTGTCCTAATTCTGCATGTCCCTGATGCAGAGCTGCCAGCCTGGTCCCTCCTCCCCCCTCACACTCCCTGCAAAGGCACCACAGCCTCCCTTCCCTGTTCTTCACAGCACCAGGACTGGGCAAAGCCTTGGTGTGGCACTTGAAGCCAGGAATGAGTCCTGCATTAGCTGTGAACACAGGATAAAACATCACTTTTTCAGTGCTCTTAGCCATGAAGCCTTCAAAGATTTCAGACTGAAAATAGAAAAAAAAAATCTTTCTGCTCTTGCACATTTTGGACTTTGGTTTTAGGAGAGGTAGAACACTGGTTATTATTTAACATGTGTAGTACCTGCATAATGGTTCTAAAATTAGTCACTTTTAAGATGGTTTTTAATGTGGATTGCTTTCAAGTCGAGGTGGGATGTGAAAACCTCTCTCTGTAGATCTTTTTTGTTAAGTTGTGAGATCACTTTCCACAAAAATTCAATTAACAATGTAGAATGTCAATGCTCAGCTTCAAAACAGATGAATCCAAAATGGTTTCTGTGTTGATGGGAGACTTCAGGCTTTCTCTAGATTAATGCACCAAACCAAGGTGTTACTCAAAATTCTGTGGTTCCAGATTAGTTTTCTGAAAGGAGCCAGTTGTGAAGAAGGTGGGTGGTTTTAGGGTTAAAAAATTGCATGCTGCCTCTTGAGCAGATACCAAGATCTCTGATAGCACAACTCTTTATTTATAGATTGCTGATGTGTTTACAGGACAAATTTATCAGCAATCCAGATATTCTAGTTTTGCTAATTAACCTGTGTCTGCACACCCTTGGGCTGTCTCTTCTCACTTGGACCTGCAGATCGTAACATGCTTATGGTATTCAAACCAAAAATGTGTCTAGCATTCATAAATGTTGTTTCTAGACAACACTCTGCATTTCTGTCATCGATTTAAGGCTCTCCAAAACACTAAAAATGGAATTGCTTTGAGTCTTATTTGTGTGTTAGACTAACAGTGCCTCCACCTGCAAAATAGGGATATTTAGCAGTGCTTGGGCTGCACAGACTGTGTCAGGATCAAGGAGATGAACGTGAGATAAAAGTGAGACAGGGCTTGTTTTGTTTTTCATTGCTGTGGTGCAAAGTCTCGTGCAAAGATGTATTTCTGCTTCACGAGTTCCTGGTCCTGAGGAGTGTGAATATTAAAGGGATGAGTCACAATAAGAGCAGAACCCTGCAATTCTGACCTCTGATGCAGTGATCTGGCTGTACAGTGTTGTTTGAGCAGAGTTTCTCCCCTGTTTGCCCTTGCTCTTGATTCTGCAGAAAAAGGGGTGAGGTTTCAGCTGGTGGGAATTTGTAGTTTTGTAGTTTTTCAAACAGGATATTGTAGAGATCACTACCTAGAAGCAATTTTGTCTTTCACTGAGGAGTTATTTATGTAACTCATTACATCTGAAGAATTAATTATGTTTTCTTACTCTTCCCTTTGGTTTTCTGATGGGGAGTGTATTCTTGATCTAAACCTGTTTTGCCTTCTTGAGTACACTCTGTGACTCAAGGGCTGTTTAAATGAGAATAAATGTGTCCTGGGTACCTTTCTCACTGGCTGCTTGCTCCCAAGTAATCTGTTCCCAGCATCATCCATGTGGCTGGCACCAATCCAGTGATGAGTTTCTGTAAACTGCAGTAACCCTGTCCGTGCCAGACCCAAGCTTGTCTCTGCTCCAGTATTATCATTGCATCACTTGTTTGGCAGGTGTGAATTTAAATCCTGATTGCAGAGTTAAAATATTTTATGTATTTAGGTTGGGAAGTCAGTGAGCTGCTTCCTCTCTTTTAGTTCATTGCAGGATTTAACTTGAGAAATCCATATGAGCCTGAGATTTTTTGGATATTATTATGGGTACTGATGGTATCTACCCTGGCTTTGTCAAATCCCTCTTTGCAGCTGACAGGTTGTGTGTAAGGGCTGAAGTAGTGAGCACATGTTGAGGTTGGAGTGAGATTTGTACTATATTCCTGCAATTCCCAATCCTCCTCCTAAACTCTGGCACTGTTTTTGGGTCATGGTTAACACGATGAAATTTTATCCAGTCATGCTCACAGAATCTCGTTATCATCGCTGAATTCTGCTTCTGGAGAAGAAATGCTTCAAAAGCTTGTTGCAGATGGTGTTCCATCTTTACAGATAATAAGATTAAAATGTGTGACAAAGCAGCTCCAGAACAAACCAAGGGTGGTGTTGGGATCCTGTCACAACCCTTGTGCAAGTGACAAAAGATGCAGGGAATCCATGTCTTGGCGAGTTGATTCTGGGGGAAACTTGGTACAGCTGTGTCTTAAAAAGCCTGGGAAAACTATTTATAGGAGCTAATTTCTGCAGATAGCAACAAATCCAGCATGCTATCACCATCCTTGGGATGTTTCCTTATTTGAAGCTGATGGAATGAAACAGAGATATATTAAAAATACAGCATCCAACAGAGCTCTAAACCCTGACTTTGAGAAGTATTTTGGCTTCCTGACGTCGCTTCTTTCATCCAGGAACACCCTTTGGCCTTGACTGGAGGCAGATTTTTTTCTGGTTTAGCAGCTCTCTGGCTGGAGGGAGAGCACATAATCTCCCCTGGAGATGAGCCTGGTGCCAGGCAGCTTCCGAGCAGGGCAGGGAGTTCACCCTGCAGTGCCCAGGCAGTGAAACTCGTGTGGCTCCTTCTCCTCCCTGCCAGCCTGCAAAGGAACGTGTGCCTGGCAAGAGGGGACCTGCCCTGAGCTTGCACCATCACCGAAGGGATTCCTGCGAGCAGGGAGAGAGAGGAGCAGGGAACAGGGCAGGGGCAGCAGGAGGAGCCTTGGAGCAGGGAGGGTGCCAGAGCAGGGGGCTGGGGACCTGCCTGGGCATCCTCGCATCCTCTGGAGCGTGCCAGCAGCTGGGCTTGCACCTCCGTGGCTGCTGTGTGGGAGAAGGAATGGATTCCTGGGAGAAGGAATGGATTCCAAGAAGCTGAACCTTCCACACGATGCTGCTTTGCATCGGTTTGAAAAACTTGAGTTTTGTATTTCACCGCTGTTCTTTCACTACTGGGATTTTATCTGACATGAAACATTTCCTCTAGTCCTTGCTGTGTCTGTAGGAAGGTTGTTTTGTGGGGTTTTTTTTCAGTTGCTCATTATTTTATTAGCAATTAGTGAAATGTGGTTTGCACTATTTAATTTCATTAAAGCCTTATATGCTAGAATTTCCATCAAAAATAAAACTAGTAACAGGATCTTTGGCTTCTAGTATTTTGCCTTGCCATTGTCAGTCACTTTCACATAAACAAAAAATAATTCAGAAATTTATTCTGAAACAGTTTTTAATTCTTTCAATATGAAGTGCATTCATTTAATTTTACACTAAGAAATCACTTTATAATGGAGCTCCATGCGACCTCCATATTTTTCCTTAATTTACTGTCAGATTAATTTTATTACACTCAAATCACACTTTGAACCGCAACAGTCAGCTGGTCTGAGCTAAAAATAGCCCCTTCCTTGTATACCATGGCATTACAGCCTTTTATTTACAGATGCATTATAAGGAAGGATAACTTTTATGACAGGTAAGGAAAACTCTGACACTTTCTGTGTACACACTGGAATATGGTTGAATGTGTTACACAGGACTTGCTCTGCCAGGGCACAGAACACTTCATTTTTTAGCACACTTTGTTGTGGTTTCACCACTGTTGCCCCCAGCCCTCAGGTACTTTGCTTTTATTCCTTGAGCACTGGATAAAAATCTGAAAAATGAGTGTTCTACTTCCAGCCTGTTTGGTTTCTCATATGTGCTTGAAACGTTTGGAAGCTGACTTTGGGGCTGTGCTGTTTTCAGTTTGCCAGGAGAATTCCTCACCCCCCGTGCTTTGAGGGTAAGACTTGGGATGCCTTGCACAGGAAGATGTGGAGCACAGCACTGCAGCTGCCCCAGAGGTTAATTATTGCTCTTTAAAAATAATTAACTCAGGGCTGTTGGTGCTGCCAGCCCCATCCTGGCCCCAGAGGAGCTGTCCCAGGGTTCTGTGCCCCAGCCCTGTCTGTGCCATCCTCTGCTTCTCCTCCTCACAAATTCCAGTGGTTCCTTGCAGGGTTTCATTTCCACTCATGAAACTGCAGTAGGAATTTAAAAGATGATTTCAAACACCTTGTTTCCTTCCTCTTAACGCTCTCAGGGGTGTTGGCTGTTGGAAATCATTAAATGTTTGACTGAACTAAACACTCTGAGTATTGTTTGGATACTCCTGCCTGCCTTTTTTTCCCTCATGTGAATGTTTTCCTTCCTTTCCCTTTTGTCAGTTATCCTGTTAATAGATTACTCAAAAATTGTAAAGGTTTCTTATCCTGAATTTAATAGTGATAGCAACAGAAGCTGTACATACCCTGCACCTTGCTCTGTCTGACCATATTAGAAAGTTTGGGGGGGAGGAAGATTTACTTACCAAGAAACAATCTCAAAAGAATCATTTGAAGAACCTGAAAGAAAAGCAGTGCTTGCACATTGGTGTGAATGGAGGAAATTGGATTTTATTTCTGTATTATCACTCTGTTTGGGGAAGTGTTCTAATGGTTTGTTCCTGCTGTGAGTTATTTCCCTGTGTCTTAGTCATTTACATAGGCTCAGGTGAAAGGCAGTTAGATATTAAAAAATAAATATTGTTGAAACTCACTTTATCCTCAGTTTATTTCAGAAATGTTGCATTCTCATTTATACTCAATAATAAACATATTTAGGTAGAATATTCCACAGCTGAAGTTTTTATTCAGTGCTCCAATTTAGGGAAGAAATTGTCTTTACCATTGTCTTTAAAGACAAATTGTTTAAATTAAGTTCTGTCATATTTTTTATTTTTCAGAGCTTATTTATATTTGAATTATGGTGTAATTATAGCATTTAAGACTGAAATATGCTGAGGAGGTAGAAGTAGATGATCGTTATAGTCCCTTAAACCCCAAACCATTCTGTGGTTCTGTGATTTATTAGAAATCTTGATGTAATCAAACTCCAGTCACATTAAAAGGAACTTCTGTATTTTCCCCCAAATATTGTTGGTTCTAATATTCTGAAATATATATATTTGCTTCTTGATTCTTTGTTTTAATTTTAAATAACATTAAAGCCTCAAATTTTTTTTGAAGTGAAGCTTCCTTTGTGATTTTGGTGATAAGCCACTGTTTTTTAGACAGTGGAATGCTAAGGCATTGTTTATATTATGTTATAATAGAAATACATTTAAGTGTAAATGTATTTTAATAGTAACTAATTTCCCTTCCTCAGTTTAAATGTAGCAAAACCAGTGCTCTCCTCCTTGAATGGCCCAGGCCAGGGAGGATGAGGTGTAGCCCCACAAACCAACCAGCTGTCACATGTTTGATGTATTTTATTTTCAACCTTTTCATTTTCCCACAAAATTAATCAGCCTTTAAACTTCTGTAAGAAAGAAGTTTTCTAAAAATAGCCATAGTGCTCATCCCCTTGACTGCATTTTGTTGAGTATTAGGTATCTCTCCTGGCTGCTCTGTATGATGGTTATTTTTAGGGCCTCTATTAATATCTTCAAAAATATGATGTAAGATGACTTGAGACAGTGTTAAATTGGAAAACTTAATTACTGTCTTTGTAGTTTTCAGTGTTAAATATGAGTTGAAATCAATACCACTGTTTAATACAGGAAGTTTTAAAGGTAAGAAGCTGAAGGATGTGACAGAATTTTTGCTATTTAAAAGAGCACAAATTTAAATGAGGGGAAGGTGTTGATGCTCCCTTGCACTTCACTTGTGTGCATTTTGCATTATTTGGTAATTTCTGTAGGAATCTGCATGGTCAGAGTTATTTCAGTTGTCAAATATTGATGAACTAGACATAATAAATGGAGAAGTTCTGGCCAGGCAGGCCCTGTGGTGCTCTCAGGATAAAGGTTCTGTAGCTGTGCTCATTCTCAGCTCTGTCTCCTTGACAGTGTTGCAAAGTCCCAGGTCTCTTAGATGATGTGCTCCAGATTTTTTCACCACATTCTGCCGTCCTAAAAAAGAAAAAAAAAAAGTTAATGGGGAGCTTACTAACCTCTAATTGTTTTAAACAGAAATCCTGAAGGTTTTGCTCTCTCATCAGCAGCAATTTGAGAATGATAAATCACCTTTCTGCTGGCAGCTCCTCATTTCCATCCTGCACTTCTGTGCTTTTGTTGTGGCAGGGCTCTGACTGGTGGGGCTGGCTGACAGATCCTGCAGCTTCATTTTCACTCAATACTGAAGGCAGCTGCTGTACAGTTAAAATCCAGCCTGTTATTTCACCCCTGATGAGCTTTTATTTTCTGCCCTGCACCTTTTCCTTCCCCACTCACAGGGCTGCCAGTGACATTTTTATCTCAGAAGTGCTCGGATCTGGTGCCAGTGATGGTGTGTTAATTTGAGGACAAATAAGCATTAAACTCATTGTTAATAAGTTTAGGATGGAAATTGCTGATCTTCTGGCTGCTGGGGAGCAGTTGTCCAGGAATAGTCTTGTGAAGAGATTAGCAGACCAAGAAACCAAGTGATTTCAATATGACCTTCCAAAAAAAATGGTCATGGTTGCCAGCAGGAGCAAGGAGCTGGATTCAATTACCCTTGGAGGTTCCTTTCAGTCCTCTGGCCCTAATTAAGCAGGGTTTTGCTCTATTCAGCTAATAAGTTAATACTGATCTTGTAGTGGTAGTGATATGAGATAGAAAAAAATCATTGAAATTAAAATCCTATTATTATAATGTATGGAAACTGCTGTGCTTGTGAAAATATCATGATATGAAGACAAGCATGAGCTTGAAGGTTTTCACCAGATTTTTTTATGTTTTACCTCCTTAAAGGCTGTGACTGTGTCAAAATCTGTTTTGGAGGGTTTGCTGTTGGGTTTTGGTGTTGGTTTTTTTTTGGTTTGGTTTTTTTTTTATATGATGCATTTCAGTAATCTCCTTGTAATCCCACGATAAACTGCTTAGTTTGATGGAGAATGTTAGATATTATTTGTAAAATAGTTGGCCCCTGTGAAATCAGTTTCATTTTATGTTCTGCTTTCAAAGGATGTACCCTTCACAGCTGTGTGGCTATCCTTGCATTAACCTAAGCAACCTCTTTGTGAGAAAGGAGGCATGTCCTGGATTAAATTCTTCAAATCAGGCCACTGGGAACAATACTGGCAAATCTGCATTATTTTAGCTTGTTTACTTCTTTTATGTTTGTTCTGCTTTCTGATAAACCTTTCTTGTTTAGTAATTTTGCTTTTTCTTTTGTTGTTGTCTTGCTGTGCAGACTTTTTCTGGAAGGATTGCAGTGGTTATTAAGAGAATTTAACAGTCTTTTAGGCAGGTAAAAGCTGCATATATTTGTCTCTTTCCTGATTGCCTTCAGGTCTTCTAAGCAAGATAAGTACTTCCCTTAATTTGTAGGACAATTTGGGGCATAAATGTGTCATAAGCTTGTTAAAAACACGTACAGAAGGTGTTGAAAGTCCCTATTTGAAGTAATTTCATATTCATTAGAATACAGCATGCTCCTTAATTCAGCTTTGATGTTTTCTTGCTGATTTTTTTCCAGTCCTTTCATTTTCATATGCCAAATAGACCTAAAATGAGCATATCCCCCTAGGTATAAAGAAAGGAGTGCTCTTGTTGTTAAATTATAGATGTGGGGGGAGGGAGGAGAGTGGTTGTTTGAAGATCCTCTTATTTGTGCAAAAAACACAGATAGGATTTAAACAGTTTGCTGGAGCTTCCCTCCCAGTCTTATTTCCTTGCTTCAAGGAATAAATATCTTTTTCTAAAGGCTCTGTGTTTAGGGAGGTGCAGACAGTCCCATCCTTTAGATAGTTTGCTGTTTTTAAAATATTCAGATGATGTGGTGTTTGGGGAAAGAAAAAATCCCTGTATTGAAGGAAGGTCTCAGGAAAAAAAAAAATTAACTACCTGGGTACAAGCTGCTTTCCCTTGCTCAGTTTATAAATTGCACACCTTGTTGGCTTGGGGCACAGTATTGAATTTTACTCACCTGCAGTGGAGTGGCTGCACTAATGGAAGGCTTGGCAGCAATTTGCAGCAGAGCTCCAGCATCACTTGCAGAGGTGCTCAGGTTCTCCTGCGTGGGAGGGGTTGCAGTGCTCACCTCGAGTGCTACCCTGCACTTGAGCCACTTCACAAAGCCCAGCCTAAACGTGGATTTAACCCCAGTCCCAGCGCTGAGCCTTCGCTGGCACTAGCTGAGGCAGGCTGATTCCAGGGTTGCCCTATTTTTAGGTTTATAAGCCTAATGAGTGGAGTCCTAAAGAATCTCAAGCTTTATGTAACCCTGATGTTTGGCTCTGTCTGTGGGGCTCCTGGGAATATGCCTGGTGCTTTCTATAAGCAGCTTGCCTCCCTGTAATGGATAGCTGAGATAAATCTTGTTCTAGCGCGAGCCTGGTATTGATGATGACACAAGTGTATGAACAGGAGCTCAACTCAAAATCCATTTTAATTTCAGGCCCCATTAGTGATGCAGAGAGAAATCATTATTTGTTAAACTGAAAATAAGGACTGATAACTCTCTGAACTGTTTGTTTCAAACCCAAAAGTCAGAGGAATAAAATACAAATGTATTGATTGATCTTCCTCTTTTTTTCATTACTTCTTTAGCTGTTGGAAAAATGAACTGGGAAAAAAAAATGAGTAGCCTGAGGTGAAAATAAGAAAATTACTGTGACATGAGATGGGGATGTCAGAGTGGATTTGTTTGTTCAAGCTACTCTTGTAGTTGCATAATTGTAGTTGTGTTTGGAGCTTGAAATAAGCACTAGTCCTCAGCTGGTCAGGAAAGTGTTAAGTGATCTAAAAGAATTCTTAAAAGTTTTTAATGTTCTGCAAAGATTTATTCCTTGCCTAATTGAAGACCCCTGTGTTATTTTAGATCACGTTGCCTCTGTAAAATCAGCATTATGTTCAACCTCAGTGGAGATTTCTCTTGTCCTATCTGGCTTTTCTGAGAAAAATTGACCAAATCTTTGGTCTCAGTGTCTTTTTTTTTTTTTTTAATTACTGCCATACTTGTTTGATTGAAAGAGTTTAGCATTGGCTTTTCAAGCTATTGAGATAAAATGAAAGCATTTTATCTGGAGTGACTGTTTCTCATTGCTTGGACCAGATCTTAACTTACACAATCCAAAACTCTTGAATCCAAACACTTTTTTGGCTTAGCCCAAGTCCTCAAACTGGGAGCAGTCTTAATGACAGCAGGACATTTCAGGAAGGCAAGTTCCCATTAAGGTGCACTGGCTCACAGAACTGCCCCCCAGTTTTGCCTTAGATCTCATTTTTTTTCCCTTGAGAGAAACCTTTCAGGGCACACCATCCTCTCTCTCTCTGAATTCACTTCTCACTGACTTCCAGAACATCTGGTTGCTGTTAGGGTCACACTGACAGCTCTTCATGCACTGCTGAGTTCCTGGTACTGAGCTCCAGCGTGCAGGAAACTGAGCTCTGTGGGGTCCAGCAATGGGTTTGGGGTGTCCCTAACAGCCAGGCTTGAAGTCCCATTCTTACATGGAGTTCCTTGCTGGCTGTGGGTTTGGGAGCACATGGAATCAATTCCATGCTGTCCTCATTGAGCCTCAGGGAGCTGTTGCAGTGACTGCAAACCCAGTGGAAATACCCAAGGTTTAAACTTCCGCAGCCAATAAATTCAGGGTGACACAGGGCTTGGCAGCCAAGTCCTTGTGCAGTCTCTCAAGTGAGTTTTAAAACTTAAACTCAGTTACCCTCCTGAGCAGAAACAATTACACTGCTTCCTGAGCTTGCTGCTTCAAAGGTTTTGAATCTGGTATTGCTGCAGTCACTTAAATGTGTCCTAAAAGGTGTATTTTGCTCCTTGCTTTGTTCCTTGGCTGCAGAGTCACAATCAGTCATGGTAGCACTAACAATATTCAGATGTATTAATTTCCCCTGATATATTTTTTCTAACTCAATTAAGACCTTTCTTTGAAGACATAAGTATGAAAATCTGGAAACAGCAGGATGCTGTCACGTGTACTTTTTTAATTGCAGGCAGTTTTCGCCTTTTTTTTTTTTTAAAGAAAATAATTGCTGTCTTTTTCATGTAGTTCTGTTGTCAAGAATATGGTCTGTGTCCTTATTGGTACATCAGGCAGTGGTACTGTCTTATGAACGTTTTTGTAGGTTTTTTATGCTTGAATTACAACTATATATTTTTCATCCCCCAATGTCTCTTAAGTGTGAATGTTGTGGTGAAAGTAATGGGAACAGGGACAAAAGCAAACAAGACAATTATGTTGCTTCCAGCTACATCAGGCCATGCCATGCTTGGCTGGAATGTCAATAATACATAAAATAACATGTAATGACACTTTTTATGTGTGGAAGTTGCATAGAAATCCATGTGGAATGAGAATAAATCTTTCTGCTGTTGATGCTGCAGGATCATTGCCTCGGCCTTCTGATAGTTCTGGCTTTGTCAGTGTTCAGAGAAATCACTTTTCTGAGCTGGCTGAACCAGTGTGATTGTGCTCTGGGGATATTTCTAAGTTTAATTTTGGCAGCTCTTGCAAGTGCTGAGTGTGGGGCTGTTTAGAGCAGCTTATGGGTTTAGAGCAGCTTAAGCCCGTGGCTTATGGGTGACACCCTACCCTGGTTCTCACTAATGGCAGAAGTTCAGAAGTCAAAACAGAGGCCAGTAATGAGGAGAAAGGCAGCATTCCTGTGCTGGCTGAGCTGTGGTGCCCCAAACCAGGCAGGTGTCCTGCCAGTGCTGTCTGACCCTGCTGCTCAGGGCTTTGTCAGCCTCTTCCTTCATCCAGCTGTTGCTGAAGATAATGCACCACAGCATTCTAAAGTCAGCTGCAGCTGTATGAGCTCAGCACTTTATCCAGACATTAATTTTTGCTGGCATTTTAGACGTTTGCTGCACTGACACAGGCAGTGCTGATACACACTGGTGAGGGAGATGGTGAGTGATCTAACATTACAACTGAACTGTATTATTGTGCTCTTGCCATCATCTCTAATTAACAGATAAGTAAGTAGTACGGGCAGCACAGTCAGCAGAAGCTCAAGATGAAGCTTTTATCTAACTCTGTGCATTATTTGTGAACATCAGTCAATGCTAGGGCTGCAGTGGGTGGTAATGAAAGTAGAACGTGACATTTCTTTCCTTTCCCCATCTAATAATCTGACCTTTTGCATCACTCTGCTTTAAAGCAGCTGAGTATTTTGAGAGTAAACTGTTTTCCCCCACCCGCACCTTTCACTTTTCCATGTGAAGTGGAACAGAAATGCAGTAAGTGGAGGTGGAAGGGACCTCTGAAGCTGTTTGGTCAACCTCTGCCCTGGATCAGCTTTGAAGTTTTGTTGGTTTGTTCAAGGTCTTGTCTGGGTGGAGCTGGGATATCCCCAAGGGCAGAGCATCTCTGTTCTGGTGTTTTTTCATAGTATCTGATTGGAATTTCCCCTCTTGCATCTCATGTGAGTCACTTGGCTGCCAGACACTGGCCCAGTCTAATCCTACTACGTTCCTCCCAGTAAAACCAGTCTGGCTCTGGGGGTTCCTGGTGCTCCCGTGGGCTGGACCTGGAATGGGTGCAGGGTCCTGCTTGGCTCATTACAAAGTTCATGCTCCCAGGGCTGGGCTGAGCTCGTGTCCTGAGGAAATGCTTTGTTACGAGGGTGCCTCCAAGGTGCACGATTGGGATCTTTATTGCCTCTCCAGACCCGGATATATGGCCAAGCCAGCAGCCAATATTATTTCCTGTATGATCTGCCTGGGGAAAAAAAACCACTCCAGAAATATCTATTAGACCTACCCGTGTTTATTTATATATATAAACAAACTTTATCTATATCTGTCTATCTAAACAAATTTTTGCATTCCTCATGACCTTTCTGAATTCTTTTTACCTGGTGTTTTCATTATTTTTTTCCTTATAAAAACATTATTTTGATATTTTATTCTTTTTTTATGTTGTGCTAAAGGAGGAAATTTTTTTTCTGTAGCTCTCTGTGACTTTCTAGTGGCAGAAATCAATAATAGTAATTTTTATCAAAGAGAGTTGTAGTTTGCTTCTAAACTTACGTGGCTTCTACCTGTGTCTTGTATGTCCTGTGAGCTGTGAGTTTCCCTACAAACCCATCAGGGATATGAAACAATATTCTGGGTTACATGTCCTGTGTGTTCCCCACCACCACTACCACAATTCCTGCTTGTGTTGCATTATTAATCTTAAGGAAAATTCAGAATTTATGAGGTTTTTGGTGTTGGGCTGTTGAGAGGAACATGATATCTTTTGGCCACTTGTTTCCCGTTGAAATGAAGCAGTGGGGTCTAGCTAGAAATGTATTTTCCATACGAAAGAAAGAATTTTTTAGGCGGGAAAATAAGCCAACTGTTAAAAAATGATGGAACTGTTACAAAGGTGTCAAATTTTTGGTTTATCGTGAGAATTTCGTTGTCTGCAAATTTTAGGCAGAAGATTTAGTAAATCTGTGGCCTCTCTGAATTAGACCTGTGAAAGAAGAGAGTTGGCAGTGTCTCCTTTTGCCTTAGCTGGCATCATTTTCTGTGAAGTTGGACGGAAATAATCCTGGGAGATGTACTGAGCCAGGCTTTAGGCTGCTGTGCGATTAAAAACAGCGCCCAGGCTGCTCACACAGGCACACCTGGATTTCTGGGAGCTGCTTCTCTGTGCAGCCTGTTCTGCAAACAGCCCCTCGCAGCTGCTGTCTCGTACCCTGCATCTCAGAGTGCAGGAGTCCTGTTGCATTCAGCATCAGAATTTCTCTCCTGCAATGCACGAGGTGGGGAAGACAAAGGAGCTCTCGCTGCCTGTAGCACAGATGAGTCATGGCTCAGTATGTGGGTTCAGAATGCTTGGTGGAGATGCTGTCTTCGGTGGATCCATTAAAAATACAGGTTTATGATTAAAACTTCATTCAGTCATCTCCAAGAAATGGCAGAATTTTCAGATGCAATTAGAGCACAAGCTCATATTGTTTTGTTCGTGTTTGTTTCTTGGAAATGGATCAAGATTTTGAGAAATTCACTTCTCTCCCTTCTCTCCTGCATTTTTTCTAAAGGGTTTTATTTCTTCCACTCACCTCAGACCTTGTGGTACACAGTGTCAGCTGGGATTTCTGATGCCCTGTACAATCAATACAAACTGCATTTGCTAAATTATGTCTTTAATGAAATTAGATGCACATTCTTTCCATGCCTTCAACACGAGTTTGGAGCAATACATTGAGGCTGAAATTAGTAGGAGCTGCAAGTAATGAAACTGTTGTTCACACTTTCCAGGTAGGAGGTACTTAAGACAATTTTTTCCTTTTGTATTGATGGTTAAAAATCTGTGGTTAAAAGTTTTTTTTATTTTGTTTTGTTTATAGCTAAAGAGTACCAAAATCTTTCCTTGGGGAAAAGAAATTATTCTCTCTGGTCTTCCCCAGCTCTTTAATCATGCTTGGTAAGGAATGTTGCCCAAATTACCCTTAAATATTAAGCTGACTTAAAATTAAGACTGGAGGGAATGGCACAGCCATTTTTATTGTCTTTCCAAGCACTGGCAGAGGCACCAGGGAGGTGCTGGAGTCCCTGCAGGTGCCCAGGGAAGGCCTGGGGGTGGCTCTCAGTGCCCTGGGCTGGGTGACAAGGCTGGCATCAGTCACAGGTTGGACTCTGTGACCTTGGAGGGCTTTTCCAACCTCAGTGGTTCTGGGATCCTGGTGTTACTTTCAGTGCAGAGGTGTGGTTTTGCCCAGTCACAGCTGTTTTTATCCTTTGGAAAAAAAAATTATCGTTTGCCTTCTTACATTAAATAGGAGTAATTCCATTTTGTGTCCAGTAGGAGTTTGTGTAAGGAAGTTTTGGTTTTTTAAGTATTACAAGGATGTAATTATAAATTGTTATTTATTTATTAATATTAATATTTAATTGAATTTCATAATAATTAAACTAGAAGTAGTACCTTAACTATTCTGTGATCAATCTGCCAACACTTAAACTTTCTCCAGTTGGAATTTTCTTTTAGTATAACTAACTAACCTTTAGGATTAATTGATAGTGAAAAAATTGTTCTCCTGTACCTTAGGAGATGACTTTGCACATGTGTGTGTGTCTTCCTGGTTCCACCCTGTCCATTTCTTTTTATATCTGAGCAATTCTAGATGTAAAGTTGGCTTTTTAATTTTCTTTTTATTTTAAGCTTACACAATACTGTGGCTTCTATATTCTGCAAAGATGACTTTTCAGTCCACCATCACGTTAGAAGCTTCTTTTGGTTTCATTTTTGAAAATATAAAGTAGAGACAAAAAAAATCTTCTTAAGAGGCAGAGTAGATTGTGTGATGGGATAACTTAGAGAAATAATGACCACTGGAGATGTAGCTGAAGTTACTATTGGAATTAGGTGTACCAGAGGGTAATATTGTCTGGCATCAAACCTGCCAGTAGAATTTTGGCCAAGTTCTCTGCCTGTTTGTTAGCACGTTTTTGCTGCGTGTTGGCTGTGACCAAACTGCACTGTATAAATCCCCAGGAGGTTCTTTATGGAAATGAGGAGTACAAATACTCCTCAGTATTGAAGATCTGCATATCCAGAAACTGTATCCTCTTGGTTCTTGTTATATTGAGCTAAAAGCTTTGGCAGAGCCATTTCTAGAAAATTCCCATTCCTGGCTTTGGGATATGGACTTGCTGCTCACTTACAGCTCTCTTTAATGACAAACACTACTTGGAAGTGGCTTAATTGGATTGTCTGCTTAATAGCATTAGGATTGTTGTGCTGGTTTAGCTGAGCTCTAATGGCCCTTTGCTGGTTAAGAGATCAGTAAAGCAGCAGAATAAAAAGAGAAACTTCAGATTTGAGAGAAGAGTCTTTGCTCCTCAGAGAACTGCTGCCCCTGAAAGAAAAGGAGGGGGCTGCTGAAGAAAGTGCTGAATATATTTCCTATATTGTTTGACTCAGTTTAGTGGGAATGTTTTATTGCTGCTTCATAACTGGTTCAGCAACTGCACCTTTCAGTTTCTGGCCAGCCCTGAGGTTTGGCACAGGCAGTTGTGCCAGCACAGAGAAGATTTTTGGGTTCTGTTCACAGTCTTGGTCCTACAGCTTTAAAAGGGGATCTCTCAGACAGTCACAAACTCCTGGGAAGTGGGAGAATAAACTTCTGGGTGCTTTTAGACACTTCTAGTAAGTCATTTCTGAAAATAAAAATTTTGCCAAAGCCCTCATGTCTGGACAGAAGAATCAAAAAGAATAAATAGCCAAGTGTCCTAGTGGAGAGAAGAGTTAAATGAATTTTACAGGCCATGGTTTGTGGACATTCTTTATTGGGCAGAATATGGGTGGAGTTTGTGTGGGCAGTTGTGTTTAATATTCCTTCTGGCTCTCAGGGAGTTTTTGCAAACTGTTTGGGATGTCTGGTTCCCCATTAGCTCAGTGTCCAGATAATGCTTCATTGGTCCTGCTCTTTAATGTGCTTACAGGAGACTGCTTAGGCTGATAAAAACTCCTTTGTTACAAGTATATAATACATACTGAACCAAATTCCAAGAAGCAGATGGCTAATTAGATAGCTTGGTGATGCTAAGATGATCATATGTTCTAGCTCTGTATAAAAATTTAACAAAGCTTCATTTGAATATTTTAAACAGACTTACATAATGTTTTCTAGTTAGTATTAAGTAAGGTGAATACTGTTGGGATTGTCCACACTGATGTGAAAAGACATCAGAATTCTGTTCCCTGTTGGATTTGGGTTATCAGATGTTTAACTGGGATTCTCTTTCTTGAGGCAACACAAACTAAAGGAGGGGGTCTGTGGTTATCACTTCACTCTGCACATTTTTTCATAACCCCATCCAAAGTGAAATTAGATAAATACTAAATATACATGGAAAAATTATGTATTTTTTATTTGTAATAACATTTCTACCTTGATGATGAAATTCTGAGGCATTACATCATTGGAATAACTTCTTTTTGTGTGGTGTCTTTCTGTATGTCAAGTTGTTTTCACAGTTAAATTCAGGGAAAGAAAATACTACAAGAAAGTTATGACTAAAAACACTTCGAAAATTACAAGGGAGGGAGAAAAAAGGGATTACAAAGCTGCTTGAAATTCTTATTTGAAAATAAATGGAATGAGTGAAGTTCACTATGGAAATTTAGGGAAGACAGATATTTCCCAACAGTGAATGTGTTGCGGAAAAAATGAAGATAAAGTCATATAAGAGATGTATGTAAAAGGGGGGAAAGAAAATCCAATGAGATAAGTAGGGAAAAGGAATTCTTAAAGTAAGACAGGCAGCTTTGTAATTGGATCTAGGAATGGAGAAGTCATTCAATTGCTCATAAGCTGCTTCTGAAGAATTTTGTTTCCTGAGACTGATCACATTATATGGTGCCATACCTGCCTGTTTGGATGAAATCCCATTGTGTTACAAAGGTGAACTGAGAACACTTTCTACACAGTGCCATGGACCACAAGAGCAGCTTTTTATGGAGGCCAGAACTTAGGAAAAGCTTTCTCCTGTGTTTGGTGTGAAGAAATCAGCACGAGTTCTCCTCCCTTTCCCCTTCCTTCTTTTCATGATCGTGCCTTTTCAGTCTCAGGCTTGATAAGCAAAACGAAGGAGGTGACTTGCATTGTTTCCAATCTGTGCAGAGGCAAAAAGTATAAAATGCTTGATAAAATCTCTATGTTCTTTAGCTTGATGAACAGTTTTTAGAGACAAATTAAAATTTGAACTTCTAGAATGACCTCAGAACAAATCCAGGTTCCTGTTTCCTTGCAATCCAGTTGCTCATCTGCATCTCCACAGAAGATTTTCTAAGTTCCAGCCTCAAAGGAAGTGAACACTGTTGGCAGACACGTTTGTGCTGTATTCACGTTTTGGATTTTATTTAAAGTAGTCTGTCCAGGCAGAGGCAGGAGTGTTATTTGCAATAACCTTGCTTTTTGGTGCCAGCTGACTGAACAGGGCTGCTGCCATCCCATACAGTGGGGCATGGCCTGGCTCCTCTGAACCACACAAGAGGAGAGGGAGAAGATATTTGCCTCTCTCTTTTAACTGATTTCCTCTGTCCCTCTCCAACAAGCTGTCAGGTTGGAATGTTTGCCCCAGTTTTCTTTGTCATATGTAGAGGTAGTGGGTTGGCTGTTCAAAGCTGGCAGCAATCAGCAGATATTCTGCCAATAAGGAGAATTCAGATGCCACAGATGCCTTATAATATTGGGGGAAGCATTGGGATTCAGGATTCATGCTCTGAATTGCATTTATAGGCCTGTCACCACCCAAGTACTTGGACACTGAAGAGTTGTTTTCCCATATGGAACTTTCACTGGATTATTCTCTGTAAATGTTAAGCCAGTGGTTCTGTAGCTCTTCCTAATTCAGTTGTAGTTCTGTAAGTCATTGAATTTGTTTTTAGCTATCATCTAATGATTGAAGAAAAAATGCTCTCACCATTTGAAAAGACTCCTGTATCCTAATTTTACATGAACTCAGCATGGGTATTTTTGCACAGAAGAACAGATTGGAGTTAGAGGAATAATGTGAGTCCACACAAAATAGACAAGATTGGCTCAGCACGGATTCCTGTTTGCTCCTGCTACCTTGGAAACAAAGGATGGCATGACAACAAAAGCAATTCAGAAAGAAAGGTTAAACCTCCAAAACATTTGAAATGTATTCTTATGGGGAAACTCTTCCTTAGTGTTTCAGGATGGATTTTCAAGTTTTAGTGTACCTAGGTAAGAATTGTCTGTTTCTCTGAACCTCATCTTAGACTGAATCAAGAGTTCAAACTAAAAATATAAAGAGCTGATGTTAATGTATCAATACTTGAAATATTAAATTTTGCGAACAAAAGAAGAAAGGTCTAAGGTCCATCTGCAGCTAAAATATGTTTTAGTCTGAGCCATTCAAGGGGTTTTTTTGGAAATATTTTGTCAAAAGCTTCCTAAACCCAAGTGTTTTTTGTATGACTGGAATTAAAGGTAGGGGCCATAAAGATTTGGGGTTGCAGTCCAGCAGTGTTCTTGGCTAAATTGCTGCATTTTTTCTTAGCCCTGCAGTGCTCTGAGGTCAGCATGGCACAGCAGTGAGGGTCACTCAGCTCGTGCTGCACCTGGGGAGAGGTTCTGGAAATTCTGTTCATCCTTCTGGTCCTTCTGTGTCCTGAGGGGCAGCCCCCATACCCTGGCCATGAACCCACCATTAATGTTCTTTGAAGTGTTTGAGGTTTTCTCTTAAATTACTATTTTCTTTTTTTTTTACTTGTACTGCTCTCTGTTTTATTGTTCATATCTCTGTTCTGCAACTGTTAATTTCCCAATTAACCCAATTTATCCAGGTTAATGATACTGCAGACAAATGTCAAAATATGTCAAATACCAAATGCTTGAGCTCACATTCAGAATGGGTTCTCTGTAGTAGGGAACAGCATTATAGCTTTCAAGAAAAATGGAATTTTAAACATTTCTTTTTATAAGAAGTTGACTTACACAGGTGTAAGCTCCCTAATTCATTAACACCATGCTTTGCTGTTGGGTTAGGTCGTTCTAAGGCTGTGCCAAAAGAGGAAAGAAAGGAGGTATTTATGTTTTGAATAAACACTTCTGGTGTACTTTGAAGGTCTCTTTATTCATGCTGAGGCAGCAGCGAGGTGAACAAACAGTGTTTGCTTCCCTTTTCAGTTCATCCTCCAGAAGGGCTTTTCTTATTTGGTTGGACTCTTTCAGTGCAGTCACCCAGCAACTTCCAAGGGCCTTTGATTCAGATATTAATGAAAAATGCAACACCAGACAGAAAACAAGGGTCCTTAGAAAACCTAAATGGGAAACCTGCGAGTCCTGAAGTTCTGCTGCAACTCAGTAACAAGCCATTAGAATGGTACTTTAATTCTTAAATATACATTTCCAATAAGGGCCAAAAATTTTAAGATATGTTTTTAAAGCCATTTGCAAGTTATCAGGCTGCCAAGCATAGTTTGGGAACTGTACATGTTACAATATTACATCTCTCCACGTGACCACAGTTTTTACAAATCAGGAAAATCCAATACCAAAATACAGGTTAAAACTTCCCAAACTGAAGGCAGAAAAAAGTTTCCAGCAGGAAACCCTTGCATTGGTTTGATTCCAGTTTTAACAACTACATCTTCATACTCCAACAAGCTTTTCTGCAATTATCAAAAAGATTTTTTCTTTTTATTGCCACACAAGAATGAAGTACTGTAATACAAAAGATACAATGTATTACAAGTCAATTTTAGCAGACTTCTACCTGTATTTAGAAGTTGAGAGGAAAGAAAGGGCAAAGGATGTCAAAAGTTAAACAGAAAATGTAGGAACTCTTATGGTACATAGGGTCTACCTTGGAACTGGCACAAGCTGAGTCCACTCATACTTAATTTTAAAATGTAGACATGATCATTACTGGATTGGTTTTGTCAGTAATTATTTTTAACAGCCCAGTAAATGTGTCTGTTCTGTCCATTTGTCCATATTTGGGAACACTTGAATGCTCTTTCTCTAAAGTATTATAATATGGATGATAGAAAAGGACATTTATTACCTTGTAGCTATAAATGTGCAAATCTGAATTGCTAAAGAAAATGAGGCAAAAGTTTCTTTAAGTCCTGCAGTTTTCATCAAGGCATTTCTAATCTAAGAGGCTCCCAGTGCAGGAAGCTTCTGTTTGTCTTCGTGGCTGTACCTGTCACAGCAACTTGGCATTTTGCAGAGAGCTCCTAATGGGAATGGCATTCTGCTGGAATCTGTCTGCTCCATGCAGCAGGAGCACCCAGGGCTCCAAGTCCCTCTCTTCAAATGCTTTTGTGCTGTTTGAAAATTCAGCCACACACTGGACTGATGTTAAACTGTTTGGGGTTTTCCCTTGCTCAGTCTGGGGGGACGACGGTGGTTTCGTTCTCTCACCCAGCAAATTTCACTTTGTGAATGTCCTCTGCAGAGGGATGACTTTGGTCAGAACTGGGAAAATGTTTGGAATGTCTCTCAGTGAAAGTTGTAATAGTTCTGCTCCCTCAGATCACTGAAGTGTTTCATGTACTTGTGAAAAGGGAGAAACCTCAGGAGTCGTTTCAGCTGAACTCCACCATAAATATCCTTTAGTTATTTGGATCTCTTTGTGGGCTCTTCTTTTCTTACTCAACTATTGAAGCATTCAAACTTTGCATATTTCTGATGTAACTTCTTTAGAATGATGTCTAGAACAAGTTTTTTTCCTGGAAAATTACTGGAAAAAATGTTCCTTTCAATCTGTAGTGGAAATCAGTTATAAAAGGAACTATATGAGTCATTCATAAAACCATATTTTACAGAAAACTTTTTTTAAAATTTTTGGCATGCATTTCTTCACAATGCTTCCCATTATAATTGTTCTGTTCTAATGCTATTTTATTAGACCTAAATCAGGAATTCTTTGAAAACATCTTTCCTATGTAGCACCTAGAATTTGGCTGTAACTTGCTGCTTACAAATTTCCTCCTGCCTGGCACTGAGCTGAGGTGGGGGGAAAATCCTGCATCCAGACAGGACAGAGTTGTCAGCAGAAGTCATCTCTGAAATGAATTAAATGACAAGATTCAGGCTGGCAGGAAGGCTCCTTGTGTTTTGGTTACAGACTTTGTTTATATTCTTGCTGGATCATTTTTTATACTGATTTATTACGGGAGAAAATTGCATTCAGAGTTCATGTTAATAGTTTGAAAATCCAGCTTAGGAAGTGAGAAAATTTCCCAAAAATAGAAATATAGACCCTCCTCTAGTCTAAATGTTCTGCAGGTACCCTGATATAGAAGGAGCTGTGATCAGCCACACCAAGGAGAAATTTTCTGCCTGAATATATTCATTTTAGAGAATAATGGTAAGTGGAAAAATGACTACATTTTTTAGAATATGGTAAGGGAAAAATTAGAGACACGAAGAGGCAAAGGATGGTAGTAGTCATGTTTTTCCAGGAAATTACTTAAACTGGTGTGAAAGGGTGTCATTCATGATGGGACTGGGCTGAAGGGAAATACACAACTCTATATTCTGCAGTGAAATTCTTTTTCAGGCTGTCGAAGGCCATGAATGAAACATTCATACTTTGAATGAACATGTTGTCCCTGAAGACAGTCATGTTTTGAGCAGAATAAAAATAGTAGTTGAAAAAATGGAAAGGAGGATTAAGTGCGTTAAGCAAAGGAACAAAAATTTCATCTCAGAGAGCATAGCTGATTTCAAGTTTTTTATTATAATACAGCTTTGGGATGTTTTTTGTTGTGTTTTATGGGTGCACCTGTGTGCTGGAGCACACATGAAGTCCTAAAATTGAATAAAAAAAGAATATTTTGGCAGCTAAGTCACACTGCTGCCACAAAACAAGCCTGGGGGAGGATAATTCCTGCACTTTAGGTGGGGTGAGCTGTTACTCCATCCTCGTGGTCCTGGGCACTTCTTCCCTGATTTGCCCAGATAATGCAACAGTGAAGTCCTCATGCTTTCTTTCAGTTTGGAGACCTAGGAGACTTTTTAAAAGGAGTTTTCAATTACTGTTTCTGTTGGGCATTACACAGAGAAGGGATTGGAATAAGAGGTTAAGGTTATGACCTGCTGATTGCTTTTTGTATAAAAGCCTGTTATTCAAACTGGGAATTCCACAGGGATAGCAGCAGTCAGTAAGTGACCCACGATGCACAGTGTGCACTATACCTCTGTTATCTCCATGATTCAAATGATGTATTAATAGTTCAGATGATTAAAACAAAATTACATTAGCAGGAAGTAATCAGTGAAATGCATCCTTGCTCAAATCTGCTAAATCTACTAATACTTTTTTGGCTTTTAGTGCTGACTGGTGCAGCAGTGTAAATTTGATGCAGCATGCAGTCCAAAAGCCTCTTAGGCTCCTTTAATCTTAAAACCATGAAATGATGCAACTGCCCAATGTGTTGCTTGATTTGAGGAACAGACTTCTTGCTATAAATGAAGACCTATCACATGAACACAGATTTCCACTTGGAAATTCAAATTCCTTACCAGTTAATCCAAAAATTGCATTGCTAATGTCGGTAGTGGCAGGCTGCTATCAGGGTTTGGTCAGCCATACAAAGAGAAAATACATTAATTCTTCTCTTGAAAAATAATAGTAGCAGAAGTTACACCAAAAGCTCTGGCTCAATTTTTTTTTCATCTTGGAATTTCTATGCAGAGCGTGGTCAGACAGTACTGGTTTGTGAATTTGTAAATTTACAGGCAATTTTCAAATTTGTACACCTCTGAAAATTATTAAATTTCTGCTATCTGAAATTGTTAAATATTGATTAAAAGGTACATGTAAGTTAAAATGATTTTGTTCATGCTAACCCAGTATGTTGTATAAAAAGGTATAAATTTCATAGGTAACAGCCAGTATCTTGTCTAGTAGCCAAGAGCCCAAAAATCTGAAGTTCTGAAACATTTAGATGGGCAGAGGCTTCCTGTGAGTCTTGTGGCAGGTGCTGCACATAAATAATCCCAGAGAACACGGAGTATCACACATTTTCATTAAATTCACTGATTTCAGTTAGAAAACTTAATGGCAAAGCTTGCAACCAGGAAAGTTAGAGTATATTTTCCCCATCAGATAGAAAAGAGGCAATTAAGACATCATCTGGGTCAATGAATGAGTCTAGACACACTAATAGCCACCGGGGAATTTGCATCTATTCTTTCTGCGTGCATAATATGGCCAGAAATCCGTCCAAAAAGGGAAGGAATGAACTGGAAAGGCTGAAAGTCAGCGTGGTCTATTTATAGGGGACTTTGTTCTGCCTGTCCTTACACACAGGCAGCCCCTCAGGGAGCTCCCTGCAGCTCCCTCTGAGTTTGGAGGAGGCTCAGAGGTGCCGTGGTCAATGCCTGAGCCCTCGCTGTGCGGAAGGAGGGCAGCACTCAGGCTCCAGAACAGAGATAAAGCAGGTTGTAACCCCAAAGCCCAGCACAGAAGTCCTCAGTGAGTGTGGTGCTGATGGAAGCAGGAGGCAGAGATCAGCTCTGGTTTGGTCCCAGCAGCACAGGGGATCCTCTGGCTTGGGGCAGAGCCAGGCACAGCAGCAGGGCTGGCTCCCAGCTCAGTGCAAACACAGATTATCCCATTAATTTAAACCTTAGTTTGCTTTGTCTGACCTATACCATGAGATTAATCTGCTCACATTTAAACACCAGTGTTGTAAATGTTACACTGAGAGATGTCTTGGAGCCCTTTGTAGCTGTGGAGAGGAGTGAGCTCTGCTCAGATGTGATTCATCTCATCCTAAAGAATTTTTTTTAAGAGAGTAGCATCCATCTTTTCTAATACTTTTCTTTTTTACTTTTCCTCATAATGCAAGCAGTTTACATCAGGATGAAGCATTGCTTTTAACAGACATGCCTGCTTCCCTCTATTGATTACAAAGCCGTGAGCTCAAACAAACACAACCTCTGTTCAAAGTCTAAACATGCACGTGTGATAAATCCCACTGGTGCTCATTTATAAACCTGTAATCATCGGGCAGCCCAGGACAGGTCCCCCCTGCTGTGACTTGCTGAATCAGAATGCTCCAGCCAGGAAGGGTAACAGTTTTATTTTCAAATAAATGTCAATGGTAAACAAGACAGAAACCAAGTCGTGTGTTGCTCAGCAAAAGTGAAAACCTGGTTCTGTTTTGACAGTGCCCATTAGCTGAGCAGGGAGGAGAGCTCTGCTCCCATGGTGCTTGGAGGAGCTGGGAAGGCATTAACACAAATTTATTAACACCTGTGTGAGCAAAGCCATCACATGGACAGAAATGCTTTTTCCTCTTAAAGCAAATCAAGCTTTATTGTAAATTCTGTGCTAACAGAAGGATGAATGTGTAAGGCATAGCTGGAAGTAGAATTTAAATGCACAAATAATGCTGAGAGAGAGAGGTCATTCACTGAGAAGGCTGAAAGTCTCCTGAGGATGCTGAGGCTTTAATAATTCCTGGATCAAATTGAATAACTACCCTGAAGTAGGAACAATTTTCCCATGAAAGAGATGGTGTGGGGTTTCATTTTTGTCCTTTTTGCCATAGGCCATTTTTAAAACCCTTTAACCAAGTCTTACACGTAACATCCTGAAATGAAGATGCCAACAGAAAGCATGACAGGCCAATTTGTATTGTACAAAAGCTCCTGAAAACAAGCTAAAATCTGCATCTCTGTAAATCAGAACAGTGTGTGCCAGCTGCTGTCAAAACAACACAAGTATTATAGAAGTTTGACAGGTTTTGGTTGCATCTTGCTCCAAAAAATTGAGCTAGTTAATGCATAACATAAACTGCTACAAAGTTAAACTCTTACTTATGTTATTTTTTTTGTTTCTATTTGTTTTACATCAAATGACTAATTTACAAATGCTGTGAAGTGTAAAGAGCCAGTATTTTGATCCACATGGGTTTTTTTTGAAGGTGCAGGCCTGGTTATTTTCATTTTTTTAAGTGATGAATCTAGTGAACTCTCAGCACCCGTTTGTCACTAATCCACATCAGCCTCCTTTTCCCCCTCTCTGTAAGGTTTGGTGATTCAGTGACTCTTGCAAGGGAGCAGAACCCAGCTGGCAATGGCTTGTGGCAGGACACCACTTGCTCATCAATATCCTTCCATATTCCTTCCTATATTCAGCATATTCAGCATTTATCAAATCTGTTAACAGCAGCACAAAATGAATTTCCTGGTGCAGCTTTAACAGCAGAGGTGAGAGGTCATTTTTCCTGGAAGGATTTGGGGAATAGGAACTTTCTGATGAAGCATTTTCATGCAGGGGGCAGCCCTGAAGGCCCTGCAGTGCTGGGTCCCAAATGAACTGAAATAAAACAGTTGTGTATGTGCCAGCTTTAGACTCAGATTAGACATCAGGAGGAAACTCTTGGAGGTGGGCAGGCCCTGGCACAGGGTGCCCAGAGCAGCTGTGGCTGCCCCTGGATCCCTGGAATGTCCAAGGCCAGGCTGGAGCAGCCTGGGGCAGTGGGAGGTGTCCCTGCCATGGCACAGAGTGGGGTGAGATGATTTTTAAGATCCCAACCCAAACCTTTGAATGATTCTTTGCTTCCATGTTCTGTGGAAAGGCTTTCCTTCCTGTACTAAACATCAGGAATATGTCTTGGGATGAAGCTTTGTTTCATCCAACCTGTACAAGAACTTGACATTTCTTATAAACATCTTGCCAGTAAAATAGGGATTTTTTTTTCTTTTTTCTTTTTTTTTCCCTATTCATGACAGCAAAAATGGAATTAATGGCTGAGCTAAAGGAGAGCTGAATAACAGATTCAGCCAGAATTTCTTAGTCATGTAAAATGTTCTTATTAGATTAAAGTATTAAAAATCCCAAAAAGCTCAGAGATTTGCATATTCCTTTAATGGGTTATTTTGAGCTTCCATTGAAGCAGATACACTTTCAGCAGATTGACTTAAATGCCAGTTGGGTAATAGAGCAAGAAGAAAAACCATAATCTTTTTCTTTGGAGCAGAGAGTCATTTAAAGCTGAAATACGACTAATTACCACAACTGAACTTGTGATACCCCTTGCACTTGTTAATAGACTTACTGTGTTAATGTCTCTGTGAACACTTGTAAAACCCAAACAAAGAAAAAAAGCCCTTTTTGTATTTTTAAGACAAATACAATCTTTTGTTGTCCCTGACAAACAAAATAAATATATGAAATACCAGTTTACACCACGCAGCAGTAGTTTCAAAGCAGTTTGTATTTTTTGTGTCTTCTACAGAAGCTTAACATAACTGAAATAGTTTAAAGTGTTTTAAAAACTCTGTGTTGCAGAAATGGGAATGAAGTCCCATTATGCAGCAGGGAAATGAACCATGAATTCCTGATTACAGCAATACCTGGCATTACTATTATTAGTTGTAGTGTCAGCTGTTGCTTAGCAGAATTATGTCCAAGATGAAAATGTAAAAAAAACCCCTTTTTATTCTGCAGTTGAACCTTGAGGAAGTGCAGAGAAGGAAGCAAATCTGAAGGCAAGGAAAGGAAGGGACTGGGCTCTGTCCTCAGCAGGGTCGGTGCGCGTTGTCAGCGCTGCACGTTTTAAAAATAATAGAACACATTCTTTCTGTTCATTGTGTTTTGTTACTCATCTTCAAGTTGTTCCAAATTCTGAGTCACTTTATAAATCTGTTTTTTATGTGTTTTAGCCAGTCAGTGAGTTTCAGAACAAATGCATCCGTTGGGTTTCCAGCTGTAGAAATCCTCACCGACCGCATCCAGCGTACCTCGGGCAGCCTAGAGTGTAACAGTCAGTTACACAATTAATACAAAGTCCAACCTTTGGCTCTCGGGGTAGATAATGTTAAAATAAAGAGCAAGCAGATGGCTGGGGAAATGGGGCAAAACCCCAGAAAGGAGTTTTCCTCTGTGATTTCTGCCGTGAAGGTGCTGAGCCTTTGGTGAAAGCTCTGGTGTCCTTCCACAACCCAGGTCAGCTGCTCTGAACTGGAAGGAGCCTGGCCCTGTCCTGGAGCTGCAGGTCAGGCACTTCCCTGGCTGATTTGCTGCTCTCCAATCCTTTCCTGGGCAGTAACTTGGAATATTTTGCTGCATCAGCAGAAAAGCAGTGCTAATGTGCTCAGGAGGGAATGCTTGGATGAGAAAATGCATTTGTGCCCACTCATCCAGGAGTGTCTGCAAAAAGAAGGGTCTGGTCCAGGGCAGGAATGAGCAGCTGGAAAGGTTTCCTTCAGCAGAGCTGCTGCTTTGTGCCCATGTGAAGCAGCTGTGGAACTACAGCTCCTTGCTTCAGCAGGGTTTGACAGGCTGAGCTTGTTTTTAGCTTGTTTTTACCTTGTCCATCAAGCACAGTCAGTCTGTGTCACAGGAGAGTTCTTGCTGCACTGCAGCTGTGGGCTTTGGATGTTGTAGCTTTGCCCTCTGATTTGGAGGGATGTTTTCACCCATACTGGTGAAGAAATTGATTTTCTAAAGAAGCTTTCTATGGAGAGAGTCTGGCTGGAGTCTTCTGTGACCTCTCACATTCTCTGCCTCTCTCCTGGCCATTTGCCTAAGACAGTTCAGTCCCTTTAGAAGCCTCATTCTCCTCTGATTTTAGGAATTACATATTTGCAAATTAATCATGATAGCTTTAAAGCACACTTCCAGCTACACTGAAAATCCACAGTGCATCCAGGTATTATGGAAGTTTGGTCTCTTCTCTAGTAGTTTGTTGATGTGTGACACTATTCTGTGTGTGGGATGCACTTGTCCAAACTTTGGAGCCTGAAATTACTCGTACATTTATTATATCCCTCCAGCATAACTCATGCAGAATTCATCTGTTTGCATGCCACTTGGAGCCTCCTGGAATTTGTTATTTTCCATCTGCATCTCTAACAGTGTCACATTGTTTATGGAGAGAACATGCAGTTTTCTATAAATCACTTGCTTTCATACAGTTTTACTGCATTATTTTACTTAATTTGTGAAGGATTTAAACACCCTGCAGTGTGCAGCATTACAAGGCATAAAGTGATTGAAAATAAAAACTATTTTTGGCTGAAATAACGGAATATTCACCATCAGAAGTATAAAACAGCATTTAAGTGTGGGTGAAATGTAATGAATGAGCTGCATTATATAAAAGCGTGTTACTCAGGCTGTTAATTATAAGGACTTAAATTCAAATCTTGCAAGGGGAAAAAGTGGCTTTTTTATCTTGCTCCAAACTGTTTGTGGGATGATCTTTTTTCCAAACTGAGGTCTAAGGAGAAGCATTGCCAAGTAGAGACACTGTTCCGTTAGAACTTGGACATTGAACATTGAATATTGAATTCAGCAGTCAGCACTGAATATTGAATTCTGCATTCAGCCTTGAATTCTGTGATTTGGGAAGCACGAGGTGTGAAAACGTGGACAGGAGCTCTGAGGAAACTGCTGCAGTGGGGTCACTTGGCCCAGGCTCCCTGGATCATGTACCCTGTCCAATAAACCTGCAGATTTTGTCCTGCTTTCGGTTTTCTTCTTTTCCCATTGTCACTGCCCGGGCTTTAGAGCCCAACAAAGAAACCTTGTCCCCCTGAAGTGTTTTAATTTTGCTCTCTGTGTCATTTCCCAGGGGGCTCCTGGGAGCCACTCACCAGCACTGCTCACGTATGTCCTGTGCCACGATGATTTGTGTATTCTCGTGTTTGTGGTGCTGTCCTTGCACACAGGGACACAGTTGTGCCCCAGAGGGGTTTGGCCGTGTGGCAGCTGGCCAGACACAGCCCCTGGGCTGTGCTACCCTGCAGGGCTGTGCCCGTGTGCTCTGTGTCAGTGACTGGCTGCTCCCAGATGTCACTTCGGGGCTGCGTGCCACAGCAAGTGCCTGGCTTCTGTTGGTTGTTTTTTTTTTCCTTTCTTTCCCCTGACTCACTGAAGTCTAGCAAAGTGCTGCAGATAAGCAGAGAGTCCAGTGATACATTTCAGACGTGTTTAATTCTTTCTGCAAAAAAATAAAATAGGCCCTTTGTAACTTAGCCTCAGACCTAGCGAGATGATTTATATATATGACACCTCTAGCAATGACTTTTCACTTAAAATGGATGCATCCACTAGTACTTTTATTAGTTCTGGAATAATATGACATTTCAGGCACCCACAAGTGTATTATGGAGACTTTGTTAAGCTGTAGTTTCTGATTATGTTAAATGTATATTGTAAAAAAATACATTGCTTTGTTGCACTGTAAGTAAGAACAGGGACAGCTAGTCAGGGGAAATAGTTACTCAGGTCAGACAAACTTTAAAGTTCAAATTGGTTGGGTTTCAGTGGTTTCTGTGGTTTCTTTTTTATTAATACAGTTGTTATATTTTTAAGCTCCCATGAAAAATAGGAGGATTTCTTATTTTAACTGTTAGTAGTCAGTGCTTCTAAAAACTGTCAACCTGAAGCTCAAACTTTGGCTCTTGTTTTCCTTACCAAGTTATAGATTTGACATTCAATCACAGAGTGCTTTAAGTTTTTTCAGTTGCCTTTATGCCTTTATGACCTGACTTCTAAAGTGCCAATGCCATGCAGTAAAGCCTTGGATAAAACCACTCTGCAAAGACAGTAATGACAGAAATTGATTTGCTTCACTTCTGCTCTGTAGACCCTTAATGCATGTTCTGTGGTGAGTGGGAATGAGTTGAAATCTCATCCTTCTTGTTATTTTTTTTTATTTTGGTTTGAGTCATGGCTTACTGAATTCCAGGCCCTTGTTGCTGCTTGAAAATTCTTGGCCTGTTGGAAGCAATATTCTCGGATGAATGTCAGCTGATTTATCACTGCCATTCATGCCTCGTTTTTCATTTGTGCTAATATATTGCTTTTAGTAAATACATGGGAGAGGGAATAATGTTTACCTTTCCATATCATGAGAATACTACTCAGTCTATCTGACAGAAACTAAGAAATGCTGTTTACATTGCTGCTTCAGTGAGCCAGGAAAGACTGCACAAATATGTCATGAGCATGCAGTGGAAAATGCTCTTCTACAATTTTCACAGTCAGGGTTTTATATGACTTAGTAACAAGAATAACAATGATTGTTTCTAAGAATCAAGAGCTCAAACACAGACTAAATTTTGGGGAGCATTTTAAGATAATTATCAGGTTCTACGAGTGCTGTCTCTGCTTAGAAATGCTTTGAAATCTTTCTCAGCCACATGGACACAGTGAAGAAACCGTCTCAGCTCTGTGACCTAATCATGCCAGAAGGATTGAGTTTCAACACTGATAACAGGTTTTTGTCACGTGGATACTTTCCCTGGTATTAATCTCAGCTACTCTGGTGGTCCTGCAGTTCTATTTCTGTGCTGTCTGAGCTTCCATGTGCCGTGTACTGAGCTAACTTGGGGAACTGCTCCAGCTAAAACCTAACATTGCCAAAAAAAAATGGACTGCATAAGTGTTTGGACGTAGAAACAAGCAGGCAGGGCCACTGGTTCTGACAGCAATGTGCCATATGTCAAAGTAAAGTGGTTACTTAACAGTGACTGAGGGAATGATGGCTCTGCCAGCTCTGCGTGCTCAGGATGTGCTGCCCCAGGGGTGCAAACAGCTGAGCTGGGTCAGCCCTAAGCCAGCCTGGGCCAGCACTGAGCCTGGCTGGGCCAGCACTGAGCCAGCCTGGGCCAGCCCTGTGCAAGCCTGGGCCAGCACTGAGCCAGCTTGGGCCAGCCCTGAGCTGGACTGGGCCACCACTGAGCCTGGCTGGGCCAGCTCAGGAGGGCTTGGCTTGCAAGCCTGCTGCTGGGCTCAAAGCCTGATGGCACAGTCTGGTCAAATGTTCTCAATTCATGCTCAGAATGTGCCTATAAAAGTTACAGGGAATATAAAGGGAGAATTCCCACAAGCCTGTAGTGACTGGATGAGGGGCAATGGCTTCAAACTGATGGAAGATTTAGGTTAGAAATTAGAAAAATTAGGAATTAGGAAAATCCTTCCCTGTGAGGGTGGGGAGACCAGCTGTGGCTGTCCCTGGATCCCTGGCAGTGCCCAAGGCCAGGCTGGACAGGGCTGGGAGCAGCCTGGGACAGGGGAAGGTGTCCCTGCCCACGGCACAGAGTGGTTCAGGATGATTTTAAAGTCCCTTCCAACCCAAACCAGTCCATGGTTCTGTGATTCTACCTGATGAAGAATTCCACTGACTGTTGCCATAGGGTTTTCTTGCTGCAAACCTCCCATCTCAGCTCCTTCTTTGCTTTGAATTTATTTTACATGAAATGGTTTACGGCAAATATAAATAATTTGCTCATAATTAAATGACATGTTTCCATGGTTTCATATTTTGTTATTTATGTACTGCCAACCTCTGAGCCCACAGGTACTTCTTATAAATATCATTTTTGCTATTGGAATGAATTACTGTGACTTATGTCTTTTAGTCAGCCATGTAATTTTGATAACTTCCAATCCTACAAAATTAATCTGCTTGTTATGAGTAAATAATTTACCCACCAAACATACTGTGGAAAAGAAATCTGAGGGTGAATATTCTTAATTCATTAATTGATTTCCCAATGTGTGTTTTGTCTCGTGTGTTGTCTTACATTGGCAGCAAATTTCTGACTGTAATTAGTCTAATGTGGAGTTTACAATTTTTGTGTATGCTGTTTTTGTTCCTGAGAAGTTGCAGTTTCTTTGAGATGAAATGTTTGCAGTGACTGATGAGAGCAGGAAGGAGATATTGAAGTTTCTAGCAGATGACCCTTTAATAAGATGTATGTAATTGGATAAGACTTGCAACAAATATTGGGCATCTGTTGGGTAACATGGAAATAATGAAGAGAAACAGGAACTGGAAAGATCTTTAATTAACAAAACCTCTTCAGTTTCTTGATATAATACTACTGCTGAAAGAGAATGAGTGGATAGGATTAAAAAAACTAGCCTGAATTCTTTGAGAAAAGTGTCTAAAGGAATTATTAGCTGGTTTTATTAGTAACCAGGAACTATCAGTTGGTTTTATTAGTAACCCTTAAGTGCAAAAGGAGCTGAACTTCATCTTTTTTCTCCATATCCTTTGAAAATTTCAGCCATGTCTTTCGAACCTTTCTGTTTTAAAATGCTTTTCTCTATTGAAGACACACTTTTGGTAGGTTTAGACACACAGAGAATAATTACTGACAAAACAAACCATAATAATGTGTGCTTTCTTGGAACGGAACGTGTGGAGGCCTCAGGGCAGGGGTGGCAGGAGGCTGCTGGCTCTTTGTGAGGTTGTAGTCATCCAAAAACCTGGAGAGGAGAGGAGGTGAGAGGCTCATTACCATAGAGCAACTCGAGTTGCTGCTGTGTGACATCTTCTGGCATCATCCCACCCCCTCGTTCACACCTTCCAGTGGATCTCGTCACATCTGAAGTCATCTGCTGATCATCTCTCACCTTGAAGCCTCTCAAGTCTCCTCACAGAAATCTCCACTCAGGACTGTGTCCTCACAGGTATTGCAGGAAGTTTATTTCTTGTGGTTCAGTGCTTAGGGTATGGCTCTGTTCGTATTTGGAACAGCTTGTTCAGTGTCATCCTGGCCTCACTTCTTGCCATCCTGAAGAAAAATAAACATTATTTGGCAATAACGAAATTAGTGTGTGGCTTGTGTTCGCTGGCAAGGGAGGTTCATTAATTTTGTTAGCATGTTATAGCATTTCTCAAACACAACTGAAAGCCTAAATTCAAAATACCCCAAAACACTTTAATGTTCAGCTCTTGGCATTCAGCTCTGGCATTTCCCTTATTGTATTGGTGTCCTTACAAATCACACTCGCAGGAAATGCTTTGGTTTGCAGCTCGGTATCGTTAAATTGTGAAGATGCAGGAAAAACAAGCTGTAAGGTTGCTGCTGAAGGGTTCATGGCAGAACCTCACAGCTGTATGAGCTGCTTTCCTTACTCCATCAGTTTCCCAGGCTTGGAGCCGCAAGGGCTCAGCCGTTCCTTGGGAGCGAGGCGCAGGCCGCGTCCCGTGGCCCGTGGGGGTGATTTAACGTGAGGTGAAGGATTGAGAAGCCACATGAGTCTTTCAGAAGCCTGTGTTCCATGCACTGCCCTGAGTGACCAGTGCTGTTTCAGCTCGGCTGGCAGCGAGCAGCAGCTCTGGGCAGCCCTGCCCATGGCAGCCCCTGGGCCCGGCCCTGCCCAGCTGGTCCTGAGCTCGCGGGTGGAGCAGAACGGGGAGAAGGCACCGTGGGACATGGCTGCTCTTGTACCAGCAAAGCCATTGCACTTGCTCCTGGTTCTAGACATGAGTTACTCACTGAGCACCTCATTTCTCATGCTGCACGATGTGACTGTGGGAGATTCTCTTGTAGTAGAGGCTGGCACTGTGATTTTCCAAAAGCTCTTTGCTTGCTGTCGATGTCTGGAATTCCAGCTGTATTAGAGAACAAAATGCAACCCAGCAGCTGCATTCTGGAGAGTTTGTTTCAGCTTGTATCTCATCATTTCATACAGCCTTAAAATATGTGATTCTAATATGTGCTGCTTCCTCCTGCTCCCTCTCCCAGCCCTTGGGTTTTGTGCTGGATGATGCCTCAGGCTGAAGGAGCTGTTCTGTTTAAACATCCCATTTCTGCCATTGGGGTCACTGCTGAAATAGCTGAAAAATCTGAAGAACAACTGCTCAGTGTTCACAGGAAGCAGTTCTGGGCTCTCCTATTGTGCTAGCTCTTTAATTGGAAGAGCTGAGCTGTTCCTCACTGCTGTGCCTGTGCTCAGCTCCAGAGCAGATGAGAGCAGCACCCAGAGGAGCTTTGTGGCTGCAGAAAGCACATTAACAGCAGCAGCTTCTTCAACTGAAGTGAATTCAAACTGCAGAAGTGACAGAAAAAGTCTGTGATTGTGGGTCACCTTTTTTGTTGGTACGAGTTCTCAAAATAGCAATTTCAGCACTGGTTTTGATAGATGGTTTCTGGGTTATTATTCATTTATAAAATGGGACACCACAAAGGAGGCAGATTAATGGTTTTGTGAAATTTTAGCGAGGGCTTTACATGGAAACAGTGATCTCTGTCTCAGAAAAGTATATAATTAACAAGTAGATTGAAACAGTGCTGAATATTTCATATTACATTAAATCCTCTAATATTTTGAAACTCTTCTTCAGTTTTGCAAATACTGTGCTGCAGTTTTAGTACAATAAACTATATCATGTACCTTCTTTTTCCTGTATGGAAGGCAGAAATGACAAATCTGGTATAATATGTATCTAAAGATAGTATTCAGACAGATCTGAATATATTATGTGAGGTATTTTACTAAATCCAAACTGTCTCAAAAGCGTGTTAGGTATAAATTTCTAATTTAAAACGTGCAGGTATATATTTATCATTTTATCCCACGGTACTGCCAGGTCTGCCAAAGTTGTTTGGGTAAACGTAAATCATATGCATTCCTGCCAGGCACACAGCCTGTATTTGCACACTGTTGTGGAGCTTGCAAAGCCAGCTTACCAGAGACATCCATCTGTTTTCTACTTAGTGTAAAGGAGTTAATGACCTGAGTAGTTAAGAGTGTCCAGAAAATCTGTATAATCCTTTCACACAAATAAGATATTGTTGCATCTAACTGTTACTTTCTCTCAGTTAAAAAAAAATTTAAACAGCAGAGTTTACAGTGATCTTATTTCTGTCCTCCACCCCAGTTTTTTTAGTCTAATTGAACTTGACCAAGCAGAAAATCTGCAGCAAGGTCAGAGGTATGAACTTGAGATTAGGCAGAGCAATTATTAGCAGGTAGACATGGAGCTTTAGAAACAGGAATCAACCCTAATTTACCAATATTGATTTCATGTATTTCTACACCTTGCCCCCAGGGTAGGTTTTTGAGAAGGCAGCTTGCCTTTTGCAGAAGCCATGATGAAAATGAAGGTAGCCCACGGGCCAGGGAATGTGTAGCACTACACAGATTAGTGCTGTGAAGGTGCTGTGTGACCTTGTGGGCTCATCAAAGAGCTTTAAGAGGCTTAGGAACAGGTTAAGGTGATGGGCAGAGATGTTGTTTTTCTTATTCACTATCTTAGCTTGGAACAGACTGTGTCTCACTGGGCTCCAGGCTGGTTTAGTCAGAAGGGAGTGGGAAATGCCAGGTGGAAAGATTGCATAAAGCAGTTGTAAGTGTTAGCCTGGCTACTCCTCTGAGACAGCACTTCCTTCTAGATGGGGTGAAACACAGCCACAAAAGCAAGCTGGTGTATTTTAAATTATAATGTTGGAAAACTTGGGGTAATTTAGTTTTTAAAAATTCTCACTGGATTCAGTATGTTGGTAGCAGTCAAAGGTAGGGCTGCTTGTGACTTGTGTTTGCTTTATAATCTACAACCTTGTTTATATTTAGTGTAAAAGGGATTTTCATTATGTTTTTACAAGTTATAATATGTTCAGAAGAGGAGAAAGACAAATATTGCTACATCCTGTATCTTAATTGCTACTCTTCTTGTTTATCTATTCCTAGTAAACTCATTTGAACAGTACTTACTTAAACAACAAAGGTAGTTGGTATTTAATTGATTTTTCTGTTTTGAAGTACTACCCTATTTCTGTTTATTGAAATTTCTATTTTAATCTTAGGATGATCTAACACGTGCCATATTCATTCATTCATTCATTGCTTGGTGCTGTGCAGAAAACACAGGCCAGTCACTGATACGGGCCCCTGGGGGAGATTCTGTGGCCTCAGTGAGAATGCAAAGTGTGTGAAACAGCAGCACAGCAGTGACTCCCTGCTCCAGTCTCCTGCAGAGACTCTGGAGTGCTCTGGAACCCTCTGAGTGTAGCCCAGAGAGGGTTTTGTTCTTACTGAGCTTCTGTGGGAACTCCTTAGTCCAGTTCAGGATCAGTTCTTATTTAAAAGCCCCAAATCAGGAGCCCAGCAACGAATATGGAGTGTGCACAGAGTTATTTCCCTCCTGCTGCCCACGAGACCTCCAGTGCTGCTTCCTCTGCTATGGGAATAAATCACTCAGACTCCATTTTCTTCATGGTGGAAAAAGCCCATTCTTTACTAATGTAACTCGTTTTTATACAGTTTTACAGACCTCGTGTGGGACTCCAATTGGTCAGTAGCTTTCTTGCCCATTACTTTATTGGTTACTAAAAGTTCTTATCCTGTATTGATTGGTCACTCAAACCCCCAGTGTGTACATGCAGGAAAAGTTGTGAGAGATAATTTTCATTTTTCCATCCAACGGTGTAAAACCAGTTTATACAGGTGCTAGTTGTTTTTCACTCAGGAATAGGTTGTTTTGTTAAGGAATTGCTCACACCAAGATTGCTTTCACATGGGAACTTGCAAAGTGCTAGCTTGACAAGGCCAGCTACTGATTTTAGGAGAGCAGGCTTGATTTTATGAAGCCTTTCTTTACGATTTGTCTACCTTACTACAACACTCTGGAATAATCAATGCTTGAAACCTGAAAACAAATTGTGTGCCTGTTGTTGTGGGGCACCCAGTAATGCCATGACAGTGGAGCCACAGCTTTGGGCTTGGTTTAGACAGGAAAATATGTGATTTCTACACTGGTTAAAATGTTATCCATTCATTATTTGAGTTGGGACAACAGTCTTGACCACTGGTCAGTGGGCATGGTGGTATTTGTTCCAAGGTTGGACTTGATGGTTTTGATGCTCTTTTCCAACCATAATAATTGTATGATTACAAAAATGAGTCAAAGATGACCTGGTTTCTCTGTAGATGGTAACTGGCAGTTCAGCTGGACTCTCTGGCAAATATATTCTCTCCACCCTTTAGGTTTGCAGCTGAATTTGTTTTACTGAATAAATAAATACTGTGGCGTAGTAGAGCTATTTATATCTAGTGGAAAGGCTCACCTACTCTGTTCTTTTTCTTCCAAAAGTGGGAGTTAACAAGTGATTTAAAAAAATAAATCTCTTGACCTTTTCTAGTAGTTCTCAATGGTAAAGCATGTGACTTCTGTCTTGATATTTTTTACCCCTTATTCTTTGGAATGCTTGTGGTTGTGGAGCTCTTCAGTCATACAGCTGAGTGATGTGTGGGCTCAGCAATGGCTTTGCTTCTTTATAGATCATCTAATAGAGAAGATTGCTTCTATTTCTGTTATTTATGATTGCAGTACTTCACTTTGGTCCCATCCATCTGTGTCATACATGAAAGCCATTAGCAGCAGTATTTTTTAGCAGCTAACTCTCACCCGACCATATATCAGGATAATCTTTTCACTCTACATTATTTGGAATAAAGCTGGAAATTTCCAGAGGAGCCTTGTAACTCCATGTGATGACAGTATATATATGTATTATTGATAACAACATGTTTTTCTCAGTGCTGTGCCTGGACAGAGCAGTGTTGGGTAGAATGAATTGCCCTCCATTATGTACCATAAATCCCACAAGCCCTGTCGAGCATCTTCAGCTTGTTTGTTCTCAGAATGCACTGAGTGTTCCTTCCCAGGTTCTTCCTTGGTTTTGTTCTGCCCAGTTGGCATTTTCTGCTCTCTGGGAGGGCAGGGAGCAGCCTGGGAGGTGCCACGTGCCAGCAGAGAGCGAGCAGTTAGTCTGGTTTTACAGCACAAGGCCTGTTTTGTTCTCTGCATCCCTCCCTGTTTCCCTCCCTGGGCTGCAGGGAACCTTTGGCTCCAGCAAGTCCAGAGCTGGAGAGGATGGAAGCTCACAGCCAGATTCTATATATACACCACAGATCAAAATCACACTGTCAAAACACGAAAATACCTCAATAATTTTCTTTTTAATTTTAGCTGTCAGCCTCGAGATGCCACTTTGCTCTCGAGCTACTCTGCATAATGTGTGCCAGCTCACTTCAGCTCATGGTAGAGTGTAAAGGAACAAATTTCCTGAAAGCCTGTGCAAAGCAGTGTAATACAGCTTTCATTACATGAAGGTGGTGAACATAATGTGAGTTTATAACAGCTGCAGTAGCTGATGTGAAGCTCTTAGATCTTCAAAACAAGTAACAAGTGAGAGGTTATTTTTCATCTCTATTCCTAAAAAAAAAAAGACACGTTATTTTAGGCAGATGACACTTTGTTTGCACTTAGCTGAACTAAGTAAATTTTTACATGAGTTCTCCAGATCTGTGTTGCTCCATGAAATAAGGAAAACACTAAAAACAAATGCTAAAATACAGTCCAGTGGCTGGATTTCAACTTGAAAATTTGGATGTTAAATTACATGTGCAGAAATGATGGCTGTCAGATGGATTTCAGTTGACACTTTTTCTTTTCCCTTTGGATTTGTGATTCCATGAAAGTTTCTTGTTGCATTATTTCTGTGTGGAACTGTTTGGTTCTCTTCTGAGTATTCTCAAAAGGTGAGACAGGTCTGATGCTTTTGGATCACCTATTAAGGAACCAGGCTCTTTGGAGATAAGCCACCTATTACAAATGGAAAATAAAGGACAAAGAATGAAGGCTGTCCATGTTGAGTTGCCCCCATCAGGCAGTCTGTTACTAGGCTGGACACAAATTCAGTTTTGAGAGTTCAGTAACCAACACCAATAATCAAAGAGTTGGCATTTTGGAGGTGTAGCCCCAAGTCCAAAAGGACAAATCCTCTGTTGTTTGCTTACTCTGGCAGCTGAATTGTCCTTTCCATTGCAGTGTGATGAGCATCATTTCCAGGGAAGTTCACAGCTAAAGTTCACATGCTGGGACAAACAGTGGCACTCCTCTTCCCACATCTTTATCTCGATGCTTAAATCATATTAAAAACAAGGCTGACATTGTCTCTGGTTGAATGAATTCCTTCACAGGCTCTGAGAGGCTGTCAGCTCAGAGATAGGACGTGACTGTGGTGTTTCAGAAATTCTGCCCAAAATAGATGCCCAGATATGCAGTTTTCCTTACACACATTGCTGAATAAAGGCAGAGCTGGAGCAGCCACTCCAAGGTCCTAATTGGAATGGCAGGCACTGGTGAAGCAGCTCCATTCTACAAATCTCCAGATATTCCCACAATATTTCTCAGATCTTCTGCAGATTATATTCTGCACACACTATATTTTGCAACTTTTACAAAAGTAGTTAGTTAACTTCTTTATTTTCTGCAGGATACACCAAGATTTTTTTTCCATGTGGTTTATTCCTGAAAACACAAATCAGTCTATTGTCCTTGAAACTGGAAGATCTGGAACCAAAAATATGATCTGAAAGTAAAATATGACTCAGCTGCAAGTAATATTAATGGTAATTGCCACTTAGTGATCTTTCAGTTGGTAGAAAACAAACCATCAAAATGATAATTGCAGGATTCACTGGGATTTAGGTTGATTAACAGACTAGACAACCAAATGGGCAGCAGCCACTGAGCCAGAGCTGTGGCTCAAGTGGAGTCAGCAGAGCTAATCTGGAATCAGTGGAGCAAAACCCATTCATTCCCTTTTCCCAAGAATGAACATATGCCACGTCGGAAATAGAACATTTGGAAACAATTTCTGCATGGGATACTGATGAGAAATAGCTGGGAGAGAGAGAAGGGTGATTTAAAGACTTCTTTAAAGGCAGACTTAGAGGTGGGGATGAGGCCAGCCTGGCATTAATGGGATCATGGCTGTGTCTGCAGGGACCTGCAGGTGCACCTGGTCACAGCTCTCTTCGCCATTTAGTTTTGAAATAAATTTATGGGTGTTTTAAATGGGAAAGAGAAGTGTTAAAATTGCCTCAGGCAATGAGCTCTTTAGAACAATTTAGATAATTTAATACGTTTTCCCCTGAAGTTGAGGAAGTTCAATGCTTGCAGTTGTTAAGCAATTCAAGTGTATTTTATTCTTAAGATTTGGGAAATAGTGTGTTTTTATGTGTTGGAAATGCAAAATTTCAAGTATACAGAGGACGCATTACCTATAAACAAGCTGTGAATTACTTTTAAATCATTTCATTATAGTCTCCTGACTCACTGTTTGATGACACTGTGTTTTTTACAAGGTTTTTTCAATGTCAAATCTTGATTGTCTGTTTCGTCGAAATGTGGACCAATTTCAAAATATCTGAATTAAGTTTAATATTATGAAAGAACCCACAGTGGGGGTGAAAAGCTGGAATAGTGACTCTTAAAGCAAGCACCCTCAAGCAAATTATTCTTTTGCTGTGGTTTGGATGGACCTGTGTGTCCTGTGTCACAACCTATGGCCTCTATCCCGTGGCAGGAGCTTTTTTATCTCAGAAAGAAAAAGTTCTTTGAGATCATCCATAAATTTTAAATGGGCTTCACATTGCAATCAGGAGCTAATTTTCTTTTCCCATTATCTCCTGCCGTTCTGTGCTATGAGAACACTTTGTTCTCTACAACAGCCTCACTCAGAGAGCTCTGCTCCCTCACAGAAGTAATTAACTGGGAAAGACTTTGGATTTTTGTAGAGACCTTTCCCAGGCGTGCAGGGAACAAATCCCACACCCAAGGATGGGTTTCATTCCAGCTTCACATCCCTCACTTCTGCCTCCTGGATGCATATTGACAGAGAAGGATTTAGATTCAGGAAATGTGGCTTCGTAGAGCTGCTCATCTCACACTGTATTTGAGCACTGTGGGCTGTCTTCAGCATTAAAGATTTATCATTGTGTAGAGTCTCTTGGTTTTTAAATGTGAATGCTTATCTCCTCTTGAATCACAGTGTGTGCTTGATGTCTCCTGTCGTTATTTTACATGGGACTCCACTTGCATTCATTGACTTACAGGTGATATATTTAAGTTTTATTTTATATTTGTTACAAAATAAGAAAAAAAGGAATACCAGCAACACCCTCTCTAACTGTTGTTTCCCCTTTTTTTGCCAGTTTGCTGTTTTGTGGTTCACAAGAGGTGCCATGAGTTCGTTACCTTCTCCTGTCCTGGGGCTGACAAGGGGCCCGACACTGACGTGAGTACATGGACATTTCTGTTTTACACAGATTGATGTGTTACACCCAGGAGAGTGGATTGCAAACAGGATCAATGGGTTCTTCATGACAGACAATTGAGTCCAAGTGGGCTTTAACAGTTGTGAAGTGAACATTTATGGACTGTAAAATCTATTTTTGGTAAGAGCAGTAAGCTTGAGTGTGTGACTAAGAACAATATCCTCAGAATGTGACAGCCCTGAGGGTTCACCCAGCCATGAATCAGCGTTTTATTTTCTTTGCTTTATGTCGGATGTATTTAACGTTAACAATTCCCAGAAAGGCTGAAGCTTACTCTGAGCTTTCTTTGTACCTGTCTTATCTCAAAGTGTACCTTTTGAGCTGTCTCTGGTCCTTGTCTCACTGCACACAAAGATCTGTAGCTCCACTTAAATGACAATTTAATCTTGAGCCAGCTGGCTTATTGTGTTTTTTTATTTTATTTTCATGTTTGAGCTAGTCTAGGAGTCTGGATACTCCCATTCCATCCTGCTCTCTCAGTATTTCTGTAGCATTTTTGGTCCACAACCAGTTTTTCCTCTCAACACATCTGCCTGCCTGGTGAGACACATGTGCAGGATCTTTGTGTCACCCTGCTGAAATAATAAACTGATCTCATTTGTTCACATAAAAATAACATTTCTTTGGGTTTTATAAATCCCACTTTACAGTGAAGTAATTTAACATCTGCTTATGGGAACAATACATTCCAAGTGTTCTTTGTCTGAATGGCTTTGTTTTGTTTCTTATCACATATTCATGCTCTAGATTGTAGGCTATTATCTCCTCTGATAAAATGCACCAGAAGAATTTTCCTGCTAGGTTTTAATGAGCTTCTCATGAATTGTTTCAATATGCCAGCCAGGAGGTCAGTGAACAATATATGGGCAGAAGCCACAAGGGGTCTTGGAAAATTTCAGATATTAAAAAGTTCTCTCATTTTTAAATTTAAATACAGGAAAATGTTGAAGAACTGAGAAGAATTTTTAAAACTTCAATTTTTAAACATTTCACATAATTTATATTTAGGTGCAGAAGAAAAATGCTAAAGTTAGGAGTATAATTACCGTGTTCAGTATCTCTTGTTTAGCTGATACAGATCTTACTTATGAAACACTCATTAGGCAAGAGCAAGAAACCAAAATTATTCTTCATATCTTTGCTTTCCTGAAAGTTCCTGATTTCTTTAAGCTTTGCAGTGGGACATTTGGCTCTGTAAATGTAGTTTAACAGCTAAAGCAGGCTTTTGGAATTTGGGAGTGGTGTATCTTAAGTGCCTTGAGCTCCAGAGAGGCTGAAACCCAGGTCAGCCCTGTATGGGTGATGTTCTCATCCCTGACCTGGCTGGGGATTGCTGATAGCAAAACCCCTGTTGGACCCAAAGGGGCCACAGTTTCAGCAGAAGTCTGAACAGTTAAAGAATATCTGCTGAATTCCTCATTCTCTGAACACAGTTCATACCTATGAGCAATGATTTGTAGGTATGAACTATGTACCTACATTTTCTAATCAGAAAATGATTTCTGATTTACTTTGGTCAGTCCTAAAACCACAAGGAGAATAACCTAAATCTGGTTTTAGCTTAGTGCTCAGTTGTGATGTAGGATATTAATGGAAGTTATTCTTGATTGAGAGTTTTAGTGGTGCCACTCATGAGTAGCTCTGCTGTGTCCATAATGAATGGTTCGGCTCTTTAAAATGTTCTTGATTTTTTTTTTTGGTAAGATGGTTCTTTGAGGTTGTTCACCTGAAGTTCAGAAATGAGAACACACGTTTGTGTGTGAGACCATTTAATTTTACTGAGAATATTTTCCTGGTGACAGAATCTGAGACAGGTTGTTAATGGTTTAATGTTTAATATTGCTGACTGCATTTCGTGATTTGGGATTTTGGCCTCGGTGATTAAATAAATCAGCCTAATGCCTCATTTCTGTATTTGGGTTACCAAATGATCATTTTCAATATTTACACAGCAGCAATAGCTCAAAAACTGTTTAAAGATTAAAAGCAATCAGAAAATAAATATGTTTTATTAAAACTGTGCTACATTAGTGGGTACTATTACACAAAGAGGATTGTAGAATATTACATTTTAATTTACTGAAATGTTTGACTATAATGTCAACCCTTTTACAATTCAGCAACTTATTCCTATCCCAGTTGCCACAAGCTTTGTTCTGAAATGTAGTGTGCTATAAAGCTTATCATAACATTTAGCAGATTTTTAAATATTACAACATCCTTTTCTAAATTACTTCATGCAGGTGCACAACTGATTTGTGTACTCAAATGCTCCAGTGTAACCTTTCCATTAATTGTAAGAGTAATACTGTCATTAATAAAATTAATTTTCCAGAGCAATGATTATAATAATTATAATCATTACATAATAATAATTGTTGTGTATCAGAATAATGTTAAATTATGGTGCCCTGTACTTGTAATATAAGTGAGGCAGTCCTTGCAAAATAATGCCTTAATAAAGGTGAGTGTAAAAGAGGAAAGCTTAAAATGAGTCTCTTCTTGTTTTACTCAGAGTAGCTGAAATGTGAGGTTGAAATGTTTGTGCCAAAAGGAAAATAATACTTGGGAATAAAGTGCTCATCCTTGAGTGGCATTGCAGTGCTGCTGTCTGGGGAGCAATATCCTGTTTCAGTGAAACAAGAAGTCACACAACCAAAAAAATGGTGCATTTCCTTATTACTTGGCAGGCTGTGAGTTCTGGTTTCTTAGCAAAAAGCAGCTGAGGAAACTGTTTTCCTGCTGTCTAACAAACAGCTCTCTGGAGTTTGAGCAGAAATCATTCACCTTCTCTTTATGGCCACCTCTTTATGGTGATGATGTTGGGTAGAATTTAACAGCTCCTGCTGCCGGTGCCCTGCAGAGTCACAGGAAGCATCACCTCCAGGTCAGGTGCTTGGTTTTGGAAGATGCTTGATGTTCTTCAAACTGTTTGAAGTCATAGATGAAATACTTAAAACTTTGGTAAATCAGTGTAAAAATGTAAGAGCAGCCTCAAAAATTGAGTGCTGCTGTAACAAGCTTTGTTAAGATGTGTTCAGTATTAAGGGATAATTGGTCAGTTTCTTGAAAATTGAGTTAAATATTTGTTTTCTTTGTTAATGGAACTCAGTGATCAGAAAGTGTCTTTGTTATATATTAGAATGTTCCTAATTGCATGCTGCATGTAATTAAAAAACCCCAAGCATTAATTTCAAATAGTGTTTGACTGTATTATGTTTTTCAGTACAAGTTTATAAGACTTTGAGTGCACAAGAGCTCACAGATCTTGGCCTCTGGATCAGCACTATTTCCCTTTCAGATTATAATAGTAGAGAATCCAAGGGAGGATTATGAGCAAAATAAATAGAAACTAAAAACTGAAAATAATTTAAATTAGAGTGAGTGACTCAGCAGTGAAAGGATGTGAAATCTGGCTGTGCTGGGTGAGTTTTTAGTCTTTAAGCACCTAGGAGAGAACGGATGGGGAGATCCAGGTGTGTCCTTAGGTAAAATCAAACAGCAAATCCCTCTCATCATTGCAGGGTAACTGAACCCAGGGATATCAACGGTGTCAATAGTGCAATTTCCAAGTCAATTATCCTCTTGATACTGAAATTATTTGGGAGCTTTATTATCTTAAGCACATTTGAAAGCTCAGTGTGAATGTGAAGAAGTGTGAGGTTCTGTGGGATGCTGCAGGAGATGGCTATTTCCATCAGTGAGTTGGATATTGGCATAATGCAATTCTAGAGCCCAATATTTCAGATTTTTTTTCTATGTGTTAAGATACAATTTATTAAAACAACAAAAAAAATCATTAGTGAGAGGAAGAAAAAACAATAAAAAAGCAAAAATAAAAGTAAATCAGTGTGAACTGGTCATGAAGACACTGGTTCAGAAGAAACTGAAGCAGGAGTTTTAGTGGATCATGAACTCACTGCTGGCCAGCCGTGCACCCTGGTGCAAAGGCAGAGCTATGACAGAAACCATGACTCTGTTTCTCTGGGAGATGTTTTGTGTTGCATTCTGCAGCTCTTCATTTGGAATTTGGGAAAGAACTAAAGTGTTAAAGGTGTTCAAAGCACGATCTTTGAGTGTTTTTTTGTCTCTTAAACTGTGACCAGGTCTCTCCAGGGCAGCTTGTGGCAAGGGACAGGCGAGTCCATAGCAGTGCAGGGGTTTGGGTGTGGTGGTGGGAGCTGCTGTAAGGGGCTGCCAGTGTGTATTGGTTCTGGTTCAGAGCCAAAAATTAGGAAGAAACCTCAGGAGGGTTGACTTTGGGAGAAGCCAATCCAAAGTGGCCCCTCTCAGTCACTGGCTCGGGAAAAAAATTCCTTAGGAGAAAAGTGGAAAAAAACTATTTCTTTAACAGGCAAAGCATTCACTAGCACAAACAAAGAAATAATGAACAATATGAAACCATAAAACCTCTTGCCACTCCAAAAGAGGTTACAAACTCAGACGTCCCCTCCGTGGCTGTGGCCCGGCTCTCTCAGTCTCTCTCAGTCTCTCTCAGTCCCTCC
>VWZV01016431.1:847393-940300 GCA_013397155.1 Irena cyanogastra | reverse complement strand
CTTCTCTCCCCCTTCACTCTCGGAACAAGTCTTAAAGGTGCAACACTTATTATCCAGCCTAAACAGAGCAGGCGATTGGGGATAAAGGCATCATATAGCCAACCCAGGACACAGTAGAAGAAATGAAGATTTTTTTTCTTGGGGTTCCCTTCTCTCCACAGTGCTGTGGATATTCCCTGAGTCCTCTGTGGGGAGAAGGGACATGAGCCCTGTGAGGCTCCACTGCGATTTTCATTTTATGGTTTCTGTGATTCTAGAGCTGGGAGGAGAAAGATTGATCCTTAAAAATTCATGTGCTGGGGGACCAGTGGGACACTCTAATTCAGAGCTGCTGATGTTCAGAGTGGCAGCAGGGGGTTGGGTCTGCCCTGAGGCTCAGGAGTGCTGATGTCCACATTTGCTGCACTATTATATTGCTCATTTGATGGCTGGGACTCTGAGAGAAATGATTTGAAGAATCACCTCTGTACTAAGCCAGAATAAATTAATATAACTGATCTGCCCTGGAGGCCTTAGGTGTCTTGACCAGATTTCTTTTTCTGTTCAGTTCCAGGAAATGCTGAAATATTTTTCTTTTTTTTTTTCCCATTTTATTTCCCCCACTGGCATTTAATCATGTTTCTAGATCATATTTACATGTAGGCGGCTGGTTTCAGAATGGAAAAAGAGAGTTGCTTGACTGGCCTAGGGAATTAAAAAACCAAACCAAACTCATGAGAAGAAAAGGCAGTAACTGGAAACACAGTATTAAGATTTACTGTAGAACTAGTTAAAAAGGGATTTTAATCAGAAAGCTTTGCAGTCTTTTTCCAAGGATAATGAAATGCAGCAGCAGGGCTTGTCTGATTTCCTTGTTACTCTGTAGTTGTTTTTTACAACGAAAAACAACTGTTATAAATGTTGGACATCTTGAGACTGCAGCAGCAACAAGCATAATTTGATAAAATATTACAGAATCATAGAATCACTTAGATTGGAAAGGATCTTTAAGATCATCAAGTCCAACCTTACCTCACTAAGGTTTGGGGGGCAGGTTTTATTGCTAGTCTGAATTTCAAGTAATAGGCAATCTTGTCCCAGAAATATTTTCTTTTTAATTAAGATGAAAACCTTCTTGTTTCATCACAAAAGATACACAAATGCAGGGAGACCTGGCAAGAAGCAGTTCACTGCTTGCCAGATTAACAAAAATCTTCTCTTAAAAAGAAGCCTGTATGAATTTTTGGAAGTGATTCTTAAACAGCTCTGATGCAATTTTTCATTGCACTCCCTAAACAGAGAAAATATAAACCCCCCTCTATTTACAGATTAAGGAAACAACTCAAAGTGTTTGTATGTCTGTGGTTTCTAATTATGATAATTGTTAATCACATTGATTTTGTTTGCAATGGACATTATTAGATGCAGGCAGTAGGTAATATTCTTAATAAAAAACAACTACAATGCAAACATACTTTTGTCAAAATATGGTGTTCCTTGCTATATTATCATGGCCTTTTCCCCAAAATCATGTCCTGCATGACAAAATCAGCATGATCACAGTCAATGCAGTGAGTGATACTGAAGGAGCTGAAAATTTTTATTATTTTTGTTATTTATCATAAGTACTTTAAATAAATTTTACAGGACAGCAAGATAATTTTTCTTACAAAAATAACCATTTTCTTTCTTGTGGTTACTCTGGATTTTGAATCTCTGAAGAGTATCCAGAGTAGTTTATGGAGAAATAAAGTTTCGTGCCTATGGTTTTGGATTCGAAGCCATAAATTTAATAGTGGGGGAAAGTTGCTTGGTTTTCTAATGTCTTAATTGTTTTTTTCCATGGTGCTGTGTGACAGAGGCTCATTACAAAGTGTGGTTGTATTGACAGTGAAAGTCCAATTTGAACAGAATCAGTGCAGAGGTAAGATTCTTTCTAATGGAAGGCAGAGAAATTAAAGAAGGAAACCTGCCCCAAAGGGCTCTGTGTATCCTGAGTATTTACTGGGCTCATTTTCTCCAGCACTGTGAGGAGGTTCTGGTCACAGAGGTTCGTGGAATTGCCCAGCCCTGCCTGTACTGAGAGGTTTGTGGCACTGCTCTCCTAAATGCCTCCTTTTAAGTGGCTGCAAGCAGCTTCCCAGGGTACCTGAAAGCAGTTCTTGTGCTGGAATGTGTTTGAATTAATCATCCCCCTGGAAAACATGTGTACTTTCTATTCCTAAATTAAAGCACAGGCTCCTTTTATTGCAGCTGAAATGGCTTTTAGCTACAGTGAACAATCTTGAGCAAAACTAGAATTAAATTATAAAGGAACAGGTTCATGAACTTTTATAACTACTGGTAATTCCCACCTTTTCCCTGTACCCCAATCTCCAAACTGGCTCTGTGTCCATCTGCATGGAAGAATTTTCCCTGCAGTGCTGGAAGGAGCTGAACCTCTCCTTGACCCCCCATGGGAAGGAAATCCGTGGTGGGTGGCTGCCTGCACAGAGTGTGACTCCAAAGGAACATTTGCTCACATCCTCCACTGCAGCCCTTCAGGCTTTCAGTTCATGGAGTTTGTGCCTGAGACACTGGGAGTGCAGTTTAGATTTTTGTTACAGCCTCTGAGATTTGAAAGTTCATAGCTTTTTATTTATAAGGAGTATATTTTTTAGTTTCCCAATCCAGAACAGTGCAAGTGCTGAATAGCTGTATCATAAAATTTAAACTTTATATTTTTCTTTCTACCCATTTCCTGTGCAATATATAATATAACATAGGTGATGATGGCAAGAGTTAATCACTGAACAGAGCTCTGCTCAGACAGTTAGGGAATGTATATAAATGATGAACCTAAAAATATCCCTGATTTTCACAAGTTAGCACTGCAGAACAATTAGGCAGTGGGACTATAAAAGGAGAACTCACAGCTAAGTTATTCCCAATAGTAAGAAGCAATCTTGTGGATGGGGTGTAGCTGTGGTGGCAGCAACTCCTGGGTGCTGATTTTCACCATCAAAACTCTTTCTATTTCCCCAAATTGAAGTTGGCATGATTTCAACAGCACTTATTTTCCAGTTGTTAAGAGTATATTGAGTTTTGTGCAATTTGGGTTGAGATTCATTATTTCCTAGTCAGTTTTTGTTTCCCCTTGGCCAAAGTCTGTTGTGTCAATCTTTAAACTCTGTGTAAATGTGCTGATATCTGGGTTTAGGGGGGAAGAATGCCTAAGAATTACTAATAATCTGTTTTTTTGCATGAGATATCATGTGTAAAATGCACCATAGACATTTCTATCAGGTTCCACCCCCACAACTATGTGGGTTTTAAAATAAAAAAGAGTGATTATGGCACACTGAACTCAGTAGCTAGAAGAGACACAGACAGACCACTGAGAGAGCTTTGCAGAATGCTGGCAATTTTTAGCACTGACTGTTTGTTGAGGTGGCAGTTCTTGCACCAGAATTAGATTCAATCTTAATTTGGAATAAAACAAGTGGGCTAATTTTGAAAAGCACTGCAGATCTCGTATGCTCCAAGTGATTGAATGTGTCACCAGAGAGTGTCCAGGTGATTGAATGTGTCACCAGAGAGTGTCCCCATCTCTGGGAGCTGCTGGGGCTGTGTCCTTGGGGCACTGGGAGAAGTTGGCTGGTCTCTGCTGAGTTGAGGTGCTGTGGCCTCAGCTCCTTGGTGGAAATCACAGCTCCAGTGAGGCTCCTCTGGGGTGGGGAGGAAAGATCTTGTACTCTGAGGAAGAAGCAGAGCTCTTTCATGAGGGTGTTTTGACCCTGGAACAGAGTGATGAGAGAGAGGAAAAGCAGGGAGGGGACTGGGGGCATCCTGGCTGGGAAGGGAGCAGCTGCCACCCTCTTCCACTGCAGCTCCATTTATCCATCAGCTGCTGGGAGAGCATCAAGGAAGCTCTGCATGAACAGGAGCAGTTTGGTTTCCTTCTTGGGCATTGCTCTTGTATTCTCTGATTTTCACTGTCCATTATTGGGGTTGTACTCTGAAGAGATCCAAATAGCTCACAGATTTTTCTTCAGCCTTTGGGAAAGATAGGATTTATCTTGGAGTAATCAGTGACCTCAGGGAATGTGTCAAGTGTTATCTTAATATTCTGTCATTTTACAATGATCTGGTTTTTCTAGCAGCCCAATGAAACTTGGTGCAAACAGATTTTAAGGCAGTGGTGCATTAGCTGTGCTGAAAAACCAAATCCTGATGCTTCTGCTGAAGTTAACACAATGCCAGTCATGATTCCCTTCATAATTTGATTTTTGCTGTTCCCTTGCAAATAAATGAACTGTGGCATGGCCTGTGTAATTAATGAACCTTAGTCCTTAAAGTACCAGTGATCAGTTCTGAGCTCATAAACTAAAGGCAGAAGCATATCATAAATTCTGCTAATGAGAACTTAATTGATGGGAGAGTCAGAGATTGATTTATCCGTTTTCCTTTCTGTCCCCATGAGAACAGTACCTGCTGAACTGAGGATGAAAGGAATGTCTCAGTGTTGGGAAAACCATTGTAATCTGTATCAAAGCACCTTCAGGTCTGTCTCTATAGCAACAGGAGCATCAGACCAGCAGAGAACGGACCAGAAAGGAGATAAAAGCCTCTACAAAAATAGCTGTAAGAAGAGTCTGCATAGCTTTGGCTACTTTTCTGTCTTTTTTTAGAAAAGAAAAAAAAGCAAAAAAAAAAAAGCCCAAAACTTAGAGTTTTCTGAAAGCTGGTTATTATTTAGATTAGACCCTATTGGCACTGAAGTACTGGTAGAATGTAGTAAATTATTAACTTCAGGGACATTAATTAAAGAGTTTATAAAAAAGAAATTCTTAAATCTAAACTTAATAGAAGCAGTATAATTTTTTGAAGTGATTTCTTTGTAACCCCTCTTGAAAAAGGCATTTTCTGAATCTTAAGATCTTAATCCTTTTTTATAAAAGTTATAATAAGAAATGATCCATCTTTGGTCTGTAATAGCCTTTCCTCCTATCCACCTAATTGCTTTATTATCATTAAATTTTGCACACTAATTACAATGCTGGGAATTGTAAATCACAGACTGGGAGTCCATGGGGTCAATATTCTTCATCTTTGTGTTGCCAGAGATTGGGTAAAAATAAGTGAAAGGGAACAAAAAGCTTTTCCCTCCATCTTTCAGATGGACCGTGGTCATTCCAGTGGGAAAAGTGGCCTGGAAAATCACAGGCAGGTGCAGTTTCAGAGCCTGAATTCTTGGAATAAAAAGCAAATTATGATTGATTGGACAGGGACTCCAGTGAGCACCAGAGAATGGCTCCTTTTAGTGTGCTTGTACAAGTAGAGATGTATAAAAAATCTGATCTACCCTGTCCAAAAATAGGATAAAAAGCAACCTGACTGCAGAGATGAGGTTTGAGGGAGTTGGGAACAGACTGGCTTCAGAATATATAGGAAATCTGTGTTAAATAGGCCACACATAAATACATGGAATATTTGTGGAGAAGGTTCTTAGCTTCTTTGTCCCAGGTTTTATTCTAGAATATTTTTTCCCTAGAATCATTTGAAATCTGCAATTATCCCAAATTATTGTTTCCTTGCTGCAAAAATTGTGTTTAATTAAAGATAATTTGAGTCCTACAATCTTACCATACAGCAGGAAGAAGACCTGGGCATCCCTTTTATGAAATTCTTTCTTAGTCAAAATCCAGTTTAATTTTCCAAGGTCTGTGTTAGTACCTACAGATTGACCTAGTTATGAGCAGGGATGTTGGATTGTTAAATCTGAAACCTGAAGTCCCATTCCTCAATGCATATTAATGGCATTCCCTTTTTTAAATGATATTAAATTATATTAAAACTATATTATTTTTACTTCCCTTGAGAAAGAAAAATAAGGATTTTAATAACCAAAGGCTTTGATTTTTGTGGTTATTCTCAAATTTTAGGGGGGTTTTTTGTCATGTTGATCTTGTTCTACCAAAATTCAGTTGTCACTTTTGAAATTTAGTGAAGTCAATACTCTGTTTTAATATCAAATAGAATAGGAGTCAAAATACTTTGGTATTTAGACTTTGGGAGAAGCAGAACCAAAAAAGATAGAAAGATAGTAAAAAAACCCCCAAACCCACTAGAAATAAAAGCAGTTGTGTAACTTCTAGGAGAAATGTATAAATCCCTCAGAGTTTTGTTTAACATCTGCTGCTTGTCTCTCCGTGTGCCAAGAGCATGATTGGACCATTCAGGAAAATAAAAAGAACTCTGCAATCAACAGACTTTGTTCAATATTCCTGCACAAAGGGGACTCTCCATAAATCATACGAAAAACTTCGGTTAAACACAAATGGGTTTATATTTAACATGTTTTATTTAGAAACCTGCCCACACAGAGGTAAACTTAAGAGAAATAGAAACACCCTTTTTTTTTTTTTTTTTTAATCTGCTGGGAGTGCATTATAGAGAGGGGTAGAAAATGTTCTATTCTCCCATTCCAGACTAATCCTTTGCTCTTCTGTGAGAAGGTGCAGCTGTTTACTGATCTTACAAGCTGAAATCAAATCAAAGTGGTTCCCAGAGCTTTGTGTTTGGCAGCAGCAAAGCCCCAGGGTCAGACGAGGAGACAGCACCAGCACAGACCCCCAACTCCTCCAGGCTCCTCACGAGGAGTTCTGTAGCTAAATCAAGTCACTTCAGTGACATAACAGTCCAGAAATGGTTCCTCTAATAAAAGTTTATTTTCAAGTAGTTCTAAAATAAATGGGGAGGAAAAGCAGAGTTTTATTTTCTCTCACTTGAGCTGTCCTTGTGCTGCATTTCATTTTCCTGTGCCTCTGCTCCTGTCACAGCCTCCCCTCCCTCAGGTTCATTACTGCTTGTTTTGCCAATACTCTCGGGATACACTCCAAGAATTTGGGTTATTACTCACTGCAATAAAAGACCAGTGCATCTTAATCAATACAGCCTTCCAAAAATTAAACGTTTCCTGAGGTTGGGGTTCCAAAGGATCACATTAAAAATCAAGTTCCTCCTTGATAAGCAGCAGATTTTTTTGCCTTCTGAGAACGTCATGTATGAAGGTATCTGGAATATGAGATTTATTTTTTTTAATTAAGGCCTTTTGGCAAAATGTGCCCTACTCTAGAGGGGATATGGAATTCCTCATCCATGCACACGCAGGCATGTGCACACAGCTATTGTTCATTTTCCATGCTCATTAGCGTTTGTGTTCCCCAGCAGAGCCAGCAGGAGCTGCAAGGAGGCCCTTGGTGCTTTTGAAAATTAGGTTAATAAATCAACACCTGATGTGGGAGTTTGTGAGTGTTCTGTGGTGTTTAAAATACAAGATATTTACTATTTGCACTGGATTTTTTTATGCAGTTATGTGTCTACTTGTGTAGATAAGTCACCATATATCTAGAAGTATTTATGGCATATATTTATTTTAAAAACATTGCAGTTCCACAAATACCTGGCTGGAAAAAACCTGCAGTACTGAAAGTTATGTGGCTCAGCATTCCAGTTTTAAGAAATCACTTGCTTGTCAAGGGAAGGGTCAGTAAAAATGTGAACTGCTCTGGATTGCACGGGCCAGCAGCTGAGATTTGCAGAATGTTCTGAAGGCAAGGTCCTGCTTTGGAAGGTGAAGGAAAATTCAGGGAAAGGTCTGGGAAGCAGTTTGGGTTTCCAAATATCTCTAACATTAGTACAAAATTTGCATCTGAGTCAGTGGGAGTCTTTGGTGCTTAATGAACTGTGCTTGATTTACAAACTTGGTATTTAAACTGTTTCTTTAACACAGAAATAAAGAGCGTGTGAGATTTGCAACTGCAAGAAAAGCTAAAAGGATGCCAAATAAACCGTGCTGCATCTATTCCACTCAGAGCCCTCAGGAAAATGTTGTTTATACAAAAGTGTTCCGTGCATTTCCTACACAATCCCAGGCTGGAAGAGTTCTGGCTTTGGTGGTGATGGCACCAACTGCTGGAGAAATATTAGGGAGTGATGCCTATAAAACCAGATAAAAAATTTATAGTTCATTTAGGAGGAAATGGAATTTGAGATGCTGCCCTGGGTTTAGGGCGTCCTCTTGCAGTCCTTGGGATTCAGGAGACTCCAGTAACCACAGCAAGGAGAAATCTCTTCTGCAGGTGTGGAGCTGGGATCTCTGTTCCTGCAGTCACCACCATCAGCTGGGCCTTTGCTGCAGTTCATGTGAGGAAATGTGCCTATCATCCCCATCTTTTCTGCTTAAAATACAGAGCTCTGCTGTTACCTCATCTCTTTTTTATAAGCTTTGCAGCTTTTATATATGTTTTATTCATTGTGATTAAAAAGAGGTGGAGTTGTAAATAAGGCCAGTGGCAGGAAACTGTTGGTTCAAAAAGCTTCCTGGAATAATAATTTCAAAAAGCAGACTAGGGAAAACAGTTTTAACTGGATTTTTCCAGTCTTCCCAGCCTTGTGCAAAATCATCTGAGCATAGCCAGTTTTTAAAAGACTGTTAATGTTATTCTGACTTAAAAGATGATAACTTAGAAGTGAAGTTTGTCAATAAAGGGAGAAAACAAATAGGTAGTAATCGAAAAAACAAAGGAAAAAAAGAATTATGTCCTTGCTAATGATAGTCCATAATTAGATCTCCTTAATGGATGGGTAGAATAATCTATTTAATTGTAACTATAGTTTGAGATAGATTACTGTGCCTTATTGTATTATATCCCTGTAATGAAAGAACCAGCATTACTTTTGTAGTAAATAAATGTTTCTCAGAATGTATTTTTCAATTTTCTCAATTTACTCATCATTTATGTAGGGCCTCATGAAGTTTTCCCTTATCCTTTCTAATGGGACTGATCTTTTGATCTTTTGATAGAAATTGCCCCAATTTCTCAGTTATGCAGCAAAGGTTTTGGCCTTATATATTTTCAAGTATATGCTGCTATTTAGTGATTTATCCTTCACTGGCAAGTTGAAATGTTCTTTATCTACAGCCTAGTTAAACTAAACCATATACCATCTGTGTCTAGTTCAATTAAAACAAATTGGACAGATTGACCTCCTTAATACTCTTCAAAGCATTTTATTAGTCTGCAGAGTCCCTTCAAGATAACTTGTTACCTCCTGAGACAATTCTTGCTGTCTGCTTGAAAAAAGTTGGGGGAAAAAAAAGCCAGTCTGGATGTAAATGAAAAAAAAAAAAAGTTCATCTTTCAATTTCAAACCAAAGCAAAGAGTAAAAGCCCTGTGGAGGAGCATCAGGTGGAAAGGAGCAGCACAACCAGTCCAAGCAGTCTTTGACACCCTCCTTTGATGGGCATTTCTCCTCAGCTTTTATTCTCTTTTAGGTCCTTGCTGTGGGGTTTTCCTCGTTGGTTTGTTGGTTTACAGAGCTTTTTGGGCAGGTGAGGGTGAAAGGACCAGTTTTCCACAAAGAAATACAAAGCTGCCCTTACTACAGACAGAATATTTTACTTGGCCAACAGAAATGTTCCTTATGTATCTTGACTTGGCAAATGCTTAAAAATAGGGAGATGTGAAAATACTGACATATTTAATTATTTCCTCTGTAACTTTTCTAGTGAAAATCAATAGTGTTCAATAATTCCAGTACATCTTTCTAGTGTATTCCAGTACATTCCAGACACACCATCTTTAGGTGGTGCCCTAAGTTTTATTCCTACTTAAGTGATTTCTGGGCATGTCCTCTTGATAAACAGCAGAAGATAAAAGCAGTGAAGTGTGGGGACTGCTGATGGCTTTTTTTATGACCTGCCTTCACTGACCATGGTGGTCAGATGTGATAGTTCTTTTCTTCTCTGGGTAAAATGAAATATGATTTTTGATTCTCCTATTGTGATTGAAGAGATTTCACTTTAGTGGATGTTGATACTTTTGGTTCATTTCACTGTTTGTTTGCTCTCTTTAATTCAGTTTGTAACACGATCAGTTTTAATTGTTTATTTCCCTGTTGAGCCCTGACTCTGCCCTCATCCTGAAGGGCTGATCAGGAGCTCCTCTTCACACAAAGCCCCTGTTTGCCCTTCTCTGGCCATGCAGATGGTGTTTCATTTCTTGCTGGGAATAATCTCTGCAGAAGATGCTGCCAAAATGCCTTCATTAACTGGCTGGCAGAAGTTTTGAGCAACTGACCACCTTATCCTTATGATAAAATCATTTTGTTTGGCAAATCATTTAGAGTTAATGGGCTTCAGAGCTCCTTTGCAGCTCTCCTTGGAGGAGTGGGAACTGGTGAACACAGCAATGTGCTCAGGTCTTGTCAAGAGAATGAGTTTCCTGGGATTCTCATACTTCTGTTATTCATAGTTCATCCAGGAGAGCGAGTTAAAAATGGAAAAGAGAGTAAAATTTTTATTCTTCAGATTAATTAGTTGTAAATAACTCTTCATCAAACTTAAAGAACTGTCATTCTTGAGCAAACATTTCTTTAATAGCATGGTTGAGGCTAAAGCACTTTGTGCCTTGTGCTGCTTTACAGAGTTGGGTTTTCTTTTGGGATATTCACTGCCTTGACCTTGCATAAGCTTGCTGCTTCCAGAATGTCCTCTGTGATCATATCCTGAGATGCTGAGACTGTGCAATAATATTCCATCATTTTCTTTAAAACTCATTTTGATGATCTTTTAAAAGAAATTGAATTATTTTGAAAAAAAAAAGAAAAAATATTTTTGTTTGTGATACAGAACAGCAGAGAAGACAAGCAGTAATCTTTGCTGACTGTTTGGGTGATTCAGTGAAGGCTGACTGAGCATCTGTTAATTTGAAGTTGGAGACAGCTACAAAATTCATCATCCTGCAATAAAGAGGGACATTTAATTCCATTGTAAATATGTAAGATGTAAATTTACTAAAGCTCCGTGTTACTGTGAGTAAATTGAGTTTGAATTCATTAAGAACTTTGAAACAGTCATCAAGTCAGTAATGAATCATTAACAAATGCAAAAGCAGGCTTTCAATATTAGCCCAGGATTTGTTGAGGCTTTGCCTCTTATTTCTGGTTTCTGGGCTGATTTTGGGAGGAAACTTCCCAAGTCATGTCAGGGGACTCAGTGCATCCTCCAGGTTGGACTTTTCCTCTTAGGCCAAGTCAGAGCAACGCTTCTATCTGCTGCTTTGTCCTCCTGACCTGTTTGGGTTTGTGCTGAGCAGTCCCTGACGCTCTGCAGCCCCAGCGAGGAGGGCTCAGGCTGACACCCCAAACTCCCCAGTCAGCACACCCCTGCAATAAAAGGACCTTTACACTCAGATATTTTACAAACTGGTGATTAGACTGTGAGGAAATCAGTCCTGCCTGGACCACACTGGAACCTGGTGGAGAGAATTCCCACTCTCCTGACCTCAGATTGGTTCTGCACCCCCTGTTCTGCAGAGCTCTCCTTGCCTTCACAGAGCACTGTGAAAATGAAAGGTCTTTGCTTCTCAGCCTCAGGAGATGTTTGTGGGGATAACATTTTCCAGTTGGGGATTTGGAGAATGGGGTTTCTGGTCTCTGACATGATCTCAGTTGGTTGGAGCCAGGAACACCAAGGCTGTGTTTGGTCCCTGTTTGGGCCGTTCCCCTCGGAGTCAGATTCGGCGATGCTCGTGGGCCCTTCCACCTCAGGACATTCTGTGATCTCTGATCACGAAGAAACCCAGCCCCTTCCTTAACGAGGGCTCCATTTGGGTTATTGCAGTGAGGTATTTCAGGCTTTTATTTCAAGGCCATGTGAGAAGACTGTATCTTTGAAAGACACGGAATATTTAAAATGAGTGTTCTAGGAGGTCCTGTATTCTCCAGGGACAGATTAATAACTTCAAGCTAAAATATTGCAAAATTAGAAAAAAAAAAAAGCCAATAAGTTTTTTGTCTCCTTAAAATAACCTAGCTGTGAAACTGGAAGTATGTGGTACTAAGTGTTCTTTGTTCAGAGTTTAAAAATAATTCAAAACCCCAGGGATCTGGAAGCAGATGTCTGCTTCAGGGATCATAAGGCCCCAAAACTGGGAGTATCTCTTTGTCAGCATACTGATTTCAGAGTCGTGTGGCACCCACCAATTCAGTGAAAAAGTTTCTTTTTCCAGTGGTTAAAGCTTCATTTTCAGAGATCAGGGGTGTGGTGGTGGTTTTTAAAATTTCTTCTGAGTGCTTGGGATAATCATTGTTCCAGTCTGATTCAGCATTCTCAGATATGTCATAGGATCATAGAAGGGTTTGGGTTGGAAAGGAGATATATAAATATTTATGTATTTATATGTTTATAGAAGCAATCCAGTCCCTGTAGGATGGTGCAAAGAGAACCTGCTTTTCCCACACCACTTACATCTCCAAATTTCTGCTTCAGTTTTACTGTTTCTAATTTCTGTTCCTTGTTCCTTTGCCATATTTTCCCCCCCAAACAATCCTGTCAAATTGAGTGACTCTGTACAGATGTCTCTCTCTGGATGGAGGAGTTGTGTTTCAAATCAATATTGCCATTCAACCCTGCATTTCCAAAATAAATCACCATTTTATTGGATTGACTGCTTACTCTGAGTAGTGTTACATCCATTGCATGATGCTGTGGGCACGGTAAGTAAACTGGTAATGTGTGAGCACAAATGCATGTTTTATCAAGGAGCATTACAGGAAGCTTTAGGTTAAGGATTTTTGTTTCTTTTTCATTAACACCAGACTAATAATACTTTCCTGTAGTGCTTTTCATCCACAGCTTTTGTCGTTGTTCATTTGTTAACCTGCAGTTTATGTAAAGACAGTTCTCTGCAGAGGAGATTTTAAACATATAATCTTAGTTTACAAACATTCAGCATTCATATTTTGGGCTTTATTTCAGCCCATATATTCAACATTTCTTCATTAACAGAGAAAGTTTTGATTTTAAAAAGTATTTACTTGGTTTACTGTGTCTGATTAGACATGAGAACATTTTTCTGTTGGGTTTAATAAATGTGGTACAGTCTTGGGGCAGGCAGAAAAGAAACTGCTTAGTTGTGTTACATTAATTATATTCTGTGTATTTGTTGGGAGCCAATGCTTTTACAAGAACTGGATTGCTAATTCTCTGTAAAATCAAAGCTTGACTCAGTAGATAACCTGTTTTCTAAACTGAGGCCTCTCAACCATGACATATTAAAAAATTAAATCCCACAAGGCTGCATATTTTAAGAGATACTTGAGCATATCTGTGCTGATAGTGAGTGTTGGGGCAGAAACCTGCCAAAGCCAGACTGAAAAATGAGATTGTTCAGTCAGTCAGAAGGTTGAGCTGAATGTGGAGCAGAAGTCAGACACGAGTGCTGAGTGTATTGACAGAGGAGAAATGATCAGCCAAGTGCTCAGGTGAAGTCACTTGTGCAGTTTTAACTCTGTATTTTGTTAACCTCTCCCACCACCCATGGATCACAAGCACACAGTGGGAACCAGCCAAAGCCCTGCTGAAGATGGAGTGCAGTAATGGAACCATGTCATATATTACAGGAAAAAAAAAAGTGCACAGGTGTGGGACTTCAAATTAATATCTCTCCATCACCAGAACTGCTTGAGTTTTACTTATGGAGCACTTGGGAATTGTTCTTTTTGCACGGTGAGACTTCAGGTGGTTTTTCTTTCATATCTATAATGCAGTGTCACACAAAAAATAATAAGGAAGAGAAAATCTGACTCATGGCATCTGTATTTATCTGTGAAATAAGTGGCTCAGTGGTGGCTGTTGCACAGATAAATGTCATGTTTGATCAAATCTTGTAATTCTTTCTCTTAGTCTTAGGTATGGACTGGTTTGCTGGTAGAGGACTGTCAGTTGCAAAATGTAAAATCTCTGGAAAACAGTTCAGTGCCTTCCAAATGGAATTATTTTGTTATTTATTTTTTAAAAAATAGTGGGAGACCTTTATTTTCCTTTTTTAAAAAATTTATTTTTGAGGGTATAGAACAGAAGTTAACTGCAAAATCTTCAAAAAAACCCCCTGGCTATGCTGGTACAGCTTCTGCTCTGGGAATCTGATGTGGCATGTCAAAAAGCAGGTTTGCTGTGACCTTTGAGGCTGCCCAGATCACTCTGTGGGGAAGATTTCCCCCGTGTCTGGCATTGACTAATAAGTTAACTGGATTGGACTGAGCTGGCTGGTGCTGCTTTCTGTTGGACAGTTTATTTTGCTGGTTGACAGGCTCAAGATTTACTCTTTTTCTGAAGAATTTATTGAAAAAATGTTGTTGCTGTGGTAATAAAACATGTCTAAATGCTTTAATAGAGCTTTACAGGTAGTTCATGTAATACAGAGAGGAGAACGTGCCTGCCTGTACAGGGAAAATTCTGTGGTTCTTTTAGCTGCTTCCCCATTAATAATAATAATAATAATAATAATAATAATAATAATAATAATACAGCATAGAGCTGTGGTTATACTTCATATACTTAAACTTCTATTAAGCTCTGGTAACAGCTTTTCTCTTGATGTTGTGTTCCTGCTGCAGAGTAGCCTCATTTGTTTTGCCTGACAGGAAATATGTAAAAAAATAAAAATAATAGCACAAGACCATGCTCTGTCACACTTACAGTAGCCGTGGGAGTTGAAGGGAATGAGACTTGATAAATTAATGATGCTGAGTGCTGAAGGCAAATGAGGAAGTGATGAATGCAAGGAGAGAGGTGCCAGTCTCTGATCCAGTGATTGACAAGCCAGGCACAAAGGTAGTGGCAGAAACTGTGGGCAAGGGGAGAAGGCAGTCAAGGAATTTAAAGCAAATTGGTGAATTTGGGACTAAAAGTAACAGTGGTTCATGGAGACATATTTGTTTTAACCACTTTTAAAACCACGTTTAGTTTAAGGGAGATAATATGATTTTTTATTACTTAACACTATCATTACTTTTTTTTTATGTTGTAGCCATGTTTCATTTTGCTGGAAATTTAATTTGACTTTTCTAATTGATACTTTTTATGAAACTACATTTTTGTTTCAGCTTGAACTGATCTTATTTCTAAGCTACAATTTATTTTTTTCTTAAATAATGCATTTTTATAGATTTCTGTGCCAGATGCAGTCGGTCACGATCAGCTGTGAGATTTCTCGTGGTTTGGGCTTTTGTCACCTTGCTCACAATAACCCAGGGCAGGTTGTTTAATGTTAAATCAAAGCCTGCTGCAATGCTGGGGGAGAATCTTAAGGCACAGCAATAATAATTGGCACAGGTGCAGGAAAGTCTGTCTCTCCTGGGAGCTGGGTTTGGTTTGGCTCTGGTTTCATGTCACAGAACATCCACATCAGGGTGGGTCAGGCTCTTGCCTCGCCCCAAACTCACACTGAGATGGGGATTGCTGCTGCTCGGTGACAGCAGCAGTGCTGGCTTGGTGGAGGCTGGTGCTGGTGTTTCTGGTAGCAGATGGATTCATTTCCTTGTGATGCAGGGCTGTTAGAAATTCTCAGGTAACTTCTTGGAGCCAGAGGATCTCCAGAGCGTGGGCTGTCCTTCCTCAGCAGCTCATCTGCAGGAAATGCTGGAGCAGCTCGTTCCCAGCAGCTCCAGCCCTGCAGTGCACCAGGATAATCCTCATTTGTGGGGCAGGATCCCTGCTTGTGGAGTGGATGATTTGTGCCTCGTGCCTGAGCTGAGGTTAGCCCTTCCATAGCTCATGTCCCACATTATTTGTCTGGAATTAATCCCAAGGGTGAGAGGTGCAAAGTCAGCCACCACTTTTGGCTTCAAAAAATGTCAAATTCCAAAGGCACCTGCGAAGGCTGAGTGTGCTGGAGCAGGGAAGTGCTTTGTCATTGTCCCTGCCACTGTTTCAAGGCACTAAAGCTGGCCATAAATCTCAGAAAAGGGCGATGGAGAGAGCTCTAACAAAAATCAAAGCAGCATTAACACTTAGGTATGATCTTGAGTGAACGGGAATGTCCAAAATGTGGGAAAGAGGTTGAGATGTTGATTTTATTTGAATTAAAAAAAAGAATCTTTGTGTTTTCTGTTTGCACAAGCAGTCCATGAATTTGATGGAGATGCCCTGAACCTGACTGGAAATGTAGCAGTCACATGGGGCTTAGTCCTACAGCTTTGTGTGCTCTGTCCTCTCCACCTGCTGAAGTTTTTGGATTTCCCCTGCCCTCTCTGGTCAGAGACACTGCGTGGCAGTCCTGGAGCAGAGGGACTACAGTACCTTTTGCACCATGATTGTGCAAAACCTCTGATCCCTGTGCAGCACAGGGAATAAAATGCAGTATAATATTGTATCTGTTTGATGCAGCACATCTTTGGTTTATTTCAACAGATGAAGCTTTTCGTGCAATTTAAAACCCATCAATTAATTTATTTTTATAAAAACCAAAGGCCCAGAGAGGAGCAATGAACAGATTTTTTCCTGAGTATTAAATTCTCAATATAAGCTGTAACAGAAGGATTTATATTAGTATTAAGCTCTGTCATGCTAATTGCATTATGTTGCCATCTAATAATTTAGATTATGCACTTTGTAAAAGTATTATCTGAAACCATTTGTTGTCTCCGAAATGTGAAAGTTCATCTGGAGGGCACACATCATTGTTTCCTTGGGTTTGCCTCATGTAATGGTGAGGACACGTTTCCTGTGATGAAGTGAATTTCCTTAAGGACTCCTCAAGTTGTAATTTCTGGCTGCTAATTCATTAATATTTGCCTTGCATTTAAGTTTTTCTATCTTGTATGCACAGAGCAGTCAGTCATGGAAGCATTTTTCTCCCAGGGTTTTATATTTAGTTGAATCTCCAACTAAAAAACCACCTCCAGCTGCTTCTTGATTGGCTGTGGATGCCCAGATTGTTGCCAAAGTGGCCAGCACAGAAGGAAGTACAGACACCTGACTGCCACCAGTGCTGTTCCTGTGCTCCTCCAGGCCCATCACCTGACCAGTTTTAGCAAAACTGGGTTTCAGAGGTGTTTTCTGTGCTCCTTGTGTCAGTTTTCTACATGTTTATCATAGCAGATTTTTCTTTCAGCAGGATTAATATGATGCCATTCCATTTGTACCTGGGATTAATTTCAATAATTGTTTTTGATGCAGCCTTACAAAGGCTTAGCTGGCAGTGCTAGAGAAAGCCTCTGTTAATCTGTAGATTGGTATTACAGAGGAAGAGCAGTTTCTTTTCTTCTTCTTTTAAAAAATTACATTACTTGCAGATGAGGAATAATGCCCTCACTCTGCTGCCATCCGTGCAAGCAATTTTCCTGGGTGCCTGCTGAAATCCTGATAAACATTGCTCTGGAACACCTTTTATGAATAGAACATAAGATCCTTCCAATTTTTGATTTCCTCCGTGGCAATATCAGCCTGCAGAGCTCCCAGCTAAAGGCTGAACCTAAATGATAAATGATGCAACCAGCAGACAAGTGTCTAACATCGTGCTGGCAAATTAATTTCAGTTGTAATTACAGTTGTCATTGCAGGGACTCCCAGGACGTGTTTGGTGACTGAATTTTGTGAAATGAGGATACAGCCAAGATGACACAACTTTTCCCTTTGTAAAGAGAACAAAAAAAGCTGTTTATTTATTAAATGAAAGCTTTTTATGTATTTTTCACTCCTTTTTTGGTTTGTTTTTTGGTCTGTTGCTCATGCATACATGTTTTGTGTATAAACCAGACCTGGTGGCACTCAGGAGGATGAACTTGAGCAGTGATGAATGACAGGCTCAGCAGCATTGAGGACTCCATAAATTTACACTGACTGGGAGCTCTCAGGCCAAGGAGGGGAGGAGGAAAGAGGAATGTGTGCTGAAGAGTCTTGCTTGACCTGTCAAATCAAGAACTGTTACAGTCGGTGTCACAGACCAGGATTCTTGGAGAGTTTGGCTGTGTTTTTTTAGTTTATGTTCCAAATAACAAGGAAAATGAAATATTTATAAAGGTTCATGTTGCCCTAGTGTAGGTGAACACTGCAGTGTTTTCTGCAGCGAGATCTTCATCATCAGAGGCTCCTCTGAGAGATGTTCTTACCCACAAAGTGATTTCTGAGAAATAAAAAGTAGAAATCCAAACTCTCCTTCCCTTTGTTGGGAGCACTGTGCCAGCACAAGGTTTCTGTGCAGGCTTTCTTCCAAACCCAGAGCCTTCAGTGTAATCTGGGAAGCTCCTTCACCATCAACAGCCTTGAGAAAAACACTCTCATTAAAGAAGGAGAAGGAAAAATGCTTATTACCGAAATTTGTGTCCATGGGTTGGTTTTGGGATGGGCACACTCGAAATAGCTGGGGAGGAATTTGCCATGTTACTAAATGGTTTGGTGAAGGCTTTCTGTATTTCCTTTTTTTTTTCCCCTTTGAAGAGGGCAGAGTTAATTGCCAGACATTAAATATTTATGGAATTCATTATAATTCATTGCTAAATGCTGTGAGGACTTCTCCTGATGCTGTGAAGCAGTTCAGGCTCATCCAGCCTTCGGAGCAGTGCAGCGATGGCAGCCCTGAGGAAATCCTTCTTCCATCACTGCTCTGATGGGATTAAACAGTCCTTATTGTGTTCAGATTTTTGATTAGAAAACCTCTAAAGGGTCAAATTCGACTCAAGGGACAGATTTGTGTCAATTCTTATTTTTAATCTGAGTGTGCTCTCAACTGTGCTCTCATTTTACTTTTCTCTGTGACAGTGGCGTCGAATTTTGGGTTTAAAACAGAAACAGAGCTGCCAAAAGTTGGTGGATCAGGAGGCTGTGCTAAAAGCCTGTCCTTCTTTCAGGAGTTTTACTGTGCACTGTTAACTTTTTTTTTCCAGTTTCAATATTGTTTTCTGAATTTTTAATTGGCTAATAAATAGCAACTGCTACATTGGCATGGAAAAATGTTATGGGCCAGACAGCTTGGCTGGGATCTCTGCCATTGCAAGGTCAGGGTGTGAGTGCTAAAGCATGTCAGAGCATCTTGCACATTCACTCTTAGCTGCCTGTTTATGTTTTATACAGAGGAGTAGGATTAGTGACTTTTTACAAAGAGAAATTCTGACTTCCTTATAGAAAATATCCCAAATGTTCTATAAATACTAATGAGTCTGATGGCTCTATTCCTTGGTCTGCAAAATTTAATGTGCTTGAGTTACTTTTCTGAAGAAGGGTTATTTAGACATATGGAAAAACATCTGTTCCATGCAGAAATAAATAGTGTTTGAGTGGTTATACAATGTAAAAGACCATCCAAGGACTCTGTGCCTGAGCATCTCCCATGGTGTGATCATGGCTATGATTTATTGAGAGCAGCGTTTTTCACACTGAGCTGCAGGTTTGGAGAGAAACATATTTGAATCAAATCCTTCAATCATTGATGGGATTTGTAGGTAGAGCTCACTTGTGGAATTTTTGTCTCTGGAGGACAAAATTCTGCCTGTGTGATGAAATGCCTGCCTGGTTTATAGGTGGTAACATTCCTACCCCTGAGAACACAGAGCTGAGATGCAGAACAGAACAGAGACATGGGGGTTTAAATTATGCATATTTTACCCTCCCTCCTGTCTTTATTTTGGTGCTTAACCAATGTATAAAATATCAGGCAAAAAAATGAATTATTCAGTGAGTAACTTTGAAGGCAATTTGCTCGGGTGTTTCAGATTCATGTCTGTCTAATAAAGTTTGTCAAATGGAAGGCAGCAGGCCACCCCACAGGTTCTTGTGTGAGGGAGCTGTCGAGTTGTGAAATTCTGACTGATTCTGAACCAAAAATTTCTCAGGCTTTTCAAAAATCACTGTTTCTGCTTTTTTTTTTTTCCTCTCAGCTCAGCACTGTTTTGCCATCGTACCAGAATAAACAGATGGGTCGTTTTGTAAAGGTCAGGAAGATTTAAAAATGTATTTATTAGCTTTTGTGTGATTGACAGCGATGTGATACCTGCTGAAACATCATTACAGGATTCCAGTGGAGTGTGTCCACAAAAATAGCAATGCATGTGCCAGTTCTTAACTTGAAATCAAGGTAAAGGAGAGATGCAGAGCTCTGGGGGTGTCTCAAGGGGTGTTCCCTAATTCTGTGTAATTCCCTGGGACGGACCAACTTCTCCTTGGATTTCCTTCTCACTGTACAGGGAACACCCTCCTGCAGCACTCCGTTCCCACAAACAAGTCTGTGCAGCAGTTAGGGGGGTTAGCTTCAGCTTTTGGAGCACTTGCTGGTGTATGTGTGGATGCTGCACGCTCCTGTTTGGTAGCAATGCATCCAGACATAAAAATGTCTTTTCTTGGAGACCTGCTGGAGTGTGCAGCTGCTGCTGTGGGAGGTGGGAAGAGGAGAAGGAGAGATGTAAATAGGAGGGTAAGGGTTTAGTGGGAACAAGTAAGGTGTGCCTTTATAAATTGGTGGGTTTTTCACCATTTTAGAGGGGAAAACAGAGGAGGAGTGGGAAATGTGAACCAGTTATTATTCAGGGCCTTGCAATTGGATCAGCTCAGCGAGCTGCGTTCCTTATCCGCGCTCGCAGCGCCGGTCCCGCTCTGCTCTGGCTGGTTTTGGCAAATCAGGTCAGCATTCTGGGCTAGAATCTATCACTTCATAGTTGTGAAAACCTTCATTTGAGAGAGGAGTAGCTGAGGGCAGGTTTGGCTTTACAAATAAAAGCTGGAGTTTCTTTCGGTTTTGCCGTTGGCTGCGGTCGGGAAGTTTGGAGTCACAAAGGCTCTTTCTGAAACTTTAATTTGCCAACAGTGAACTGCATTTAGGGCTGTGATTGCTTCCTAAAGGGTGGCTGGAGCCAGTCCCATTTCCCCTAGAATTCTTGGATCAATGTTCCTACAATTCCCTGTAGGAGCAGCGTTCCAGCTCCAGCACATGTTGGATTGTTTGAGCCTCTGCCTTCAGGGTCACCACTTCTGCAGGGAAATGGGACATTCCAAGTGATTCTGGTTTTCAGCCTTGACCTCCTTCCATTTTTTGTTTAAGGGAATGAGAGATGGATGATACGAGCTCCAGCTGAGGATAATGAGGAGAAACAAAATTGTATCATCTCTATCATGAACAAGTTGGCCAGTAATGAAATATTTAAGAAATGATGGGAAGGTCTTGTTCTCAAACACACTGAAATATTTAAGAAGTGATGAGAAATTATTATACAGGAGTATATTAATGTAGAATAATTCTCATAGAACCTGATGTCACACAATTAAGTCCTTTATCACTCACCCAACCCATTGCAGATCTATTGGAAAGCATAGAAACTCCACTGTCATTTGGGATATTGGACAGTTCACCAGATTGTATCTACAGAGAAATAGCAACACTCTTCTATACAGCAGAAATTTATTGAAATTACTTCTTGTTTCTGATCAGTTTAACCTGCATTTTGTAATATGTATTCAAGGTGTAAAGGGTACTCTGTGTTGGAAAGTGTAACTGTTTGACAAATTAATTAACAAATTACAAAATTATAAAGCCAGTAAATGAGGGGGTTTAAGCACGACATTATATAGACTGTCTCTGGCTTTCTAGTGCTCCTTTTGAATCCAGATCTCTGGATTTCATCTTTACTGAAATGATTTGCACACAGTAACATGATGGTGAGTTGTATCTGAAACGAAATCCCTCTCCATTTCTCCTAGCCATGAATCATTTTCTAACAGGATCTTTTGTTTATGCACTTTCTGTAATTATACTGCAGTTTCTTCATTAAAAAAGAATGAAGAAAAAATAGCCAGTAAACACCGGGTCCCTTCCGGATTTATGTGTCTTTCTAGTAATGAGGAAATTACAAATCCCTGGGAGCAGAGTCGTGCAGATCTTCTGTCTCCCTTTGCCAACTCAATCAGTTCCATTCTATACAAGAAGAACATGAACAAAAGGCAGCAATCAAAATCAGTTGATTCAATGACCACCTGTTTCTTTTAATTAAAAATAATAATTTACTGTGAATTCCAGGAGGGGACTGAAAAATCTGCCTTTGAATCATTTTGAACTGTGTTCACGTTGCACTCTTCAATGCAATTACAGAAAAGAGACAGTTGATTGAAAAATTTCAATTTTCTTTGAAGACAGATTTTTTTTCTGTTTGTAACTTTCTGTTTGTAACTTTTTTCTGTTTTTAACTTTCTTAATTCTCTTTAGAGTAGTTGGTAAGCTTTTGATATTTGAATATTTGAATATTTCCCTGCCTGTCCTGGGTTCCAGCAAGTAGTAAAGGATAAAAGTGGTCTTATTAACACAATGGGAAAAGATATTTTTGTTGCAGTTTTTGGCTGGGGTGTCATTTATAATAATAAAAGACTTTTCTTCTGCAGCACTTGAGAATCATTCTTCATTTCTGAATGTCATCCGAGCCCTTGAACCCCGGGAGGAATGGCTGGATTTTGAACTTGCTGTGCTACAGCTGCTTTCAGGTGCTGGTGCAGGTCTGGCAGAGGCACAGCAGGCTTTGCAAAGGTTAAATTACTGGATTTTTGCTATTTGTGCTTAGTCTTTATTTCCCTACCCCACCAGGACCTTACACTGTTGCTGTAGAGCTGAGTACAACTCTGAGTATGCTCTGAACACCTCCCAGTGTGTTCAGGTTTCCCATCCTGCAGGTGTCAGTGAACTGAATGAATGAATGAATTCTTTCTCCAAGTTATTCCCTTGAGTCACTCCAAACTTCACATCCTGCCTGGGGGTAGATTCCTGGAAAGAGCCTGGGTGTAATTCCTCACCAAGCAGGAAAGCACACTCATGCCATTCCTGTCCTCCTGCACTGCGGGAAGGAGCTCCTGGTGTGTCAGCCTGCAGAAGACTGATTTATTTATTTGGGTGCTTGGCAGGTGGATTTGGAGCTCTGAAGTGCCTTGCAGCTGGGGAAGACTAACCCCATGAACCAAACCCTGCTGATTTGCCCCACTTCGAGCCCAGTCTGGGCTCAGGAGTCTCAGAGATCCCAGCCAGCCTCAGCCCTTCTGGGATATTTTGGATTTTGAGGCAGTAGAAGTCTGATTTTGAGGTCTGATCTTGAAGTCTGATCTTTTATTTCACTTTTCTGAAAGCAGTAAAACTTCCCCGCACTGCAGCTCTGAGAGGGAAAATATCAAACAAGCTTTAAGCATTCTTACATTTTATATTAAAAAATTGTATGATCTTAATCATTCTCAAGGGTCTCAGATCCTCTTTGCTCCCAGTCTCACTCGGCCAGGGAAGAACAAAGCTGGTGACCAGTTAAACAAGGACTTTTTCCTCTTCCTTGCTCCTGAGCTGTGATGACAGAAGCCATAATTTAATCCCTGGAAGTTATTTCCAGTAGAATCATCTGGCTCCTTGGCTCTTGCAGCTTCAAAGCTGAAGCTGTTTTCTTAAATTAAAATGCAGAGCAAATCACCAATCAATATTCTTGTTTTTCCAGTGCAAAAATAAATAGCAAACAGAAGAAAGTGTCTCAGACAGGTGTGGTGCCTGAGTGGGATCCTGGATATTGGAGTCACTGCTAGGGAGGTGTTTAGAAAAGCTGGAGACCTTCAGAACAGAGAGGGAAATTTGCCTCAGGACAGCGTGGGCTGAATGTAGGATTTAGCTCTGTACAGAGGAAACCACACTCAAATATATTCTCAAGTATGTTTTATTAACTTGGTATTTGCTGGGGGAAGTTAGAGCTGCTTGAAGGGAAATATGTGCAGCACAAATTGCAGTGGCCTCATCGATCTGTGGCAGCAGATCCATACTTCTGAAAATATCTGGGGGGGACAAATGTAGGATTTGTCACAGCAGGGAATGGTTAAAGGCTGTGGGTTAAAGTGGGGAAAACTCCTGCCGGTCCTTCTGGGCTTTTCCTTTGGGGAAGAGGAACAGTGACCTCGTATCTCTCGTAACAATTTGTAAGTTGGCTTGCATATATGGAATATATTGTCACCCCTGTTTTCAGTAGAAACATACCACAATTTGTGCTACTGACATTCAGGAAATACTTATTTTCTTTTGTCTAAGTGAAGTAGTTTGAAAATTTTAAGCTTTTTTCCCCTGTACACTTTTTAAATTAGTAACACATATGTATATGGAAGTTTGACTGGGGATGAATCTTGTGGTTCTGTTATGGAAATGCAATATGGAAAATTGGGTACATTTGCATTTCTAAACACAAAGTTGTTCTTTGTTGTAGTAGGCCCTGATACAACCTGAGGACCTCACAGCTCATCTGCAGAACTCCTTTAAGGCTTTTTTGTAATGAGAAATATAATTCTCTGTTGCTCCAAAAATGCTTTTACACTTGAACTTTTGCATTTTCTGCTTCTTCAAGATCACAAAAATAGCTGTTCAGGCAGGGAAAACATCCTTTAACCAACCATAGGCAATTTTTAATAAGTTAATCTTATCTCCTGCTTAACACCTTGTTAATGTACATGTGTTGGCATTCATGACTGAAAATGCCCTTTTTCCTCACACCTTAATCACCAGCCCAGGCTCTGGCACTGACAGCTCACAGAGTCACAGAATGGTTTGGGTTAGAAGGGACCTTGAGGATCATCTTACCCACCCCTGCCATGGCAGGGACATCTCCCACTGTCCCAGGCTGCTCCAAGCCCTGTCCAGCCTGGCCTTGGGCACTGCCAGGGATCCAGGGGCAGCCACAGCTGCTCTGGGCACCTGTGCCAGGGCCTGCCCACCCTCCCAGCCAGGAATTCCTTCCCAATATCCCATCCATCCCTGCCCTCTGGCAGTAGGAAGCCATTCCTTGTGTCCTGTCCCTCCAAGCCCTGGTGCCCAGTCCCTCTCCAGCTCTCCTGGAGCCCCTTTGGGCTCTGGAAAGAGCTCTGAGGTTTCCCTGGATCCTTCTCCTCTCCAGGTGAGCACCCCCAGCTGTCCCAGCCCGGCTCCAGAGGGGCTCCAGCCCTGGAGCAGCTCCATTGTAGGTACCTGGTTTATGACATTTGGGAATGGGGCTGTGATCCAGCCTCATCCCCAATGGGCCTCAGCTGGGAAAACAGGTGAAGAGCACAGACTGTAATGAAGAGCACACAGGTGCAGTGCATGAACTATCAGGGGTAAAAGGGTTGGGCTTGAGAAGCAGGGGGGCAGGTGCTGGCAGAGGTTTGCAGCTGTTGGAGGCTCACGATGTTCCTGTGTCTGAGCAGACAGCCTGAGGCCTTCCCACAAGGTACGGCGCTGCTCTGGGTTATTGTGTGTCACGGCATGGGGACTGTGCTGTGGAGTGTGCTGTGCCACACGTGGCGAGCCAGCCAGCAGTCTGAGTCCTGCTGTGACACTCCGTGGCCTCCTCTGGGCTCTCTGCAGCAGCTCCAGCTCCCTCCTGTGCTGGCCCCAGGGCTGGGGCAGCTCTGCAGGTGGGCCCTCACCTGAGGGGCACGGGGCAGAACCCCCCTCCTCTCCTGCTGCCCGCGCCGGGGCTCAGAGCCCAGGGCACAGTGAGTCCTTGGCCCTGCTGACACAGTTGTTGACACAGTCAAGTTGCATCCCCTGAAAAGTCCTCCCAAGCAATAATCTGATATTAAACCTCCATTGTTGCACCATTGCACAGAGTGGGGTTTGTACGTTTTAAAATGAAAGGCAATGTGGTGATTTAATGCCTGCAGAATGATAGCAGGTTCAGTGTTGCTATCAGGGGGAATAAAATCCTGATCAAAAGGGAGCTTTTAGCAAGAATTCTGAGCTGTAATGCTCCTGAGCTGTTGAGTGCTGTGTAAAGGCACAGCTTGCCATGTGCTGCTGGTTAACCATGCACTTTCAATTATTGCACCCCCTGCCTCAGAGGCACAGGAATTGTGGAATGGTTCCTCACAGGGGGATGCTTTCCATCGCTGCTCAATAAAGGAAATGGGCTCGTTTGTGCTAAACAAAGGAGGGAGGCAGGGATGTGGCAGGGGCAGGACGCAGCTCAGCTCGGTGGCAGTAGATGGATGGAAAATGTGTGGGGTTTGGGCAGATGCCTCTGTGTTCTTCTGCTTCCCTCTGCTGGAGTGTGGCAGGATTCCTGGCTGGACCCCTCTGAGCACATCCAGAGCTGTCTGGGCAAGTCATTTCTGCAAACTTATTATTTATTTTGTTTCTGCTCCACTTTTGGGGTTTTTTTTAGTAGTTCCACCTGGTGCCAGTGTGTGCAACCCTCTCCTGGTGGAGCCCTCCCTCTGTGGCTGCTGTAATCTCATCTCAGCTTTGAGACTGATGAATGATATTCTGGTTTTTGCAGAGCTGTGTGGGGTGTAGATGCCTAGTTCATCTTTATAGGGGTGCTACACACCCATGTGTGTCATTGCAGGCTCTGAAACCCCAGCCTATTAGGAAGCATGCAAGTGCAGAGCTAAACTTTTGCCAATTCAGAGGTTTTTCAAAGAAAAATATCTAAATGTGTGATGTCAATTGCCCAGAAGTTTTTATCCCATTTAATTACACTGTATTGCATTAAGTTGCACTTACAAAAATGGAGGACTGGAGAATTCACTTTTTAACATGAAAATAACACAAATTTTACTGGAGCACATCATCCATCACTGCTGAACAAGTACTTCCCCATTGCTTTCCCAATGCCACTTTCCCCCCTCATAACTGATGGATTTTGGAAACAGAAGTAGGTTTTCCCTTTAAGTTTCACAATTAATCTGTGCCAAGTTTAATGCAAAGTTCAATTCTCTTGCAAATAGCAGCCATTATTTGGCAGTTCATCTGTCAGATCCTGGCTTGGCTCCCTGTGTTTACTACAAAATGGGGCTGCCAGCTCTGCTTTGGGAATTATTGAAAGTTTACATTGATGAAAAAGGGATATTTGAAGAAAACTTACAGGAGTTTTCCTTTAGCCAGAAAAAATTCTAAGGACAATGTGTTTTCCTCTATGATGCACATGAGTTCATTAATGCATATTTAACACAGGGAAGTATGAACCTGTATTAACAACTGATAAAATAATTGCTGTTAATATAAGTAAGTACAGCTGGCAATGTAGTAATTATTATTAATATGCTTATAATTAAAGTGTGAGGTATAGATTCAAAGATAGTTCTAAGTGCATGAGAAATCCTTGTAAATATGGGAATAAGGTGAAAAATTTTGTCATCTGGGATGGTGGATAGTGATCTCTTGGCTTTCTCTAGGTGGTCTTGGACTTGCTTCCTAGATAGCAATACCTTCTACACTTCAATTTACCAAAAAAATGAAACTCAAAACCCAAAAGCATGGGATTGAAGCAGAAAATAGGAAAAAACACTGATGAAGTGTACTCTCTTACCTGGCAGGCTTTAGATGTATTTTAGAACATTCTATTAAAGGAATCTTAAAAGAGAGATTTCCTACAAAGTTTCCAGTTCAGGAGTGGTTCTGGTACTATTTTCCATTGTCCTCCTCTTCTTATGAATGACTTTGTGTGTGCATACAGAATAATAGCTAATAATTGCCAGAACATATTTGCTTCTCCTTACAAAATCTAATTCATATCAAAACTGTTGATTTGAAAGGCCTCATGGTAGGGATTTTCAAACAAGGATAGAAAACTAAGATTCAGTATAGAAAGCAAACAGTGATTCAGATCATATACATTGAGCCCTGCAGGGCCAGCTCTGAAGTTTGATCCAATTTGATTTATTTATTTATTCATGTGGTTGGTTTTTGTTGTTTTCTAAGAATGCTTCTCCTGGGATTTTGTAGCCACGCTGAGCTGTCATACATGGGCCCTCACTTGTGTTGGTTTTCAGTGAGTGCAGAACATTGTCCTTACAGGCCACAGCATTTGTAAGCCACACACACCCCTGCTTAGCTGAATTACAGGCACATTCCATTGTTTGCAATGAAATTATTTGGCAGTGTTCCATAATTTCAGTATAACATGCAGGTTCCATGTATTCACTAGACACTGACTGTGATAATTTCCCATAGTTTGGAATGAAATTATTTGGCAATGTTCCATAATTTCAGCCTGATACACAGGTTCAGTGTATTTAGTAGACATTGACTGTAATAATTTCCCATAGTTTGGAATGAAATTATTTGGCAGTGTTCCATAATTTCAGTATAACATGCAGGTTCCATGTAGTCGCTAGACATTGGCTGTAATAATTTCCCATAGCTTGGAGTGGAATTCCATAATTTCAGTCTGATACACAGGTTCAGTGTATTTAGTGGACATTGACTGTAATAATTTCCTTCCCCTCTATGCCATTACTTTATACTCATAGATACCACTTATGCCAGATGTCAAGCACAACTTTTAAGCTCTGTTTATTCAGTGTCATTCTTAGGAGCTGTGGCTTTTGTCCTTCTCAGCCACAGATGTCTTACCAGAGTCATGGTTAAGTGTAGATGTTTATAAGGCAGCAAGTCTCCTTCTGTCATCTAAACAAAACAATTTAGGGAAGAATTAGCTTCCCAACTGTGGTTTAAATTGTTTGGAAGGCTCATGGTCACCGAGCCACCAGAGAGCCCTTCTGCACAGCCATGTTCCCATGACCCTGAGCCACCAGGCCTGTTGCTGTGCCTTTAATAAATAATGAAACAGATGTTCTCTGGAGCCCTGGCTGTCACTCCGTTTAGGTTCACTGTGTTTACAAAATAAATACAGTTGGTAGCAGTTTGCATTTTGTGTCTCAGGCTGTACAACGAGCAGAATTAATGAAATTGTTTCAATTTCAATTTGTAATGTAACGTCTTTACTTGTTGTCCTGGGTGCTCTATGATTTCCTTCCATACAGTGAAAAGTAGTGGTTATAGATTCACTGCAAAACTTAGAATTAATACCAAAATGAATTCACCTGAAGAATGCTACCAAAACACTAAAAACCTTCACAAAGGGTAATATGGCAAAATAGTAACATTTGAAGGCAAATTTTGCCTTCTCATAGCCATATTTTTGTTAGAATTACTAATCAAAGCTCCCAAATTTCTTCAGAAAGCACTTACACTGGAGAGGTCTTTTCCTTTTGAGGAAAGAGTCAGCAGGTTTTCCCTTTTGAGTAACATGCTAGGCTTCCCTTCTGATTTTTTGGAAAGCTTTGATTGGCAGGTTAATCCTAAAAATCAGTGTATTTATAAGACAATTTAACAGTTCTTACCCAATACAAAGGTGTAATACAAAATGTAGACAGAAAGGAAACATTTTAATGCCTTTTTTTTACAGCTGTGTTTTCACTGAGAGTGTTTGAGACCTGGCATTTCATGATTTCTAAGATCTTTCTGAAAAGTTTTAGCAAGGATGGATTTCAAACCCCAGGGAGGTTTTTAATGGAGACTTACTGCTCTGCCCAGAGTCTGACCTAGGCTGTGCAGGGACAGTTCTGACTAAAATGCAGCTGGAGCAGGGAGGGGTCATTAAGGATTTGGGATAAGGAGAGTGTGCACAGGCAGGACCATCACCACATTTGTTTGGGCATGGCACATCTGGAGTCTGGAATGAGCTTGACGTGGGTGAACATATGGAAGATGTGGTTTCTTCCTCTGAAATAAATGGTCCTATTTTCCAGAGGGGACCCTTACTCCTACAGAAACAGCAGATGCCTTTGGATGTGTCAAGTGTTTAAGTGATTTGGGTGTATTCCTTTTCACTGGGCCTAAATTAAGAAACATTTCCAAGCTGCTGGCAGCCTTAAAATGTCCTCACTCTTAAGCTTCTCTGCTCAAAAATCAGATTGGAACAGCAATCTCTGTAAAATACTTACCATGTGCCGAGTTAGAATTCGTTCCCTTTCATTTACAACAATAGAGATTAAAAAGTTGCAGCATTTCAAGATGATCCCATCTGTAAAATCCTGATTTTACAGTCATTGGACTGCATTCCAGATTAGCCCATGAACAGTTTCTTCCCAGTTCTCCTGCTGTATTTTGTGTCACATTTCAGAACAGTGACAATAACACTCTGTAATTAGTCTGTGAGTCTTCAGCCACAGACTGAACACTGCCATTAAACTTTATGTATGTGAGCAGTCAGTACATGAATTTTAGTGTCCATAAATCATGGGAACAAGCCTGAGCTGACACATTTTTTCTTACAGCATCATAAAAATGAGAATTAGGAACTGAGGGCAAGATGCCTGTGCCAATGCAGGCACCACTGCAAGGCTGTGAACAAGCTACACACTAAAATGTATTTTCCTGCAGCATAATTTGCAAAGCTGGAAAGCTGTTGCTATTTGAAGTAATAAATTAAAGGTGTGTCAATTATCTTTCATGACTTAGAGGCTGTGTTTGTTTTCCCTGCAGGATCCCAGAAGCAAGCACAAGTTCAAGATCCACACCTATGGGAGCCCCACCTTCTGTGACCATTGTGGGTCGCTGCTCTACGGGCTCCTGCACCAGGGCATGAAATGTGACAGTGAGTGAAGTTTTCCCTCTGTGCCAAGGGGCTGTTCTAGAAAGGAAGTGGAAGCCCTGGATAACAGCTTCTTACTTCGTTTCTCTGGAAAATGCCATTTCAAATGTCAGCTATTTATAGTCCTGGTATATTTCAAGTGGATATTTCAGTGCTATAAGGACTTAATAATTCAAATCACCTCTTCTGCTGAGAACATGGTGTATGCAGCTCGATGTGGCTGCTGAGCCTTTGTCATGGCAGTTTTGAGAAAGCCTCTCTTTGGACTGTCTAGGCAAAAACACTCCCAAAGACTGGAATTTCAGTTCAGTTTGTAGTCAAGGTCTGGTCCTGTGTTTAATTTGTCTTGGAAGACTCCCACTATCAAAACCTAATAATCAATTAAACCTGCCTTCCTTCATTGCTGATGTGAATGCTCTGTTTTCTTAGTCATATTCCCAGCAAGTCTTAATTCCATGTTCCCTTTTTTCCCCCCTTGTACTTCATTAATGATATGTTTAGCTTTCTGAAGTAGATTATTTTATTTTCTGTTGTATTAACCCTCTGCAGAGATTATTGCACGATGGAAACCAGCCATGGCATTTGGTTGAAAACCAAGCAGCTGTAATCTGAAAGTCTTACCAATAATTAAGCATTTAGTCTTAATTTTCACTTGTAATGAATTTTCACTAAATTTTTAGCTTCTCATGAGTGTTTGAACCATTTTTATGTCCACAGCCTGTGATATGAACGTGCACAAGCAATGTGTGATAAACGTCCCCAGCCTCTGTGGCATGGACCACACAGAGAAGAGAGGAAGGATTTACCTGAAAGCTGAAGTCACTGGTGACAAACTGGAAGTTACAGGTAAACAGCTCATTTTGGAGTGTTTCAGGTTCTATAAATGTGGGATACACACTGTGAGTTTGTGTACCTTGGTCAGATCTTTGTGCATTAAAGCTGCTGATGGAGAATTTCCTTCTGGAAGTGGGAGGATTTCATGCAGCATGGCTTTGGATCAAGAAACTATGAAGTTGTGTTCATAAAAAAAAGTAGAAAAGAAGGAAATCTGTAGTAACAGCTTTAAAAACTTGGAAATATTAGTTAGAAAATCACTGTATTGTCAGTTTTCCTTGTCAGAAGCAGCCCAGCAGGATGAGTTGCTGCTCAGGAAGTTACCCATCATCTTCAGAGCATGAGAGATACACTAAACCTTCATCAGCTGAGGACTTGTTTCCTGTAATTGAAAGTATTGAATAAACAAAGGCAACTGGGATTCAATCCCAAGTACTACTCCCAGTGAGTTTTAAAATAAAACAGGATAGTTCTCACATTCTATAAGCTTAAAGTTACCGAGATGGGGAGGAGGCAGAGACAGGAGAGGGTGGCAGTTCCTTTCCTTGGAAGAGTTTCTCTGGGATTTGTGAATAATCTGTGGCTGTGCACACCTCAGCCCCACAGCCCCATCCCAAGCCTGAAATTCCAGAAAACACTCCATGAAACCTGAACAGGCTGCAGTGCTTTTATTGCTGCCTGTTTGGTGTTGTAAAATGGAATTGAATTCGGGGGCAAAGTCAGAGCAGGATGAAGTTGGAGGTTTCTTAGAACATCTCCTTTGCATAGAGAAGATCAGACCATCACTGAATTTTCACAGCTTCCAGACCCAGCAGGCTGCCCTGCTGACATTATTCCTCTGTGGCTTTGTTCTCTCTAAATCCAGACACCTCCATATTCTCCTGTCAGCCCCTGTAAAATGCATTGGAGAGGAGAAGTTTGATAAAATTTAGTTAGAAAGGATCAGAATAGATCCCCAGTGATGCTTAATTGTGGCTTAACTTCTCAAAGAGCTTCCTGTCAACGTGGGAGGGGGAAATTTGTCCAAGGTACTGTCATTAGCAGAAGGTGGTTTCACTTAGTAATGAGGCATTTCAGAGATGGTGATGTGGCTTCTAAAAGTAATTGTACCATGAGAGGGAATTAATTTAAAAATCATCCGAGTGACAAAATTTAATATTTGCTTTATTCCGGGCTGCTTTGCAGCAAGGCTCTTAAATATGGCTTAAACTTTCTGCAGTAATACACACAATTTTACAAATAACACGTGCTTGTTTCCTGATGATTCAGTTGTGTTTTAATCCTTTTAGGGACAAAAGTGTTTCTGACAGGTCCCTGTGGAACCAAGGCACTGTAAAGTGATTATACAAACCAGGATTCTTTTAGTTCACAGTTTTATTTGAAAAGGTCTTGTCTGAGAGGTGAACATGGGAAAATTGTAACACATATTTTATAGGTTTTCTCCATAGGCTCTTTAAGGTGTGAGCGTTGTTGGCAAATGGCATTTCTATTGTGTTTATAAATAAAACATTTCCATCCCCCAATTAAGTAGGTTTCTGGACAACAAAAATAATGTTTCCTATAACTTTGTTATGTATAAAACAATTCCAGTGCTGCTTTTGTGGTTGAGGCTTGTCAGCACTTCCAAGCTTTCTTTAAATAAAAATGACAATTGTCCTGAAAGCAAGCTGCTTTTTTGTTTTTTACATAAAAAATACCATATGGACTAAGCCAAAATGACATTTCAGGTGCCTTTTGTGAAATTATAAAATTAGCAATTGCCAGTTCATGGACATATTACAAAATTCAGAAGTATTCTCCTAGAATGCCATTGCTTCTAAAATATTTATTGACAAAACCTTTGTTAGAATATGCAGTTCTCAGAGCTCCCAGGCACAACATCACTGCCTTGAGCTTTGGGAAAGGAGGTGAATTAAATGTCTGGGAGGTTTAGGAACAGCAGGAAAAATAACCAATGATTGACTGTTTGGTTTGAGCCTTTGTCTGAATCTTTTTCAAAGGAATTGCTCTGTAGGTGTTGAACTCCTTCAGCTGAATTCCTCAGTATCCCTGCTCTGTATCCTGTTTTGGTTGTTAATTAGTTCCTGCTGATTCCTTCCCAGCCAGCCTTGATTGCATGCAGAACATTTGTGCTGCTGAGGAGAACTTGCCTCTGGGGCTGGCAAATTGCAGATGCATGGGCATCCCAGCCATGGCAGGGCAGAGCTGGCAAGGGCTGCTCCCCTAGGGGATGTGGTTTATCTTTTTGGGTCTAATCTAATCTATTCATTATCTATGGTTTATCTGCACAGCTCCATTTTTCTTTCCTGCCTGCTTCTTTGGGGCCTTTTGTGGTGCCTTTTGTTTCTGAGGAGCCCCACAGTTCACCCACACTGAGTGTTTTCCTGAGAACACGTTGGAAATAGGGCTGGTTTTTAATTCTCACTGAATTCCAGGAAGGAGCTGCCCGGTGGCTCCCTCAGATTATCCACAATCTTAACTTGGCAGGTTCTGAATGGAATTAATGGTGGGAATGATTCAGTCCTGTGTATAAACACATTTAATTTCAATTAATGAAGTCAGATCTTCAACCCAGGTGCATCAGTGTGGACACACAAGTTTTTCTGTGGGAACTACAGAGACTCTGCAACACTTCTTCACAGAGGAATTGGAATTTTGGATTGATATCCTCTGCCATAACCTCAGCATCTTCTCCAGGGCTGCTCATTCTGCCCCATTCAATGCTCGTTTGTGCTGTAATTCTCAAACATCAGGGGTTTGTTTTCAGTGGTTGAGTTACTTGCTTGAGAGTTGTGTTGAATATTAATAATTTATGGCACTTGCAGTACAGAAATGTGGTAGTTTTCTTTTTATAGAAACACTCTTGCATATTTCTGAAATCTCTGCGTTCGTGACCCTTTCGCAGGTTGGATTGACGTGGGGGGGTTGCTCTTAAGCATAGTAAAGTGCTTTTTGCTATTCTTAATCTCTGCTTTTTACACTGAATTTTCTTCCTCCTGATGTGTGCTAAAAGTTTTTTCACTCTTACATTTACTCCTTGACCCATCTTATAATTTAGGGCTCTTCTGAGTGAGCTCGTAGGTGGTTGAATCACAGTTCTGATTTTTTTAACTTTAGTTTTTGAATTATTTTTATACTGAAAGAACAATAACCTTTGGGAGAAAAATAACCCCATCTGGTGCACTGATACATAAAATGCTGCCGTGATATTGGGACTTTAAACTGTGACCTCTCAGGCAGGGGAAGTTGGATGTGACAGCAGCTGACAAGGAGGATCTGCCCTCCTGACACTCATTTAGAGACAGGATGGTGGTGACTCTGGCATAAATCTGATTAAAACACATATAGGCACAACCCAGAATTTTCAAGGGGGTTTTAACTGGTTTGTTCCTAAGCTGCAAGGGTCAAAAAATCTGGTTTTATCCTTCAGTGCTGCTTCTGTTATTGAAAAGCAGAGGAAAGCTGTGAGTGATGAGGTTGGGAGCACACAGGAGGCTCTGCAATGATCTCCCCAGGAGCTCCATGCTCCCCACTGGACATTTCCCAGATTTTTCATGAATGTAGGAATGCTGAGCCATCTCCTGGCTGAATATTAATGTATATTCTCCTATACTGAATATTAATGTCCTGTCATGCAGCTGGGGCAGGAGCCTGCACCCAGCCAGGCTGGGGACACAAACTGCAGAGTTCTGGCACATTTCAAGATTCTCATCAAAATTGCTTCCTTAAAAGACCCCACCATGCACACTCTGATAATTTTATTTTGATTTTCTAGGTCAGTGGTAGTGTCTGTCTTTGTTAGTATTAATTTCCTAAGATCTGCAGCTGATTTTAAAGAGGAACATAAATGAATATTCTGGCTGTTTGACTAGATTTTAGTACTAAATGCATATAAAGGGATCCCAAATAATTGTTTCCATGTGGGAGACATTTTTAACATCTCAAAAACCACGAATCTCATGCTTTACTTCACTAATATCTTCTTTCTGACATTCCCAGAATCTGCAGGGTTGCTGCAGTCATTACAGGAAAAGCTGTGCCTTTAGCAATGCCAGCCCTGGTGACACCTAAAAGCTTCCTTCCCACTTCAGTCATTAAATTTACTTCACCATGAAGAAACAGGCAATGCAAGGTGTTTTAAAAAAGCCATTAGTTTTTCAGTAATGGCCATCTGCATGCATCCAAAAATATTAACTAGGTCCCATATATTTATATAAGATAAGAATTAGGAATGTAACAGCCTGAAGCCTTTTCCAGCTTATTTGATTCATCTTGTGGTAAGATTTTTGTTTCATTAAGCAGCTGTCCTGCCCAGTAGTGCATATATTTTAAGATGGTGTTTTTTGTAAAGATGATCTCCATTAAAACTAAAATAGAATTGTTTCTAGGAGATTTCCAGGTGAACTTGAACCTGGAGAACCTATTGCAGACAAAAGAACTTAGGAAGCAGTGTTAGGGATGATGGCACATTTTTTGTTAGGAGGAGAGTATATCTGAATAAATGCAGAGGAATCAAGTCCCATGCAACATTGGTTCATTTTTCTTCTTGTTCTAGACAAGGATATTCTGCAACTGTTCCTTGTACATCACCTATGCAGTGCAGGTGTTCATTTGCTGCCATTTTCCAGGGCTCAGGCACTGGGCTCGGGAGGGATGTGAAAAGAAATCTTCACTGGGCAGGGGAGTAGTTATGGAATAGAGAAAAGTCTCATCTCTGAGAGCCCTTTTAGTGATGAAAACCACAGAGACTGAGGATTGCAGGATTTGTTTCAGAGTCAGTTGTACCTGAGAGTCACAAGCAGTTCCAGAATGGAAGCATTCAGTGAGTTTGAATAAAATCTACTAATAAGTCTTCAGTGAAATCTGAGCTTTGGAGGCAGCTTTGGGTTTTTCATGCAAAGAGTACAAACCCAAAAATGGGAAGGAAGATTATTTTCAGTAATAGGTGAATCTTTTAAGCTCTGATTGAGGGGTGCAGGAGGGTACTGGGGAGAAAAATGTAAATGGACAAATCAGAAAATCTGCACCAGAAACTTCTTCAGGAGGCAGTGAGAATTTTGGAACAATTCAGGAATGCTTTGTTGTGAGAAGACAGGGACTTCATGATTTGCTGGAGCTAACAACAGTCCCACTTTTCCCTCCTTTCTCTGGATACCCTGCCAGGTGAGACCACTGGAATCTTGCAGTGTCCCCTAAAAGCAGCTTTTGGCACAAGAGTGAGAGATTTCTGATTTCTGCTCATCTAAGCTGCCTGCAGGACTAAAATATTGGCAAAAAAGGTTGCTGTGATTAGTAAACTGTTTTATTATCCACATTAGAGAATTCAGGAAAAAAGGAGGTGTGACTCACTTGTAAAGGAACTGAGTGGACTCATGCTCAAATCATTCAGCTTTGTCCTAGGGGCAGAAACGTTTGTTTAGTCATTGCCATGATTAAATTTATCTGCTGGTACCACAAGAAGCTGTAAATCCACAACTGCATATGGCTTGCAACTCTTGACCTGCACAATCTCATGGAAAAAGTTTCAGCTTTGTCATCTTCTATCTGAATTCCTTAAAATCCTGCCTAAAGTTCTTCTCTTTACAAGAAATGTTGGTTGTTCTCTGTCAGCCCACTCTGTTTTATTTAGGCTTTTATTTAAAGGATGAATACCTAAGAACCAGCTCTGTATTTGCTCATGTCTTTACACTATTCCTGGAAAAGTGGGTGTCCCAGTTTTAGCCATGGCTCCTGGATGGATACTGCAGGTTTATACTTGATAGAAGAGCTGTAGGATTGTCATAAAATAATCTGAATTTTCCACTGAATACACATTTATGATCTCCATTAACAAGGAGGAGGAGAGTGGCACATTTTGTCCATAATGCAAGTTGACAATTATTTCTGGGTTTTAGAAGAAAACCTGAGCTAGACTGGCTTTGCTGGAGACATCAATCCATACTTGTCTTTGTTGTCTTTTTAGCTGTGGGCTTTCTCAGTCCCCATTAAGGGTCCAGTCTGGACAAAATGTTCATGACTTTACCTGGTGGCAGCTGCTTTGCTCAGTTCAGAGATTATCATCCCTAATATTTATGACAGAAAACTGACATGTAGTGTTTCAGGTTTCTACCCAAAGTGAGGCTGAGCTTCACCTCCCTTCACTCTTCTCTAATTTAGAGCAGCATCTCTATCACAGTGTTGAGTTTAATTAACCAATAATTACCAAGCAGGATGAGATTGCTTGCTATGGTTACAGTTCTAGCAGAATTCAGCTGTACATTAATTTATTTTCGTGGAGTTATTTGTCATTTAACTTTCTCCACCACACACAAGGGATGCTGCCTTTGGTGGGGAGGGGAATCTCTTCTTGTGTCAATTCTCCAGGAGAAACCTGCTCTGTCCTGTTGAAAATAGGGCACATTGAAGAGATGAACCACTTGGATGCTAATTCTTGAGAAGCACTATTTAGCAGAAGCATCATCACGCTGTTTCCTCAGGAAAAGAAGTGCTAAGTCAGTTGGAAAAAGATGTCTGAGGGTATTAATTATGCAGACAAAAGTACAAATGGGCAGATATCTTAAACCAGGGAGTGAGATAATGACTTCGTTAGCGGCCTGGTTTTAGTACATGTTGCATTTTTCCTTCCCAATTAATCTCTGAGCTTCTCTTTTTTTGCATTTAGAGGGTTTTGGTTTTTTTTTTCCTCTTTTCTGTGTTTGCTGCAGGAGAAAGCAGCAATTTTACACGTGCTTCCTTGTCCTCCTGCTGCCAGAGCTGATTTGCAGCATTTGTCAGGGCTGGGCAGGGGTGGCTTTGTCCAGGGATCTCTCCATGGCACAGCCTCCACATCACTCAAAATTCTGCCTGTTTCACACTGGGCCTCTGCAGGGAAAATTTAAACATAAAAGCTCAGCCTGGAGATGGTAAAATAAAGCAATTCTGTTCAGAGAATTTTAGTGGAAAACTTATAAGTGTATTTGTAGGAAGCTGTAGAACACGTGGAGAGTTCTGCTCCTCACTTATGGCCAAGTGCAGCGTAGAAATAAAAACCAAAAAGTGGGTTTTGAAGTAATAGGTCCTGTGCCAAACCTAGCACTGCAGTCACAAAACCAAGCAGAAGAAGACTGAAAAAAAAAAAACACCAAAAAAGCAATAATAAACCCAAATATAGGATGAGAGAAAGGAGCTTACACTGAAAGCTGTCACTTCATCCTTCATTTGCTTCATGGTTCTTAATCCCTTTGGGATTGTAAAAACTTAGCTCAAGTAAGTTGTTTAATCTCAATGTTATTCCTTGGAAGTATTTGAAGATTCTTTTCAGTGCACTAAATTTTAAAAATTGGGTGTTTTGGTTTTTTTTTCATGGGTTGCAAAGAAGTGTTTTTCCAGCTGAGCACAGATGTGAAGACCCCCAGAGGGCAAACTTAGAGTAAATCAGAGTGGGGACAATTTCTCTGGCCTGAAAGGAATCGTTTCCCCAGCTGCAAAAGCCTGTCAGCTTTACACATGGATTGTGGAAAAGTACAAATGAAATAGTCTGCAAGAAAAATCCATGGTTCTGTTCTTCTTTTTCAACACACAGTGATTTTTTCCTGATATAATTCTTTGAGGAATACACATAGTGAATAGAATTACACTTTAGTCTAAAATTTTAGCCCATAAGCATTTTCTGTCTCTCCTTTTAAAACCAGAAATTTAAGAAACTTAATCAGTATCAACTGTTGGGTCAAGTTAATGTGATTTGTTTCCAGCCATGATCTAATTTCATTAATTAATTTTCATCAGAGTATCTGTTCTGCTTGAGAATTATCTTGACAAATTACAAAGTAGAGTCTTCCAGAGCAGTAGCTCACATTCCTGTACTCCCCTTATTCTATATATGAAATAATATCTCTGTTGTTTGGATGCCTTTTAACCTTCATGCTGGGAAACAACAGATCAAAATCCTGGGAAGGTCTAGAATTTTGGGGTTGTAGTATGAAAATGCCATTTAAATCTGGGGGAAAAGGAGGACTGTGTCTTGAGCCAACAGTAAATATTTGTTGCTGAAGATCCTGATGTTTTATTTCTTTTTTTTTTTGCATTAGCTCTAACTGACTTTTAAGTGGCTCTAGAGTCCAAATTGCTGTAGGAAAAACTTTTCATCAAGAAATATTAAGTTGCTTACCAGTTGATCTTTCCTAAGTTTCCCTTCAGATTTCTTCAGTTAGGCAGGTAAATTTTGGAAAGCCCTCCCGAATGAAGGCAGTGGCTGGGGGCAGTGTCAGTCCTGGATAATCTCTCCAGTAGCTCTCAAATCCTGGAATTCTTTACTCCCTTAGGAGCCATGGCACCCCAAAGCTTCTTGCAGTCTTCCTTCAGGAAGTTCTAACCTAATCTCTGACTGTCACAGGGAATTCCTGGTGGAAGCTGTTCTCTGTCCCAGACAAGCCCAGGGGGTTGCTGCCCCCAAGGTTTGAATGGCCAGCTGTGAACTCCAAATTCCCCATCCCAGCTTGATCCCAGTTCATCACAGCACAGCTGGTTTGGCTGGGTTTCACAGAATAAAGGAAATTCACCTTTTATTCTTGAGAATTCTTCTTGCAGGATGTGTCAGTGTTGCTCAGTGCCTGCAGGAGGGAGGGCAGTGCTGGCTGTGCTCAGCCTTTGGGGTACCCTGCTCTCCCAGCTGCAGGTTCCTGAGTGTTCCCCCTCTCCTTGGGGATCAGGAACAGCTCAAGATAAATTAACTCACTCTGTTTCTTCCTTTGGCATTGCCAAAGTAGAAAGCTGCATGAAGATTTTTGTGTAGCTGGAGCTCCACTTGTGTTCCCTGCCCTTTTCCTTTGGTTGCTGTCATGACAATGCTCCCGAGGATTCCATCTGACAGCTAATGAGCCGTGAATCCGTGGGAAGGTGCTGGTAGAAACCTTCCAAAGAGGACTTGTGTCAAACACCTGATCCCCTGCAATCCCCTGTGTTCTGGCTGTGGCTCTTACAGCTTTTGGCTCCTAATCTGTGGTTGTATAACCTAAGAGTGATGAGGGAACAAAAGCACAAAGAATTGGTACCTGCTTAGAAAAATCACAGTGATGGATTTGGGTATTTAATCATTGCACTGCAGGGAGAGCTGCCTGGAAGCTCTGTGTTGCTTGTGAATCACTCTTCTCTCCTGTCATTGCTCCCTGCTATTCTTATAAATATCACTCAGTGCAACCTTTCCTTACAACAAGTAGTTTCCCCCATGCCAAGTCTGACAGGTGGGTTTCACATCTTATTTATTTGTCAACGTGCTTCAATAGCTCTGGTCTGATCTGTAATTTCTTTCTTAACAGTGATGTGTAATCCTGTGTTTTATATTGACAGTGAGAGAAGCAAAAAACCTCATTCCCATGGATCCAAATGGACTCTCAGATCCTTATGTCAAACTGAAGCTCATCCCAGATCCTAAGAATGAAAGTAAACAAAAAACAAAAACCATCCGTTCTACCCTGAACCCGGACTGGAACGAGTCATTCACGTTGTGAGTTTAACAGCCTGATTTCCTGGGGGTCTTTGGATGCAGTCAGTTGTTGATTTTGGTGTTGACAGCTCCTCCATTTCTGTCCTTTTTCAGTAAATTAAAACCTACGGACAAAGATCGCCGGTTGTCCGTCGAGGTCTGGGACTGGGATCGAACCACCAGGAATGATTTCATGGGATCTCTCTCTTTTGGGGTGTCAGAGCTTATGAAAATGCCAGCCAGTGGATGGTAAGAGTTTCTGAAAAGAGAAGGAGAGGATATATCACTGGAAGTTTTAAAGCTGTCATTTTTTTTCAATGTGATCTACCTTTTTTTGAGCTTTTTGCTGTTTCAGGCTATAAATTCACTGAAGTGCAACTAAACCTAAGAACTACAGGCTATATACATCAAAGGGGGGTAATAAAACAATTGCTTTTCTTTTATGGTGTTCCTGAAACTTCTGCCAGAGCCAGGAGCTGCTGCAAACTCAATTCTGTGAACACAGTCTTGTGATACAAATCTTATTTTTATCTCCAATGCGATGTGTTCAATTCTAAGTGTATCATGTTATATATAGCTCTGCAAATTCAAAGCACATGGAAACTGATCTCGTAAAATGCCACCTCATTACCTGCCAGGAGAGCGTAGAACTCTACATCACATCTCAAAAAGGACATTTCTTCAAAGACAGTTGTTTAGGGCTATGGAAGCACTGAGACAGAGATTCCTCCTCAGGGTTGGTGTCCCCCATCAAATCCCAGCTTGAGAGGGAAGAATCTCCTTGATCCATTAAACTGCCTTGACAGATAGCTTGGGATTAAAGATCTGATTTCAGGTAAAATATATTCTATTTCTGGGCTTGAGAAAAGGTCTTTGAGATCAGTTCTTTGCATACCTGTGACATTGATACAAACAACAAAATCAGATTTTAAATCCATCAGGAAAAAAATATAAAGTCACCAATTTTTTCTGAAATGTACCACAGGTACAAGCTGCTGAATCAAGAAGAGGGTGAATACTACAATGTTCCAATTCCAGATGCTGATGAAGATGGAAATGCAGAGCTCCGACAGAAGTTTGAGGTGAGGATTAAACACAGATGTGTGCAACTAAATATTGCATTTATTTTTCACTTCACTACAAAAAAAACCAAACAAACCTGTTAAGTGATACATATGTTAGAGTGCTCCTGTTTCTGTCCCTGTGACAGCTCTGTGTGTCTTTAGTTTTCTTGAAGATTGAACCAAATGATTTGAGAGATGGTATCATTTTCCTGACAGTTCAGCTTCTCTGCTATGACACTTAGAAGTTGGTATTTTAAAATATGTTATGTCAAGTATATGTAATAATTTCAATGTCTTTTAACAACTGCTGCAGAGTCTGCCAGCCACTATCACTGATATCTGCATTTTTTGAGAAATTAAATTCTCAGAAACAATGGTATTTTTAATACTTTGAATGTTTCACACTGTTACTTGTGCTGTTTTAAGAAAATACTTTCAATGTTCACACTTTGGAGCTTTAAAGTCTTTGCAGAAGGTTTTTATGTGAAATTCTGATCTCTGTAATGTGGGGAAGGATGTTGATGTTTTTTAAGGATCAGCGGTATTGCTGGATATGTACAAAAAAGAAAATTCAGAGAAAGGTGATGCTTTTTGCAGTGCCTTGCCTCCTGTGGTGCCAGCTGGAGAAGTTGGTAGCCACAAGAACAGTCTCATGTGCCATAGAAAGGAGTTTTTTTTGTAAATGGTCAGACTCTGCCTCTTCTGACAACCACAGCCAGAATTACAAGAAAATATTTGCTGGCCACTGAGCCCAGGAGCAGGACGGGTCTGGCCTGGGGTGGGAGGGGTTTGCTGGTCCAGCTCCTCTCCTGCCTGCTCTCCCAGCTGCACACACAGCCAGGAGCTGGAAATATTCCAATCTGCACTTTCCAACCTTAGCCAAGCTGTTTATCCAAACCAGAATGAATGTACCTGTTGTGCATAAACAAACCTGCCTGTTCTTTCAACCTGAAATGGCAATTTTCTATGTTCACCATCAGGCAGAATTCTCCATTGTTATTATAAAAGATGGGTTAACCCACGAAAGTGAGGAAAAACGACACATGTTCAACTTCCAGGAAGGAAAAAGAAAAGGTGCACCAATTTCTTCTGAACACATTTGGATCAGCTCCCATGTCTGCAGCATGAACTATGATTTTTGTTATACATTTGAGAAGTATTTGAACCTCCATTCCATTTTCTTTTCTTTAAAGTTGTGATCTGACCAGTGTGATTTCATTTTGCTGCACTAGGTCATTTGCTAGTCAAGATCATTTTTGGTTTTTATCCTCCCTAGAAAGAATAGCTTCAAAACTAATGCTGTCCATGTTTTTGTGCATTATGCAGAGTCTGGAATTGGGTGGATATTTATATATTGTGATACAGGTATAAAAATTTAACTGTTTTTTCTCAGGTCAGAGACAGCACAGAGACAAGTCACTAAAACTGTCCACTTAAAAATGTCAGATATTACATGCAGTGTGTTTACATATTGAATTTACAGTCTCTGAGGTTGATTCTTTATCCTGCTGTAAATACTTTGGTTGCAGGAGGAACAGTCAGGGTTTATCCATGTCCTGCAATGAAGTGGAGTAGAAATCCTGAGAGGATTGATGTGAAACTACTGGACCTGGTCCCAGAGACAGCAGCTTCACCAAGAGGCAGCCCTGCCTCAGAAATAATTAGTCTGTCTCAAAGTCTAATTAGTTCAGCCTCAGCATGTGTATTTGAGGCTCTCCCTGTTCTGGGCCAGTCTGCCTGGTGCTGTTTGAGTGCTGAATTAATCCAGGGAAGGGAATGGGTCTTCAGCAGGCACACGGTGTCTCCAGTAATGGTAATTTCCCAAGGTGGACAATGAACAGTTTTAGAACTTAGTGATGATAAATGAGAGCATTGGTAGCTGAACAAACCCTGCAGCTGTCACGAGGCCAGGGCTGGTGTGGAGTTACATGGCTCAAGGGTTTGGCTTCACCCTCTTACCCTGGCTCAGAGTTTGTCATCATGAGAAGGAGCAGAGGGAAGCAGAACCTCCATGGAATATTCTTCCTTGGTTTCAAGGGGCATCACTGTGATGGCTCCTGCAAATTCACAGCACAGATGTCTGAATGGTGGATTTCACTTATTAGCTATTCTGGCACATAAGTGGTGCTGACTCTGATCATCTTTTCCTTTATTTCTGTTATCATTTATATCCTGGCTTGCACAGGCATCTTATTTTAGATGCCCTGTAATAAGGAACAAGTAGATAGCACTGAGAAAAATGCTGCTATTTGTGATTTAATGCCGTCATCTAAATAAGTATTTCCACTGTTCTAAAATCAGCACTGGAGCCCTACTGGAAGAAGATTGCAGGTCTTGACTGCCACTTTCCTGGGGGAGTGAATTTGTCAGGAGATTAAAAATACAGATGGATCACGGGGTCACACTGCTCCACCTTCCCATTTATCACTTGATGGAAGGAGTAACTCCAGAGTTCTTCCCAATCCAGGCTGCACTTGCAGGGCTTGGTCTATTTTTTGATACGTGACCATGTGATTGGTAGCCAAGATACATTGATTTAACTTTGAGTACAAAATGACAACAATTTCCACAAAAATATTGCATTACTTAATCAAATATTTAAAATAAATAATGGTGGCCTTCAGGGTGTAGGGCTGTCTACTAACCTAAGCTACACAAGAGTAATAAACTTTAGGATTAGGATTTCATTGTTTCATATTAAGGTAGAATAAGATTATTTTCAGCTTAGAAAAGACCAGAGAGCCAATAGATGGAGAATTTCTGAAACCACTTTCTGATCTTGAAAATTGTAAGATGTTCTGAAAATTGACTTTGCTCTTTTAACTAAAGTTTAGAAATGTGTTAGTAGGACCTCCAAGTCCACTTAGGAGCTACCTCCCATTTAAATCAGGATTTTAAGAGTATCTGCCTGCATCTATATTTCAACAGGCAGCTTTAAGGTTTGGCCTTAAGCTCTCATTGATCTCAAACCATTTACACAGTACCATCACATCCTTCTTAGCACATCACTTTCACAGCCCAGATTTCTTCTGGAAATGTGGCTCTTAGTCACACAAACCTCATGGAAATGCTGCTTTGCTCGCTGGACCTCCTGGCACTTATTCCCAAGTCATTTACTCAATGTAAATCTACAATAAAATACTATAAAATATAATAATAATATAATCTTAATAAATAATATAATCTTAATAAATAATATAATCTTTATAAAATATTATAAAGCTTAAAAATAAGTAATAATAATAGATTCAAACATTCTCTTCACTTACATTTGTAACTGAATGCTAAAAACTGTTTGTCATGAGAAGTTTCCTCATGGCCCATTCTGCCACATCTGAATCAGCTGAAAAATTAACACCCAACCTTTGCCCAGAATGGATCCTCTCCTAAAAATGGGACCAAATTTGGGAAAGAATTAAAGATGGTGCTTTTTTTACCTTTTATATTTTATTGCAAGGATTTTTCTTATTATTTTTTATGTATAATCTGTATGAGCCTGTGCAGTATATAGAAATTGAGGTATGTTATGCAGAGGTGCAATGCAGTATTTTCTATACAACAAATTGTATTCAATCTACGTATTTTTGGGATCTGACCTCTCACTAAAACTCACAAATCTATTATCTGCTCATTTAGCAGTGTGATCAAATCTGTCCTCAGTGATTTATACATGATACATCATTATTAATATTTAGAGATAAAAATACACTCCTGTAGGAAGTGGAGGCAGGATAAAATCTGTCACTATTTTTCAGTTGGTTTTAACCTTTAGCTGTGAATTTTCTCTCTGGAGTGGCATTATTTGTGGCCATCTCAAAATGAAACTCCCTTCTCACCAGGCATATTCACAATAATTGTGGCTGCTCCATAATTGTCCGTGCTGAAGTTGCCATGGGAACTCCCAACAGTCCCAGGTGCCTCCATGGACCCAAACCAGGAAATCTCCTAACTGCAGCATCTACTCTTGGTTATGTACTTATTTTCTTCTTCCAGTACTTTTCTAGTCAAAGAAAACAGCAGAATATTGAGGTAATGCAACATTCTGGTATTTTTTTCTACCCGGTAGTGATTTGAGCATAAGATGCCTTTGCCATTTAGGGCATCATTCCTTTTTCCCTGAATTCTGGGGAAAGAAATGTGCAAATTCTAAAACTTCTATTGTGGGAAATTATTTGAGTTTGGTCAAGCCCTTTTTACTTTTCCTGCTTAGTGAAGCACTTCTTGATACTTAAATATCACCTTAGAGTAATAATAGAATAATACTGATTTAAAAGCAGGCAGGTGGATTGTTTATGATCTCTCCCCTTCTTTCCACATCACCAGCACTGGGGAATGTTATTAAAAATAAAGCAGCTGTTATGGTCCATGTAAAGGATTTTTTTAATTAAGCAAAGAACAGAGCAGCCATAATCCTTACCCATGGACGCATTTACTGAGCATGAAGTGTGTTTGTGGTGGGAGCAGTCACTACACCCAGCTCTGGCAATTGCAGTGATCCAAGCACGTTGTTGTGAGGGAATGGGAATCTGCTCATAAAATCCTCATGTTAGAGCATCTCTGGGAAGACACACAATGGTCCTCCTGGTACGCACTCTTCACATGTCAGATATGTTCTTTTGTTCTCATTATTCCTCTCTGGGTGGCTTTGACAGAAACAAAATCCTTCCCTTAATTTGTGAGAGCTCCGACTGCTGTCCCACCACAGGGACTGTCCCTGGACCCTGGGAGGGGACAAACATCCACATCCCTGGCTTTGAGTCCTGTTTGTGTGAGAGATTCCAGCTGCTTTGTCCATGGAATTGCTGATGGAGTTCCTTTTTGCAGCCCAGGGCATGAGGAGAGAGAACAGGGGGGATGTCGTGTCTGAGCACTGCAAGTGGTCAGCCACTGGTGACATTTTGGTGACCTCTCAATGCTTCTAAACAGAACTATCATTATGATCCTAAAGAAAATATCTTCTAAAATGCCTTATCATTATTATGATCCTAAAGAAAATGTCTTCTGAAATACCTTCTCATTTTCAAGATAGCAGGAGGGATGTGGGGCTTGGCCACCAGGCTCAGTTATAAATACCTGGAACCTCTCCAGTGGCGCAGGATCTGAGAGATATTTCTGCCCCTGAGCTCCTCCAGGATGCAGGGCAGCACTTTGTTTGACCAAGCTTGTGTGTTCATCCTTGTGCAGGCCCCAATTTCCAGCCCAGAAGGCTCAGGCTGGGTGTCTGTGCACACAGCTAATGTGGATTTGCACTCTCCTTGTGGCAGCACAGCTGTGTCAGACAGGACAGAAACTGTCCCCAGAGATCAAGGCACAGCTAAAACTCTCTGATGAGGTTTGTTGCTGTTACAGACTAATGCTGAAAAACCTCTTTCATTTATTTATAATTTCTGCTCATCAGTTCAGATTGTTTCAGTGCAGGCCCTGCATTTCTTAGATCTTTACCACTTCTCTTAATTTTTTTAAAGCCATTTCTGTTTGCTTCATTAGAAAGGAGAAGGCCAGAACTTTCTTAATCTGCCATTTTTCTGATATTCACAAAAACTTTACGTTAAAAGGACATTATATTTCTTTCCTTTAATCAGTGGCCAGGACATCCTAGAGCTGTCTTTATTCTGAGCTGGAGGCTCAGAATGTTGGGTAGGAATGTTGCAGTTGCATAGCCAGGGGCATAGCAGATACTCCAGGAACTGTTTCAGTGGCTTCTTAAGAGCCAGTGAGTTTTCTAATTAAATCTGTTTTCATTCAGAAAACCCACCCCAAACAAGCAAACAAACAAAAAACAGCCACAAAACCCCCAAGACAAACTGTAGAGGATCTTGTGATTTTGTCAGTTTGTGAGTTAAGTTCTCCAGGTCTCTGTAAAGTGTCGTAAGGGCTGGGAAGGAAACATTGCTTTTACATCTTTGCCCCAGAGCTGTTACACTGCAGTTACTTCACTCTTTTTTTTAATAAATAAAAGATATGGTCTCTTCCATATCTGTCTCTAACCAATATGCATTCCCATTTTGAAGCTTCAGGGAGGTCAGCAAAAGGGACATGGAAAGAGAAATAGCATTGCTGACACTTCAAATTGCAAATGACAGGATTGAATTTACTTTTCAGGAAACAGAAACTAAGCCACACTGAAATCATGACCAGCCAAAATATCACTGGCACATCAAGCCACACTCATTATGCATATAGAGATATAAAAAGAAAAGCTGCTTTTTCTGGCCATGGCACTCATTCCTATTTTTAAATAGTGCATATTTAATCATTAGAGAATAGTTTGCAGCATTATAGAGATGCTGTTAGATGACTCCATCTGTTCTGTACCATAGCTTGGCAGGGGGAATTCCCATATGCAGTTGTCTGGAGGTTTCCCATCCACTCACCATGGCTCAGACTAGAGAATTTGAAATTTCTTAACTAGATGGCACAAATCTCTGCTTTCACTTTGCATCAGCTGCTGATTTCCTTCGGGCTTTTCTCAGTGGGCTGTGATTTGAGGTGAAGGATATAAAAAATCCCATTGCTAGCAGGGATTTCCTCATCCCTTACATAAAGGTGAAATGTGTGCTGGAAAACAAGGCCAAGACAAAGATCCCAAATCCCTCTCGAGCTCCCTTGGGGCTGAGAGCCCCGAGTGTCCCTGGCCAGCTGTGCACAGCTGTGAGGAGCAGCCCAGCCCCGCCTGTGCTCCCTGCCCCGCTCGGGTAATTAACACCGGTTTGTTTATTTACTTGTCCTGGGTTTTCTCTGTGCTTAACAGACGTGTCCATTTCTGTATTCCCGCTGCTGCTGTGTCTGTATTTGTTTATTTCTGCTGCTAATTGTGGCTGCTGTGCTGTGCCAGCCCGTTACTAACCACGCAGTGTTTCTCCCTCTCCTGTCTCTTCCAGGACTGTCATGTAAATATCCACTTCTTCAAGGTAGTTTTCTCCTTGGTGTTCTCCTGCACACAACCCCCTTTACCAGCATCTGAAGTTTATTGAGTTTAATTTCATTCTCACTGGCTTTTAAGGATGCACTTGTTTTTTTCCACTTCAAGCTTTTCTAATTGATTTTTTAAAAAAATTAAAAAATGGAATTATGAATCTTCCATAATTTGTCATAAAGTGATCCCCAGATTAGAATTTTGCTACAAAAAAAAATAAAAAAAGAGTGATCAAACCTGAGCAGGTGCAGTGTGCCTTTCTTTTTGGAGGAATTAGTTGGATGAGTGCCACCTTCTCATGGAAAATGGAAAAAGGTGCATCTTTAATTTGAAAGACATTCATGGAACTTTAAGTAACTTTCACAGATAAAATAATGCTCATGGTCACTGTATATTTAAATAGATTTAGAGCATGCATGTTTTATGATTCAACATAATTCCTCTATTGCTGGATGTTATATGTTATATTGTAAGAGATATTACCCATGTGCACAGATACCTGAAATACCAATTCACCTCTTTATTTCTCATTTTGCTCCTTTCACTGCTCCCCACATCACTGAGTTACTGCCATAAGAGTTACACCTCAGCATTGAGAACTTACCTGTGTTTTGTTTCTCTTTGCATGCATCTTTAACAAATTATCTTGCTTTATTAGGGCAGAGGCCACTGGCACAAACCACACTTGCAGTTTCATACATTGGTTAAGTTACAGTTTAAATTAAAATTTGAAGCTCCTGTGTTGTAAACTGTGTTCTAAGAATCTAAGATTATTGAAGCCATAATCATCTTCAAATAGTATTTTTCCAACTGAAGGTGACCTGGAGCACTTTACATTATCACTCAAGGCTTAAAATACTTAATTTAAAAAACAAATGTTATTTTTAAATGTTGTTTATATTATTAATGCATGATTTTAACAAATGTTCTAACACTGAACCAGAAAAATCAAACTAATCACTTTCCTTAACCTTGATTTTTTATCTCAGAAGAGCCTGTACAGAAGAGAACTGCCCTTCCTCAATCCTTTGCACCTCTTCATATCTGAAAATAAAATCACATGGTGGCTTCATTGGTGAAACCTGTTTTCTTCTGGGAAGTTGGAAGTTTCTCTGCTTAAATGCATTTTTAAACCAGAGAAAAAGTCAACCTGATAAAAGGCATCTGGCAGAAATAGGAAGTTTTGTCATCTCATTGTAAAACCCAGGCCTTGAAGAGCACTGAGAGAAGCTGACAGAAGTCCATGGTTAATTCATGTTTCCACCATAGGAGTGCACCCAGAAAAGGACTGAAGGGTTCCCCCAGCTGCTGCTTCACAGGCAGAATTCATGTTTAGTCCTGGTGGATTATAAACATGAATTCCATCAGGGAAAGCTGGCAAGCTGTTTCTGTGGGGACACTCTGGAATTCAGGGTTTTTCCTGGAAAAATGCTGCCTTGTTTGTGATCAGTCTTTTCTGACTAAATCACACAAATCCCCTTGCCCTGCTGCTGGCAGTGAGGCTGAGCCCTGAGCTGAGCTCAGAGCAGCCCTGGGGGATCCTAGTCCAGGAGATCCCTGTGCAATCTCCTCTTGTGGGGCTGCTGGGGAGGTTCCATCCCCAATTTCACAGGGCTGGAACTGAAAGGAAGCAGCAGGAGCAAGTGCAGGAGGAAGGGCAGCATTCTGTTATCTTGAGGATAACACAACAATGTACAAATGTACAAAAATTAATTTATAATGTCACAGCAAATGGGAGATACTGTGAATACCTGTTTAGGGAATAATCAGACACTGGGAAGGGCCACACACCTTTCCTGCTTTTGTCCCACTGCAAATGTATTTAAACAGGTTATTTCTCAACATCATGCAGAAAACACCTTCATCTGTGTGTGTGTGTGTGAGAGAGAGAGAGATAAATCACTTCAGAGCATGTTAAGCTTTGGATACAGAATCCCAAGGTTTTAAAATCAGTCCTGGTCTGCAGCTGTGTGTGGCTGGTGGGATTTGATTGCAGGGATTTGCTCTAAGATCAGAGAGAACTGAAGTCCTTAAAAATTCTTTTAGAACAGAATTTTAATTTTTTCCTCTTATTGAAATAAGGTTTATGCTTAAAAGCAAATTCCATACTCTAGGTTTTTTTTATTATTGAAAACTAGCAGTAATTTGCATAATTAAAGAATGGAGCAGCATATAGAAAAGCAATTCTTCTTTTGGCACTTAGGGGTTTGCTGTTGTAGCATCCTATTTGCTTTTGGGGATTTTTATTACCACCACCACAGGATACTTCTGCAAGAATTCTTGAATATTATTCCTAGGCAGCCTCTTTAATTACATTTCATCTCGTTAGGCACTGCTCTGTTGCAGGGGAGAGAATGTTTGGCAATAAAGGCAGGAAACAAAGTGGACTCAGGTGGCTGCAGGATTATTAAACAGATTAAACATGTTGACAGAGCCAAGTGGGGAACTGGAAACTCTTCCCTCTCTGGATTTCACAGCTCACACAGACAGACATTGTTGTCCAGGGCAATATCCCCTGAAATTCCTGTCTGAGGATAGATCCATCCCTTTTCCAGTGTCTTTCATTGTCATTTGACTTCCCTGTCTCCATTTTCTAGGGAGTATGGTTACCTTCACCTTGTGCCTGGCATTTTGGGAATATTTTAGAAATCATGTTCAGGTGCTTCACACAGTTCTATCCAGCAGGACAAAAAAGTTTAAGAAAAATAACTGATAAGGGAATGTTTTATAAACCCCACAAAAAAGATCTGCTGAGGAGCTCCATGATATATTAAACTGTTGTCTTGTCCTTTCAGATTCCCTTTTTTTCTTTATCCTAAGTAAAGTTCAGGCTGAGAAAATAATTTCTCCTTAGAGTGAGAAACCACAAGAGGTCAGCAAAGAACAGGGAAAAGCTCCCAGAGCTGAGCTAGCTCCTGCAAAAGGCCTGAAAAGAAAGAAATCATCCACATTGTGTATGTATGTCCTTAGAAAACACAAACCCATTAATTTAAACCATAATTTCAGTAAAATTCAGTATAAAATTTTTCATACAGCCCTTTATTCAGGTTTGACAACTGGCACTCATGAGAATTTTCCCTCTAATCAAAATATTTTATAATTGCAGGTGTAAAAGCAGGTGCTGCTCTGCTCACCTCAGGATTGCTCAGCCCAACACTTTGGTGGCTTCAGGAGTGGGGCTCCCGTGTCCTTGGACATGCTTTCTGCAAGAGGCCTTTCTAATCCTGTTCATATGCAGCACAAAGATTTGTTGCAGGCAAATCCTTTAAATAAATTTACTGTCAGTAATTAACAGGGTAAATATGAAACAATTTAAGAGGATGAGGAGAGGAGATGAGGGGAAAAGTAAGCTAAAGACATAAAATAGTTGGTGTTTAAGTCCCAGGTAGAGTTTTATCAGCCACCTCATTTATATCTTTATGAAACATCCCATTTGCCTTCATGCCTTTTTGCTAGCCATGGGAATGCTGTGAATTTCTGCCCAGCTCTTTTTTCAATAACTATTTTAGCCACTGAAAGAAAAATGCATTTTCATTTTGATACATTGTGTTTTTTACTAATTACATCATAGTTCTCCCTAGTGACACTGCCATCATGAAAATGAATCTCAGAGTGCTGATAAACAGCTTTTTGGTTATTTACATCTCTTCAGTGTTCCCCTTGCTGCAGAGAAGTGTTGCTGTAGGGTAAATTCACCAAGCCATGGCTGAAATCCGTGTGTGAACCTCAGGAATCCTTGCTGCTGTTCCTGGTACCAGGCACCTCCCTGGTTTCCAGCAAAACTCTGCTGTGAATTACAAACTGGCCCTAGGTTATGGCATGGAGATTAAATCTCAGTCCAGTGAAGAATTAGGTCTTGCTGGGGCTTAGAGATGGACTCTTCTCATTTCAAATTCTCAGCATCCTGGTAATTAAGTTGTAGAAAGTAGGAAATTGATAGTCTATCATAGCATCTATAATTACATGGAATTGGAAATGCAATAATGTAAGAAACAAGCTGCCACAATGACAGAGAACATTTCACTGAATGGGAGGGCTTTTCTTCCAGATTTTGACTTGAAATTTATTGGATTTATTTGCTTTATTAAAGGCTTGCTAATGGCTCAACACATTGATCAAAGTTCCCACTTGGTGTGTACATGACTGGAAACCTGAATGGGTCCTTGCTTGAGACTTGGATAAATCATTATTATTTCAGTTTTCCCATGCTTAGTCTGAGCTTTGCTAGCTCTTCTGAGGTTAGTCTGAGGTCTGAGCTGCTCTGCTGTTCCTTGTGCAGGGCCCAGGCAGAACTGAGCATTCATTTCACACCTGCAGCCCCCTGGGCTGGGACTGAAGCTGGAATTTTACTCTTCAGGCTGTTCCATCCTCTCTCCTCACCATCCATTTTGTCATTTTTCTAAGTGATATGCAGTGTTACCTGCCATGGCTTTGGGTTGATTCAGGAATTAGGAGCAGAAACCTTGGCTCCAGGGGTGGCAGTGTGAAGTGACAGATTCCTTCACATGGGGACATCTGAGGAGCACGTGGGGGTCTGGCAAAGAGCTGCTGAGAACTTTTGCCATGTGAGAAGCAGGGATGTTTTTAGAATTTTTAGAGGGATTAAGTCGTGGCAAGGAGACATTCCTGCTCCTCAAATCTCTGTTCTTGGGTTGCCCAGAGCAGCTGTGGCTGCCCCTGGATCCCTGAAGTGCCCAAGGTCAGGTTGGACATTGGGGCTGGAGCAGCCTGGGACAGGGGAAGGTGTCCCTGCCATGGCAGGGGTGGAATGAGATGATCTTCTGAGTCCCTTCCAGCCCAAACTGTTCAGTGGTTCTGTGACTGAGACAGGGCCTGTGCAGTCACTCCTTGGCCTGTTGAGCCCCGTGCAGCCAGAGCTGGGGCTTTGGACAGACTCTGCTCCATCATGCATTCACTGCTCTCAGCACGGGCAGGGGAGAGCAGGGGTGGTGGGTGGAACCTGGAAGGATGAGGAGGGAATGCTGGATCCACGTGGAGCAGAGCTGGGAGAACCCAGAGCACTCAGCTCGGGGAGCAGAGCTCTGGATTGACCTCCCTGTCAGCTGTTGGTGGGGCCAGTAAATAAAGGATGGGCTGGGGCTCTCCACACAGCACTCTGCTCTTGTGGTGGGAATTCAGCATTGTTGTTAAATATTTTTTCATTTATCACTTTTTCCTCTTGAGAATGTGGTGCCAGGGATGATCCTGCTGGCATCTGAGAGCTGGCTGGGAGTGAGTTTCCCTGACAACCGAGGAGCACAGCCTCGAGTGAGCTGCACAGGGAGCTGTGTTTGCTGGGATACCTGGCCGTGGGGAGGGTGGGGGTCTCTGCCTCCTGAAGCTGTGCTGGGGGTAGGAGGGGATGGCTGCAGGTTTGGGCAGGTTTGGATCCTGGGGTTTGTTTCCCATGTGGGAGCAAAGCCAGTCTCACCCAGCAGCAGAGGAGCGCAGTACAAGGTGTTAAAGCACTGACAGCTTGGAAGGAGACTCATTACCCTAAAGGGACTGGGAGTAGGAAAGGGAATTTTGTATTTTTTTGTTTTTAATCCTCACAACTTTTGTTTATTATTGGCTAATGTGGAAAATGACCAATTCAGTCTTTTAGCTCTGTAATTCCTAAAGATTCTCTACTACAGATATACACAGAGGGCAGAAGAACCAACATTCAGATTTATTGTTTTGTTCTATTCAATTTTCTTCACAGGGAAAAATGAGAAAGTTTTGAAAAGAATCATCAAGAATTACTGCAACTGCCATAAAGAATAAAGAATTACTGTTCCCTAAATCACTTTTGTTTCTTCCTCGCATCACACTTCTCATTAGATTTTGGATAACGTTTTTCCTATTTAATTAAAAGTACAATTGTTACTCTTAGATTAAAAAGAAATCCAAAGCATTTTTACTGCAAAACCTGAGATATCTTTTCCAAAAAGCACCTACCAAATTCCCAGAGTCTCTCCAGTGTAGCACACTGTAATTTCTTAACACTCAGTGAGTTTGGGCTGAATATATAAGATTTGTCTCACCTGTGGTTTCAGGGTAAAAGAACGGGCCGAGATAAGGTGCGTCCAAAGCAGAGGAAGTAAGATGATGTGCATGTCTTGTTTTCTTTTTAGATTAACTTTCCTGCTACCAGTGCAGACTAATTTATCTTTAACATTCTGTTTTCCTGGCTGGTTTGCTGCAAGCTGGCTTCGTTGTAACATGAATACTGTGTTTTTATCTGAGATAATAAGCCAAGGAGTTGGAATGTGGATTGGAAATTAATCCAGGGCCTGGAATGCTGTCTTCAACTTCAGCAAGTTTTAATATCCATAAAAAATAAAGGAGGGTTCAAATAGGATTCTGCGACTTTCAATTTTAGTCATGGTAGGAAAGGCAAAATATCAATCTTTTCCAATAAGCTTTTAGGAATAATTTGAGTTTATGTCCCTTCTGTAGCTGCAAAATTGGTTTTGCTCTGGCAGTCGGGAAGAGGATATTGGCTGCATGGCATTTTCTGTCTGCTACAGCCAAGGTGTTTCAGATAGAAAACTTGTGATAAAACTCAGTGAAATGTCTTGGAATTCTCACTCTATTTCCACTAGGACCTTAAGCCAAAAAGCAGTAACAGGAATTCACATGCCAAATGTGCAAAAGGGTTTTTTGCATGCTTCTGAAGGGATGGTGGTTGGCCAAGGTGATGGGAAATAAGGACCTTGAGTAAGGGCATGATAATGTAATGAGTTCCTGCCACTTTGGGGCTATGTGCTTCCTTTGAGTCAGTCTGGTTGTTCCCCACATTCCCTGGCTGCCCTGTCCCTGGTTTTTCCAGCTGGTTTGCAGCAGGGCTCCCTCTTCACCCCTCCCATGGCAGCTCAGCCAGGGATAACCAGGATTGTCACTGTCCCACGGGCACAGGTCACTCACAGCTCAGCACATCAGTAAACTCCTGCCCTGTTCACCTCCTGCCTGGGCCACACAGCTCAGAGCCCACCTGAGCCCACGGGAGGAGCCTCAGAAATCTGCAGAAAGAAATTCTCAAACTGAGAGTGACTTCTAACTTAAAAAAAGCTGAAACACAGGGGTGAGAGAAGCATGTCTGTTGCTCATTGAATCTGAGTGCTCAGAGGATGCAGAGGGGCCTTGGCTGGGTTCCCAAATATTATTTTAAGATCCTGCCTTCAGATCCTGACAATTCCAGCCTGTGTTGACTCCGAGTGAGTGCAGTGCCTCCAGCTCTGGAGCCAGCAGCAGGCACAGGAGGCTGCTGGTGAACCTGCCATGCTTTTTTATGGAAAAAGTGCTGGAAACCCCAGAGCCTGGGACTGCAACACTGCAGAGAGCACTGCCTGCCTGGTTGGCAGGTTTGTACCCGAAAAACAAATGGCTTTGGAACAAAATTTGATTTTTTTGTTTCAAGTTTTGCATTTTTCGAACAAGCTGCCAACAACCTGCCCAGTGGGTTTAAAGGTGTAAGAAATAAAACTGGTGCTTTTCATTCAGGCCTGATTTGGATCTCCATTACTCAGTGAAAAGGAGGATATTGAAATTGCTTTGTGCATCAGAAAAGCATGATCTTTATCTGAGATCCCATTTGTGGAACATCACAAAGGCATGGCCAGCAAAGCTGCTCCCTTGAGCCACATCTTTATATTGTACAAATAACAGATACTAGGATTTTGGGGTTTGTTTTTTTTCCCTTCTTTTGCTCATGGCTCAATCTTGTGTGGCCTCAAAAGGAGCTTTGTGCTGCACAGATTTGTCCAGCAGCCAGACCTGCCCTGGGAACATCTCGTGCAGACCCAGGGATTTAAGCTGACATCCAGGACTGGCTCTCTCTAAATGTTTGCACAGCACCTGATCCTGATCAGCATCTCCAAGTGCTGCTTTCATGCCCACAAGTAATAGCATTGCTGTGGAGGAAATTCCCCATTCTGAGCTGTAGTACAAGTTTTTTAATAAAGAGATCTAAACTTGCAAAATTCATATCCCTGTGGCAGGGCATAAGATTTTCTGCACTTACAAAGTTGCAGGAAGAGTCATCCAAGCTGAGTATGGCTTTCAAGTGACAGGAGGTTATTTTGTCAGATGATTATCTGACATTACTGCAAGAGTAGATGGAGTCTGTGAATCAAGTGCCTCTCAATTTTATGGTTTTAAAATCCCCTGGGGAGGGGAAAGTTTGTAACTCCCAGTTTCCAGTGCCAAAGGTGTATGCCAGGCATGGCTTTTAAAGGGAGGTATTGTGTGACTTTGAATAAACCTCCATTCCTATCATTTTCTTTATCTGTGAAAGAGGGATAATATACAAATATTGTCCTTTTGTGAAGCAGAGAGAAGAGTAGTTATCCTGAACTGTCAAACAGCCATCACTGGCAAAAAGTAAATTAACAATATTAGAGGTTATTAACCAGACCAACACACCAGACAGATGGGGAAAGCACTTATATCCCAAAGAATTATTAAACTTTATTGGCTTTGCTTCTGCTGGTATATGGGATTATTTTGACGAAAAAAAAGAAAGGATATTATCTTGTAGCCTGCATTATCTTTTGGTGAGTCTTACTTTTTTCTCTTCTGTTAACTCTGAGATTTGAAATGCAGCTTACTGGAGCTTACGTGGTGTCTCATGTGAAATACTGAGACTTGCAGCCTCCTGTAAACCAGAGGGTCTGGTAGAGCCCTTGTCTGTAATATTCCCCTTCCTCCCTTTCCCAGATCAACCCTTGATTGAAAATCAAAGTTGATTGTTCTGCTGGTTTGGAAGTGGCCATGTTCATCTGCATTAATTCTCATGCATTGTGGGATTTTTAATGCAGGGTTTTTTTCTTAGTGCATGTAAAAATTCTCTTAACTCTTGCTATGCAGTGACTTGAAGAATTCATTTTAAAAGAAAATGTTTTGAGGAGGTTGTTTATATCCTAAAATATCCAATGTACATTACAGCACGGTATTTTTGGATAGCCTCCTTTTTTTGTTTGGTTTTTTTTTTTTTGTCTTTCAGAACAAAAGCACCATTTAAGCTGCTTTTGGCATGAAAGTAAATGATGATTTTTTTTGTTTGTTTCTGGGCTTTGCTTTGGTTTTGCTCTTTTAACCAGATAAGCATATCTGCTTTATCTGGTTATACATGAACACAGTTTTCCACTTTAATTCCCTCAATAATGTCAAAAGTATTGCTGGAATGAATCTTTGAAGGTGTGTCTGTGCATATTTTGTTATGCAGCGCCTGGGAATGCCACCTCAGACCTGGCCATTTCCAGCTCTAACTTGCACCCAGAGATCCCTTCTGCCAGGGAAATGGGCAGTTCTGCTCACTTTGCTGTTTTTGTGTGTGTATGTGTGTGTATGTTCCTCAGAAAGCCAAACTTGGGCCAGCTGGTAACAAAGTCATTACTTCAACAGAAGACAAGAACTCAAGTGTGCCATCCAACAATCTGGACAGGGTGAAGCTAACAGATTTCAACTTCCTCATGGTTCTTGGAAAGGGGAGCTTTGGGAAGGTAGGGAGTCTCCTGAATTAATCCACTCACATTCCTTTTTTTTTCTTTTTTCTTTTTTCCTTGAGGAAGAATGAATAAACAGCTCTCTAAGAAGCAAAATCCAAAGTCAAAAGAATGTGCATTTCTGAGGAAGGATTTCTTAACAGGGAGTAGAGTAATTCCCTCTGAGGCCTAGCAGACTTTAGTCCTGATAGGCTTATTGAAAAAATAAAAAAAATTTACAAACTCAGACTGTTGGGCAAGATGAGAAATCGTTGCTGACTTTCAGATCCTCGCTTCTTGGCAGTTTCAAGGAAATTAGTTTTACTTTTCTGGCTTTAATACCTAGGTCAGTCTGCCAGTTCTGGAAGTCACCAACATTGGTAAGGGTGAATATTGGAAAAAAACCAGGGATAGTGTGTATATATATTAGAAATCCAATAGCTGAGAGAACAGACTGCTATTTTCCTGCCTGTTTGAACAAAACTCAGGTGATAAAGTGCCCTTTACTGAAGAAGTCTCCTGGGACTTAACATTTTATCAGCCCTGCAGCAACGAGCAGCAGGTTTGGGCACAGGCTGTCTGCACTGTAAAGTGATCCTGATTTTGGAGTTTGGATCAAATTTGCCTACACAAATGAAAGGAAAAGCTGGCTTGCCATCTCTCTAAATCTTCAGGCATCTGAGTGACCTTCCCTCCCTGGCCTGGGGGATTCCCACGCTGCTGTTCCTCTCTCCTGCAGGTGATGCTGGCAGACAGGAAGGGCACAGAGGAGCTCTATGCAATCAAAATCCTGAAGAAGGATGTGGTGATCCAGGATGATGATGTGGAGTGCACCATGGTTGAAAAACGAGTCCTGGCACTGCAGGATAAGCCCCCATTCCTGACACAGCTACACTCCTGTTTCCAGACAGTTGTACGTGAGCTCTGTCTTTCTTGCCACCCCGACGTTCCCCAGGCTGCAGGGTCATGGATTTTATCACTCCAGTAACATTTGTTATCATCCAACCCATGTATGGTAGCCCCTGCACGTAGAAAATGGTGAAGAAATCCCACATGTAATTACTCCCTGTATCTTAAATATAAAAAGTAATTGTAAAGATTTTCCTTCGTGCAGTCTTTGGAGCAGGCCAGCATGGCAATTCCTAAATGTAATTATATGTGCTTTGCTAAGTCAGAGCCTCAAACTGAGATTCCTAAGGGTTCCCAAATACTTTTAAAGCTCTGAGGATAGTACTTGAAAAGTCTTAATGGCTGTTATTATATCGTGGGGTTATTAGTCATGAATCAATGTTGGTGGATTTAATTTCGTTTTCTGTCACTTCTTGGTGGCACTGAGGGGCTTTTTTTTCTTCTTTTCTTATAAATATGTGAAGTGGATATTTGCCCATCACATTGCAGAACATCTCCCAGTGACACACTGTAGGTTGGATCTGATGGCCCAGTGTCACTGTGCCACCCTCTTGGTTGCCATGGAATTAGGGAATTCCTGAGGCTGGGAAAGTCCTCCAAGATCACCAAGCCCAACCACCAGCCCACGTTCCCCATGAAACCATGTCCTCAAGTGCCTCATCTACACCATCTTCCAAAGGAAAACTTACCAGCAGCAGTTAGAAATGGCCTCAAAGCAATTTGGGATTTTTGACCATCTTTGGGGTTTTTTTTTCATTTCTTTTTAGAGACAGATTTTTCAGACTGAGCTATATTTGCATAATTCTTGAAACTGTTGGAGACAAATAATCTGTAAAAGCATGGCAGTAAAATTGGCAAAACTAGACAGATCTCATCAATCATTTACTCTTGAAGGTTGTACAAAACATTCCACTTCCATTTCCTGATCTATAATTTTTTCCCCAATCCTAATAATCCTAAAAGCTTTTTAATAACATGCTAGTGACTTTTTTTTCTTTTTGGCTGCTCAATGAATATCCAATATTGTCTCTAATGTGTTTCATACTTTGTCCTAGGACCGGCTGTATTTCGTGATGGAGTATGTGAATGGTGGGGATCTCATGTATCACATCCAGCAAGTAGGAAAATTTAAGGAGCCACAAGCAGTGTGAGTGTTCATCTATTTAAGTCATGCCATCGTCTCGATGTTACACTGGAGGAGAATTTGGTTTCTTCTTCTTCCCAGGCTCAGGAATGAAATTCAGGCTGGCCTTTGTTTGTTTTTAAGGTCCAAAATCTGAACTTTGTGTTAAAAATGTTGTTTGAATACATAGATCCAAGGTAGCTGTGCCTTTATTCAAAAATACAGCACAAACAAAGGCAGGAGAGGCTTACTTGAAAAGTGACAAGAATTTAAGCAGGGCAGCTGGAAATTAAAGATGTTACTTCATATTCTGATGTTGTTTTTAAAAGCAAATATTAAAAAAAACATTGAGTAGAACACTTCAGTCTGAATTAGTGCTATGGAGAAAGGCAGTACCAGTAGACTCAGCACTGTAATATAAATTACAGTTTATACGAGATAAATTCAATGTATAGCTTTTAAGAACTTCTGTGATATATTTGTGAGGAATTAATAAGGAATTAGGAGTTGTTTATCTGCATGATTCTTTTCAGGTAATTGTACATCCAGCACATCAGTGAGCAACTGAAAATTATCTGTAGCATATTTAAGAGTGAATAAATCCCTCAGTCCCATGTTAGCCATCCTTATAATACCTCATCACCACTTGTTAGTGTTTCATAAACCATTTACTAATGAAACTTTAAAATCAAGGGTGACCAACTGCTTCAAGCATTCGGTTAAAATAATTTCTCATTTTGATTTAAGCAATCAGGGCTTGTTTAAAGGAGAGGCCTTCTAAATAGAAATATTTCAGATGCAGACAAACATTTCAACAACTCGCTGAATCAAACCGAGATGGTGTCAGGTCGTCCTTGACTCCCAGCTAATGCAACTTGCCAACACTTGACAAAATCTGTGGTGCTTTGTGACAGCTTCTGCCTGTGCTGCATCTTCACACGTGTTCACAAACACCTCTGATGGAGTGCTGCAGAGCTCAGTTGCTTCCTCTCCCTTGTGCTGAGCCTAAAAATTTATCTCGTCTTTAAATATTCCTCTCGCTCGTAGTTTGCACAGTTCCACAGCAGCCAGCTTCAGACAGCCACCAGGATTCTACACCTCTTAACTGCATTCAGCAATTATATTTTATATGGTAATCATTTTAATTAGCTTCGTGTAATTAATCCATTAACAGGCTGTATAAAGGAACACTATTTCTGCAAATTATTTCATGCCATATGAATTGCAATGTACATTGAGCTGCATCCTGAATTCATCAATCTGTGATTAGAGATAAGGACCTTTGCAGCAGAGTTAGTGCAAAAAAAAGCTGTGCTGCAGCTGCACCATTTTTTGGGTCCAGGGAGCCATTTTCCAATATTTTTTTAGATTCTGGATTATTTTATCATCAAATATTCAAAATGTACTTGTTGAGGTCCAGCTGAAGTGATGTGTCTTTTATGTCACCTGTATGTATACACTATAAATTACATATTTCATCTGCTACTCTATTATCATCCTTTACCATGATTCATTTCCAATTTATTTTTCCAGAAGAAATATGTTGATTTTTTTTTCCCCCACACAGGTTCTATGCAGCTGAGATCTCAATTGGGTTATTCTTTCTCCATAACAGAGGGATTATTTATAGGTGAGTATGATCTGACACAAGTAATTTCTGAACTATTTTTAAAATCCCCAAATGATCAGGTTTTTTTAACATATCAGTGTATTTTTAAAACATAAAGCCATCAGTGTAGAGCTCCTTTTGTTGTGTTGCTGCTGGTGAGGTGGAAACCCAAGCCCTGTTTAACTTGAACTTTCTGACACCTGTGCTCTGCCCCGCTCAAATAAAACCTCCTGAAAATGGAAAACTTAATGTTTTGTATTTCCGTGTGATGTTTAACAATATTACACATTCAAAAGTCTCAGGTGAGGGGTCAGACACAGGCACCTCTTCATTCATTGTCCAGCCCAGAGCAGCTGTGGCTGCCCCTGGATCCCTGAAGTGCCCAAGGCCAGGCTGGACAGGGCTGGGAGCAGCCTGGGACAGGGGAAGGTGTCCCTGCCATGGCAGGGGTGGCACTGGATGGGCTCTAAGGTCACTTCCAACCCATTCCAGGATTAAGGTCATTCTTAGAAGTCTTCCCAGCTCCCTCCAGGCTGAGCCAGCCCCACATGTGCACCCTGAACCTCCACCCCAAAGAGCTGCAAATATTCCTTATTCAGAATAAGCTCACCCTAGCTGATCCCAAACATTAACCTTAAATTACTGTGATTCTCCTCAGAGATCTGAAATTAGATAATGTGATGTTGGATTCAGAAGGACACATTAAAATTGCTGATTTTGGAATGTGCAAGGAGCACATGTTAGATGGAGTAACAACCAGGACCTTCTGTGGCACTCCAGACTACATTGCACCAGAGGTAAACACTGACCCTTTCAAGAACCTTTTAGTCTCTTAAAGGAAATTGTCCCTCCACATTTTATACCACTGGGTTGGGATGGCTCTAACTCCAGATTCTCCATGGATGGCACCATTTAACTTCTGCAGGTACATTGGGTATATTTGTGAATTAATGCAATGTAATCAATTAGACTATTCACTATTTTAAGAAATTAATTGAAAAACTAACTTTTTATGAGATAAGATTTTGCTCATTCTAGCAAAAAACTTTAAAAAAACAGGCTCACCGACTTCTGATCTTAAATTTGTAGCCTGGAAATATTATTATACTAAACTTTGCAATTTGTGAAGTTATACAAACTTCATGGGTGTTGCTGAGCTTGTGGCTGAGATCAGCAAATATTTCACTGGAAGCAAACAATATTTCACTGGAAGCAAACAATGCTGCTTTTATCTGCTCCTCCAGAGGTTCACACAGCTGCCAGCACACATTCATATAAAGGATTATTTGGCATTTTCAGGAGATCACAAACCACTCACTGGTTTTTGGGAAGGGACTCATGAGCTCTTGAAGCTTTTTGCTGACCTCTCTGTGAAACCACTGTGGTCTTCTCCAGCCCATGTCCTGCAAGTGCCACGAGCTGCTGCTCCTGTCATGGAAGGCCTCTCCCAAAAGCTGAGAGATCAGCCCTTGAGTGGAGTTGTAATAAATCCATAATTTGCCTTGAGTTTCCTGTGACTTGGCCATACCTGTGCAGCTTTCAAGCCACTAAAATGACATTGAAGCCTGAAGCAACTGCAGTGGGTCAAAAATGAAAATATGATCATGAGAAACCCAGTTGTGCTCTAAGGCACTGGGATAAATACGAGCTTAGAGTTAAGACTTTGAGTCTGGATATGATTTGTATTTCAATAGTTGAGGCCTAAAGAATTAAAAACAAGCACATGTGGTGATTTGGATATAATTCAAATAGATGAATATTAAAATCTGGTCTTTGTGCATACTGAGCTTTCAAGAGTCTTGATTTGTTTGGCAGCAAATTTGATGCAAGAGGCTGGATCCTGATCCAAGAGACTCAGTTGTTCACTGGGTACTGAGCAAGAGGCAGCTCTGGCTGGAGCATTTCTGGCTGTAATTGAATGTTTGTTGGAATAGGGGAGATTTATACACAGACAAGTAAATTAGTGTCTAAGGTGAATTTTGTCATCTCTGTGAAATTGGAATGAGAAATAGTTTGTTTTTTTTCCCGGTTGCTAATTCATGCTTTTCAGAGTGAAATATTGTGTATTATACACCCTTGGTTTTTTTTACCATTTGCTGTTGCTTGCAGCAGGATATCAGAACAACCAGAGTAGTATTTCATTTTCTTCTGTCAAAATGTAAATGAAGCCAATATTACAAATTAAAGTGTCCTTTCTGTGACAATTGTCTTGTGCCAGTTGATGCCAAAGAACATTTTGTCAATACCAGAATGCTCAGTGTGGCTCAATGCTGGAGCAAATTATTTTACTTTATTTGGAAATTTCATATAAAGAAATAAACCTTCTACCAAAACATCCAGTAAGTGAGAGAAAATTAGTCTGTTATCTTGCAAACAGATTTGATTTTGTGTAATTGGCTGATTTTCTTTTGTCTCTGAAGACATTATTGTGACTGACAGTTTGCTGACTGGTTCTGTGGTGAACTTCAAAGGAAGGTTCCTGTTTTGCTTGCAGGGGTGTTTCAGCTCATGTTTCCGTGGGCTAAAATTTAGAAATTTCTAATAGATTTTAATGAGAATTCATTTTAACAGTCACACTTCCTGCTGGGTGGAGATAAAGGAGCTAAATCGAAATAAACTCTTGAAGGTATCTGGAGTAGAATCCTGTGTGGGCTGCACTCAAACATGGAGAGGGAGCTTTTTTCAGCACCATTTGGGGAAGAATGTGGTGACTCCTGAGGGTGCCCACGCTGCCTCTGCAGGACCTGCCCACAGATGGATCAGGGAGCACACAGCTGCCAGGACCCTGCAGGGACAGCTCAGCTGGTGTCCCCTGTCCCAGCTCTGCGTGGAGAAGCAGGGGAATGCAGTGCTGCCTTCAGCAAAATGAACCCCCCAATCTGGTGTGCTGCAAAATAATGTTTTCCTTTTTTTCTGAGTGGGAAAGCTGCCATTTGCTATTACCTGGGTGTATAATGGGCTGGAATTATTGTTAATTTTCTTACACTGTGCAATTTGAGGAGTGTGCAGAGGTTAAACTGGTGGGATGCCAGGTCTGACAGCTTCTCTCAGGCAGAAAGTGGTTATCTTGTTCAGAGTATTTCCTGATGTGCTGAACTTAAATATTTATGGTCAGAGTGGTAAAATAGCTGTGAAATCAATTAGTACTTCGTGTTTCCTTGACCAGTCAAGAGAGACAGGAGGAGATGGATGTCAAGAGGATTAGGGGAAGGGATTCTGCCAGCACAGAGCCCCACCATCAGCATCCCTGCAGCAGCCACCGTGCTGATTCTGAATTTCACAGGAATTCAAATTAGAAACTCCATTTCCCTTCTCTTCCATCTCACAGCCTCAAAACCTTCAGTTCCAACCTTGAATTTGCCAGGATTGTGGGAGGCAAATAGGTGTTATGAAGTTTTGGAAAATGCATTTGACTGTTTCTTGTGATAGTAATATTTATTTCTTTTAATAACTGAGTTTTAAATTTTCCAGCAGACATCATATATGCTCACAAAAGATCGCCTCTTGCCTCTGGGATATAATGTTTTCATCCCAACTGGCTACTAGCTGCAATGATCTAAACATTCCTACAAATTGCTGATATTAATCTCTGTGTCCTGCTCGTAACTGTGCCTTCCTTGGAGGCAAAATAGAGAAAAAAAGAAAAAAAAAGCAACTCCTTCTGCCAATTTTGCTCGATGAGAGAAATTCCTGAGCTCTTTCTGAGTGCTGAAATGCACAGAACCTGGAAAGGCAGAAGCTCTTAATGCATGGCAATAGATGGGTAAAATGGGACATTTGAAATGCAAAAGGACATGAAGAAGGCAATAATTTAAATTGATGACAGAGAAGGAGGGGCAGAGCTTTCCACTGCTGCCTGGCCAGTGAAAATCAGGAATCATAGGGGGAGGAGGGTGCAGGTCTTCATTTCTGGGGACAGGAACTCCCTCACTGCTCTGGGTCTGCTCTGCACACTGTGGTGACACAGGACAGGTTCATATACCAAACTGCTCTAATAGATCCCAAAATTTGTACATGCAGATAGAATGACTTTGGCAGCTGCTGCAAGGCAGGCAGGGATGGCTTTGAGTGCAGCAGCTGGGAGGAGGCACACGATGAATTCTGGGTGATGAGGAGGGAACTACTGAAAATACAACATTTAGAACTTGCTGACTTTGTACCAATGCGTGTTTGACTGTGCACTGGGGGCTCATCTGCTTCCTCCCACGTGTAATTGCTCCCCTGAAGTGAGCATTCTATGTAATTCCTGCCTTGAAGGAGCATTCTTCCCTCTGGTTTGCCCTTCCCACTTAGTGCTGTGAGCAGCTCCCAGTCCGAGGAGTTCATCCGTGGGCTCTGGGCAGGACATGGCAAAGGGCTGGTCTGGGTTTCCCTGGAGCAGAGCCTCACCAGGACCAAGCTGGAGCTTCAAACTGGGGCTATTTAGATGGGGATAAAGGAAGAAAACTCCCCATGTACAGCAGCAGGCAGTGACAGCACTGCCTTTTCCCACATGGAGATAATTCAATGGAAAAGGTGTTGTCATTGCATTTGCAGTGGTGGTGGCTGTATTTATCCAGCCTTGGGGCTGTATTTATGTCTCAATTCCCACTCTTCCATGCAGGTGAGGCAGGTGTGTGCCAGCTCAGAGGGGCACTGCTCTGCTCATCAGGTGTGGCTTCAAACAGCAGAAAAATTGGAGTGATTCTGACCATCCATTGGAGCTTTCTCCATGTTAATTCTGCCTCTCCTGATGATTCTGTTTGATATTCTCTCCCAAAGGCAGATTTCACAGGGGAGATTGCAGTTCCTGATGGGAATGCTGTTTAGAGAAGAGCCCAGCCTTGACTCACCCCTTGCTGGGTAAAAGTCAGCATCACTGAGTCTGTGCTTTGGTACAGCTTTGAGTGCAGGACATTGCATTGCAGCCTTCAGTGATCTCCTCCTCTCAGTAATCCCATCAAACTCCTTCACAGCAGGGACAGAAGTGGCTGTGGGCTCCTGGACAGACCTGGCTGCCAGGTACAGAACCTTGGCAGTGTGGCAGCGTTCTCTTTCTCACTGCTCTGGATCCATCTTTTTCTCATTTGCTAATTGAAAGAAGCTGTTCCTCCCAAAACCACATACCTGGACTGCACTTGTTGTACAAAACATTCTGCCCTTGCAAATCAATGACCTGAAAAATATCCCCTTTTTATAGAAAACATTCTTTTCCATAAGGCAGGGAGACATTGTCAGAGAGGGACTGAGGATGAAATGTTTTGTCATTTTCTGTGTATAAAGGGCAGTATTTTTCCTGAGTGAAACTTTGAAAGTATTTGGTGTTTCAAAAGGCAATATTGATTTAATAAATCAAAAGGCAGGAACTTACTGGTGATAGAAATGAGGGGAGGGTAACCAAGTGTGTCACTGTGAGATGAAATGAATGTCCCAAATATATATTTTTAAGCTCATACTACTGCTAAGAGACAACTAATATGGACTGTCTTTACGTAGGGCCTTCCAGATGAGAATCCTGTTATTATCTCTGGTTGTCTAATACATTCCAAAGCACAATTGATTTTGAAATCCTTTGGTTAGAAGCGCTGCAGTAATTTTTAAGTCGTGTGCTGCTGTATTTCAGGCAAGGACATATATCCACACAGAGACCATAATTTTGTTTAGTAGCCAGCCAGTCCTGCTTTATTGCACTGGTGACTCACTATTTTCCTGAGCAACTACAGAACTTGGCAGTTCAGCTTCTCTTTCAGACTCCTAAAAAACCGAGGATGTGTGATGTGTACGTGACTGGGCAATTTATTTCACAAAGAATAAAACCACCAGCAAACAGGAAAATGAAATGCAAGCCCCTGTGGAGTTCTGGCTGCCTCTGTTCCCTGCTCATTCCAGTTGGAGTCAAAGGCTCTCACTCTGCCTTCAGTGGGGATGGGCAGGGACTGGAGGTGCTGCATCCCTTCACAGTTCACAGTATCCCTTCACAGGGGTTTAGAAAGGTCTGAGGAGCACCTGCACCTCCAAACCCCTCCACACCATCACCAAATGCACTCTGCATTTATATAAGTATAAATAAATAGAAATGAACTCTGATGTGTGAGGAGGCCCTGATTAAAGAGGATGATGCAGGAGGTGACCTGGGTGCTGCTGGCAGTTGCAGCCTTTCCCTGTGTCAGAACTCAATTTGTACTGCTCTGAGTCAGATGTGAGCCCAGAGCATGGAAAATACTTGACATTTCCATTAGTCTACACAGCAGAACCCCCTTTCTTTTTGCTGTAGCTGATATTTCATTCTGAGTATCACAATCATGCAGCTTGGGAAAATTTAACTGATGTTTATTGAATTTTGCTCTTTTCTTAAGTTTTGATTCCTTTTACAGCAGAACAAAAGTATAAATATTGAAAAGAAAGGTTTAATTATTGATGATCTGTAAGTTATGTGGGCCTCATGATTTCAAACTTTGACATGAACTGTTGGGATGATGGTTTTGCCTTGTCTCCTGCATTGTGCTGCTGTACTTCCTCCTTTGCCCTCAAATGCACATCCCAAGAAGTCTCTGAGCTGTATTTCCCAAGATATCAGGGTACCAAGGGCGTGGGTGGGTTTATCCTAACACTTGCAAAACAATCCAACTCCCACTGAAACCCGTGATTAGCTGGAGTGTGGATTACAGGATTGTCTTTCTGGCCTTTTTCAAGGAAATCTGTCCTTCTCTGCATGTCACACGTGTACCTGATGCACCACAGGGCTGGGGGTTAGTTAACACAGGGGTTTTTCCTTTGTTTGTTTTTTGTGATGATGCAGATTATTGCTTACCAGCCCTATGGGAAGTCTGTGGATTGGTGGGCATATGGTGTGCTGCTCTATGAGATGTTGGCTGGCCAGGTAAGATTCCTCCTCCCGTGCTTGCTGTGACCTCCCCCTGCCCTCCAAGGCTGCTCTGTTTCAAGGCTCCCTAAAGGTTTAGACCATTACAGGATAGGATTGAAGCCTTTCATTCTGCTGTTATCTCCTTGTACTCTTGACTGACTCAACTGAGAATGTATTTAGGCTTTAAGCTCTTTATGTTGCACCCACATAATCAAGCTCTGCCTGTGAATACAGCTCCTTTGTACTGCAATAATGTTATAAATAGCCATCTTCAGAATTGAAAGGGAGACACTTGAGCAGGAAAATGCATGTCAAGTGGAAGAAATACCATTTAGGAGTTTGAAACCACAGGGAAGCATAATAAGAGTGTGTATAAGCTCTGCATTGCAGTTAAGTCCCAAGAATACAGTTTTTGTACTGTATGTCCTGGGGGTAAAACATGGGTCTCAGCCCTCAGAAATGTGCTCAGTTACAGACCCTTCATTCTGCACAGTTAATGAGAGGCTGCTCTGAGTCACTCGGGTGGGGAAGCAACACTGTGCTGCAAGAAATGGCAGCTAAGCACCAACTTGAAGGAGTTCTGTTAGTCTTGAGTTGAAAAAGATTCCTGCAATTTGCTTTCCATGAGTGTTAGGTAATTTCCCAAGCTCCAAACATACATTTGTAACAAATGCCTTTAAGAGTTTCTCTGCAAAATTCCAGTGCACACTTTAAAAGTTTTAGTGTGTAGCAACTGCAGCTGTTGACATTTGCAGGCTGAATTGCAAATATTGGCCATCTGAATGCTTTGGAGGAAAGGAGATTTACCATTAGCTGGGTCTTGCACAGGGCCCCTATCCTGGGGATTTATCCATGGGCACTTTCCCACCCCTGTATTTTAAAATTTAGTGCAGCCCTTTCTTGTGATAGTCTCAGAAGCAGAATCTACAGCCAGGACATAAAGCAAACTGGAGTTTAACTGGAATTAAGTGAGGAATGGATTTACCTTAGCACAAGGTAATTGAAAGTTATTCTCCAAACTTCACTCTTTGAAGTATTTTGCCTGTCTGGTGCACAGTAGCTTTAAAAACTGATTAAAGCAGATCACAAAGATAATCCTGCTCACATTTCATTAACCTGGCTGCCATTCTGGGGACATAAATTATCATTTCTCCTTGATTTTGATCTGAGACTGTCAAACACTAAGCTTCTGGGTCAGCAGATCCCAGGCTGCAGATTGCTGTGAGTCTGGGGGGTGTTCCTGGACAAGGAGCACTGCTGTATATGGATCTCTTTGGGCATGGTGTTGTCATGCCATTTCATAAAAAGTGGAGAATTTAAAAACGCAAAAAGGAAAACTCAGTAAGTTACTCACCTGTGGTTTATTTCCAACAGCCTCCATTTGATGGGGAAGACGAAGATGAACTCTTCCAGTCCATCATGGAGCATAATGTTTCCTACCCAAAATCACTGTCCAAAGAAGCTGTCTCCATCTGCAAGGGGGTGAGATAAAATGTTATTTATCATTAAGTTCCTTTTTGGCAGTCCTTGTGAGTAGCTGGGTTTGCCTGGCTCTGACACAGCTCTGTAGTATTTTAAAGTGCAACTTCTGTCAGGCAGTGCTGAGCTGTGTTGTCACTTGGTGTCACTGGTAAGTGCTGGGCTGTTCCCTCTGTGCCTGCTTGTTTTATGGAAAGAACAAATGTCAGACTCAGTAGCTGCCAAACCCAGAGCAGAATTTATAAACAGGACCATGGTGTGAAGAGGCTCCCCCTGCTTTGCCTCTCGACCTGCAGCAGCACAGCCCCGATTCTGCAGGGTGAGATTTCTCAGCTTGGCTGGAGAAACTCCAGTGAGTCCTCAGCCCAGAATGCCTAATGACAGGATCAGAGCATGGGAGTTCAGGAGAATCATTTTTAAATGGGGAAGGTGAGCTTATGCGAAAATCTTTACCATAAATGCAAGGAAACCGTAGGGAAATTCTGACCCAGTGGTGCCTGCGTGGTCTAAGATTGGTCTTAGATACTAAATTAATTTTTTTTTTACTTTTGAGGAAAATAATAGATTTGGCTTCAGGGGATTTGCTTAGGAAAAAAGAATTCATTTGACTTCCCTTTGATTCCATGTGATTCTCCAGAGCACCATCAGTCTGCAGCTTTTCCAATTCACTGCCTGTTATAGGTTATTTGATGTCTGACTTACACTGATAAAACACCACTACACTTAGTTAATTTGGTATTTACATTCTCCCTATCCTTCTGAACCATTTATGAAGTATTATACATTAGCTGGATATTAGTCCATTAAAGAAAATCATCAAGGAAAAGAAAAGGTATTTGGAACAAGAAGGTAAAATGAAAGACCATGCTAATTTTGGAGCTTATCCCAGTGTAGATGTGCTGTCCAACAAAAAATAAACATGATGTATTTTTGTCAAGTACATTCAGATTGTTGCTTTGTCGTGACAATCACATATTCAAACAGCACAGGCTGAACCTGATGGAATTGCCCTGTTTTCAGCTCCCCTGTTTGCTGCTCTCTGGGTGGTCATGTCAAGGGAGGGCAGAAAGCTAAAATTACCCTGTGCCTGGAGATTTTGGGCAAGTCTCTGTGATACTGAAATGTTCTTCATCTGCTAAACTGACATATTAATCTTCAGCTTCAGTGGGAGTTTTTCCTGAGCTAAGAAGTCAATATGAGAAAGTTTCTGACCCTTGCAGTCAGTGGTAGCTCAGCAATCCCAGGACTGGGCACCATTGGGCAAGACAAACGTGCCCACTCTGCTCTTGGAATTGATTTGTCTGCTTGACTTCCATTCCACTGATTGAGAGTTTGTTGGTTTTGGTAAATGCAGCAACTTTGGAAAGAATTAAAACTACTGGAATCAATACTCCCATTTTCTTTTATTACCTACTGTTAAAGCAAGGGGTTTAGAAAAGGTGACAAAAATGGGAACGTTGCTGTTAATCTTGAAGAAGGCTGTGACTCCTGCCCAGTGTGCAGCTGCTTCCCAAACCTGCTTAGAGTCACTTTTATTTTAGGTGCAAAATTGGAATCAGATCAACTCAACATTTGGAAGGAGACTAAAGTGGTACTGAGGTTTTAAGAAGATCTGTTGAGGTATCACTCCCAGCAGTACATTAATCATGTATAATTTGTAAAACAGCTTTAAAAAGTCCCCACAAAACTGGCAGTGAGAGTTTAAGACTACATTGCCCAATTCCCAATGTACACACCAATTGGAAAATGCTGAGGAACTTGTTAATTAGGGAGCACATTCCAGTTTCTGAGCACGCCTGGCTGTTGGATTTGGGGCTGGTTTTTTTCCCCAAGTCTGTTTAATCTCTGTAACTGGGTTTAGTATTGACCAGGATGCCATTAAGAATGCAAGAGAGGAAACACAGATTGGACGTTGTCAGCTGGGTGCCAAAGAATTGGAGGCTCTGTAATGAGATGTCTTGAACAAGCCCCAGAAAAATGAAATGGGAGTGGGAGGGGTTGTACTTCATGGAGCTTTAGTGCATTGGAATTTATGATGTTTAATTGATTGTTGAGATAGGGCAGAAGCTGTTCTGGGTATCTGTGAGACTGAACTGAGAGCCTGGAGGTGAAATTCAGGATGAGTTGTGAGCCAGCAGGGATGGCAGCGTGTCCTGGGTACCACCTGCACCTCCAGCAGCAGCCTCTGCCCAGTGGGAATGATTTCCCCAGTGCAGCCCTTAATTTTGCTGCTGATCTGCTGTCTCCAGTGATGAAACAAGAAAATTCTTCAAAAATTAATTTTAGCTTTTCAAAACAACTTTATTAGCAGTGTGTATCTTCAGGAGAGGAGCAAGAGCATTGCAAGCAAAGTCCCTCTCACTTTCCTTCCAGCATTAAACTGAATTGTTTGGGGTTTTCTTCCCAACAGCTAATGACTAAACATCCTGCAAAACGCCTTGGCTGTGGCCTGGAAGGTGAAAGAGACATCAGGGAACATGCTTTCTTCAGGAGAATTGACTGGGAGAAATTGGAGAACAGAGAGATTCAGCCACCTTTCAAACCTAAAGTGGTGAGTGAGATGCCAGAGGTGCACATGCCTCACTGTCCCATCTGGGTCACCAAAAGTGATGCCTTAAGGAGCTGGAGCAGAGGCTAGATGGAGTTAAGGGGAATAAAGAGAATATTTATTGGAGAGCCTTCAAAGGCCACAGCCATGGCTCTGCCCAGATGGCTCCAAGATGGAAGCAAAAGAGGGCTTGGTCATGAGATCTGACATTTTTATCAGTTCTGCTCCATTTGCATCTTGGAGTTAATTGTCCAATTACAGCTCCAGCCCATGAAGTCTCATCCTTCTTGGTTTTCTCTCTCTCTTGTTTTTCTCTTGTTTTTCTCTCTGTCTCAAGAGTTTGTGCTCTTGGGCCTCAGATTTGGCTCATTTGTCCTTGGTCCCCAGCTGGAGAAGGAATTGTTTTGTCTCCCTGCTCTGTGCAGAGAGCTCACCATGCCCTGGTATGAAGCTCAGACCCACATACCAAAGCAGCACAGAATCTGAAAAATGTAAAAAACTAGATTTCCCTGACTGGCTGTGGCTGCAGCCCTGCTCCCATGGGGTGGGTTGCTGCTGCAGATCTGGGGCATGACTGAAATGAGTGCATTTGGTGAGGGCAGAGCTGCCTGTGAGCCTGCTCAGGTTTTGGTGTAACCCAGGGAACTTTGTGCCTTGTAAAAAAGCCTGGCAGGGGTTTGAGCCCTGCTGGGTTGGTCACACAGCATGTGAGGAGCTGAGCACAGGGAGAACTGGCACACCCACATCAGCCTCTGGAGACTGTCATAAATGTGGTTAACAGCTGCCTCCTCTGAGCAGCATCTGAAGTCAGGGTCTGACTGAGGGATTTGGATTAGAGGGGTGAATTTCCTCCGTGGTTGGCTGCCCAGCACAGGGGTTTTTATTCCCCATCCTACAGCAATGTCTGCTCAGCTTGCAAGATTAATCCCTGGTTTATTTTCCATGTTCATTACTGGTTTGCACACATGTATCTACAGGAACATTTTAGAAATCTAAGCAAGTGGAAAGATGTCCTTACCCTGAGAGCTGTTTGCATAATAGAATTGGAAGAGCTTTGCTTGTTGAGCCAGAATTTCTTTCAGCATGTACTGTGCTTCCTTGACAGGCAAAGAGAAGAGTTTGCACAGGAGAACACAAGCTTTAAGGAACAGCTGTAAATTGTTATGTCCTAATATTGAACCTTTCTTCTCTAACCCTTTTATTTTTCAGCTGAGAATCCTGGCTGGCTTTAGCACTTCAGGTGTAGGATGACTGCTCTTTACACTGATTTGTTTGCCAGTACAGACACACCAGTGTCTGTCACAAACTAACGAACAGAGGGACACCAATACTTGAATTAGTCTTCACTTTTTTCATACAAAAGACTTTTTTGCATCAACAGTTGAAGCTGAGAAGGGTGTTTATTGCTAAAGGAAATACCTTTTTGCTATAGTGTGGATTCTGCAGGCAGGGAAGGGTGTAAATCAGTGAAGAACTTGTGTGGTGCTGCCAGCCCTGCCCAACCCTTCCCCAGAGCTGGCTGTGCAAAGGGGAGCTCTCAGAGCTTATTTTATTTGAGATTTTTATTACATGCTTCTCAAGTAAAATTTAAAGCTGATCATAAAGCAGATCTACCTTCACATCTGTAAGTTTTATTAGCTCTGGAGCTGAGGGCTTAGATTCTCCTTGAAGTTAGAAGTAACACCAGCATGAAGGTGCTAAAAGCTTCAGGTGTGGTCTGGTTCCATCAGAGCTTCCTGGCAGGTCTGGCTCCTCCTCAGAGCAGCTGTGCTCTGTGTCCCTGGTTGTCAATACCTGGTTTGTTTGCACAAGCTGCTATTGCAGCACAGCGAGGCGGATTCACACGGAGCCCGACTCACCTGGACAAAAATAACTTAAAACCCAACCCAGTATTTACATACCCTGTGCACAGCTCACTTCTGGTGATTGCTGATTCTATTTGTATCAGTAGCAGGCAGTTATAGAATTGTTTAGATTGGAGAAGACCTTTAAAATCATTGAGTTCCAGCCATTGCTCCAGAACTGCCAAGCCCACCCCACTAACCCTAAACACCACATCTACACAAGTTTTAAATCCCTCCAGGGATGGATATTGATTTTAGAAAGCAAAAAACACACAGCCCTTAATCTGTTTGAAGATATGGATGTATTTATGGGTTTTGTTTGGGGTGATTTTTTTAGGAAACCTTTGTAGGTGCATCTTCTCTAGGAAGTGCTTTCCTGCAGGAATAATCCTGCTGCTTCCACAATCCTCACTCAAACACAGAGCTGCAGATTTTGGGTCAGCAGTTGGGCTGTGAATAACATGCTCCCTTCCAGATTGACATTTCACAGGTTATAGGCATAGATTGATTATTTGGCAAGAACATTTTACTCCTATTTCCAAGTTTAGGGGTTGGAGGAGTCCTGTAGTTTCAGTTCTACTCTAATACTGCTTCAAGGTTCAGTGCCACTCTTTAATGTGAAGACAAATACATCATTGAAGATACAAATTTATTTATAAATTACTCTATTTGCACCCAAAATATACCCATATTTCATGTGATTTATTTCTTAGCCTCTACTAGCATAAGCAATGTGAGAGACCTAATGGTCTCAGGAACTTTGGTTTCAATGCCCAGCTTGTTTGAATACTTTCCACTTGCTGAAAAAAAGAAGAGGGAAAAAAAATTTAAAGAAAGAAAGAAAATAGCATAATTTTGTTGCAAGATGATGCTTATCTGTGGAACTTTTTTTAGCAAAAATTTCCTTTTTAGCAATAAAAAATTTTTCTTTTGTGGCTGCTCTGAGCTGGATGTTGTGCCTCTAAATTAATTTGACTTAATTTGGGGCTACATGCCAGTAATTGACAGGTTTTTTCCTTGTCAAAGTTCAGCTCTTTCCATTCTTGTTTCCCAGAGATTCTGTCCCACAGTGCAGAGGCTCAGTGTGCACCAGGGTGTTCAATGAGTGGTGCAGAGCCCTGGGTGCAGAAAGCAGAGCCCTGTTAGCCTGGCATGGTGCAGTTCCCTGTGCTGGTGTTCTTCCAGGCTGGACAAGTGTTCCCTGTGGGCACTGGGCTCCAGGAGCTGAGCACTTTGAAACAGGAGCCAGCGTGTGCCCAGGCAGCAGAAGTTCTCTGCAGCTCAGCTCAGATGGCAGGGCCAGCCCAGCCCCTGCCAGGTGCTCTGTGGGAAGGTTGGAAACTCTGCCTGGGCTGTTTCCCAGCCTCTCACCCTGAATCCCCTCAGTGCATCCTCCTACAAATGCACAGATTTACCTGTGTTTCATTAATCCAGAAAAAAATCAATATTTAATATTGGTCCATTGTACGAGCTGTATTCTGCCCTTTCTGAGTTACCCTCTGAGTCTGAAGATAATAATGGAATTTTACCCTTTATATCCACATGCAGGGATGTTGAAGGGATGGATGGAGAGGAAAGGGTGAGGAGCAATGGGAAGAAACATTCACTGCCTTTGTCCCACACCTGCTTTGTCCAAAGATCTGTTACAGTAGTTTTGAGATGAGCATTTACCAGCTTCCTCCTCACCTCTCTACAATATTCAATGTCTAATTTCCCTCAAAAATTCTTTTTTTTTCTTGCACACAAGCTGATTTCACTCTGGTACCACCTTCCTATTTTTAGCATACTTCTGATCATACTTCCCTGCTTATCAAGTCTTTTCTGCATTCCTCAAAATTCCTCCTTCTACAAACCTGGTTTCTTTTGTTTTCTGTTCTGAAGGAGTTGTGCTCAGGCTGTAGCTTTATTTAACTCCCTTCTTGGCTGGACTTTGCCCAAAATGAGTGTCTTAAGAAAATAAAGGAGGAAACCTGTAATAGCAAGTTTTGGAACAAGGACCTGTCCTGGGATGTGCTCCTGCCCAGCCCTCCTGCCATCCCAAGGACTGGGGCCCTGCTATCATTTGTGAATTTATAGGAGTTCAGTGAATTTATAGAAATTTATGAATTTATAAATTTATAAATAAAAATAAATTTATTAATTTATAGGATTTCAGAGCCTGTTTAAGGAAGACTCAAAGCACATAAATGAATTGCATTAAGCCTTTTGCAGTCGTAAAGGAAATAGAGACTAACACGAAAAATTTAATTTTGTACTGTAAGGCTTTAAAAAAAAAACAAAACGACTTGACAAAGAAAGTATCTCTTGTCAGCATATGTTTATAAAAATATTTCCTTTTTCCTTTTGAATCCCAGTAATGCTGAATATTTAAGCCTCTTTATCTCATGCTGATGGATGGAAACCTTTCTGACTGCTTTTTATCAGGGTTCAGCTATTAAAACTTCAGTTTGTCTGGGATTTTTTGTCAAAATATCTGAAAAGAAAATTTTCCCTCAACTACTCATAAGAAACGAGGGAAAGCCTTGCATGTGTCCTGACAACTCTGCCATTGTATTGCTGACTTTTTTCAGCCTTTTTTTCTGCTTTTCTCTTCCCTTGCAGTGCGGCAAAGGGGCTGAAAACTTTGACAAGTTCTTCACACGAGGACAGCCAGTGTTGACACCTCCAGATCAGCTGGTCATTGCCAACATAGACCAAACAGATTTTGAAGGGTTTTCTTACGTCAACCCCCAGTTTGTGCACCCCCTTGTAGAAAATGTAGCATGAAACAGCAGAGCAAATCCCGCCGTGGGGAGCAGCTGTAACCCTACAATTTTTAGGCTTTCACCTTGTTGATTCCATTTGGGCCTGGAAATTGTAGGGTTAGAGGGTGGAAGATGAGGGAACGGCCACTTAGTCAGGATTTGGGCTTTGCAGCAGTGATGTTGTCTTAACAGGAGATAAATTAGTGTACGGTGCCCACTTTTCTTCTAGAAGTCGCCACTGACTTGTTGAAACTTACCCATGTTTTGGTACGTTCTATATTTTGTAACTTCCCACTGTCCTTTTTCTCCCTTTTCCACTCCATTGTGTTGGAAAAAGATCTGGCACTTGGTCTGAATGAGAAGCCACCTCGAGTATTTGTCCTTGGGGGCAGATGCTGGAAGGTTGGAGCTCCTCCCCGGAGCCTTGGGCAGCACCGGAGACTGAGCAGGGTCAGCTCCAGGGGGGAGAGGCATTGCAAAAACATCACTGAAAGTGTTTGCAAAATATGGCAGGAAAAAGAAAATAGTTGGGAATGGGTGGGAGGAGGGATGAAATCAAATTAGACCCTGAGGCTTGGCGAACTGATCCTGTAAAATCCCAGATAAAAGCGCCTGGGTGGTGGCCACGTCTCTAGGATTTGTGCTGGGAGTAGCATGTGATAAACTCGAGGGTGAAATTTTGTCTTTAATAATAATAATAATGATAATAGTAATAATTTTAATAATACTTTTGTGAATTTTTAATCTCCATGAGATTATTCTGTGATCCAGGGTGCCATTGTCTGTTCAGTTGGTTTCATTTACACCACTCCTCACGTTTACTGTTAACTGGTTCTAATACCAATATTTTACTATGAAATTTATTAACCTGGAATGTAAAACGAAACTGTAATTCCTTATATCTTATTTACATGTGTTTATTTATAGTCTGCAGTGTAGGACAGTAAATTGAAGAAAGCATTACGTATACTAAATTAACAAAAAATGCAGCCCCAAGTGACTTCCTGATTTCTCCAGAATAACTCATGAAAATCAAGTGAGATTTAGTCTTAAATATAATCAGTTTCAATTCAGAAAACTTTGGGCTGTAGAATAATCAAGCCTGAAAGAAGCAGCACCTAAAACTCGTTTTATTGATAGAATGGAATTTAATACGTTTTACATATGCTTCATGCAATGAATTTTGCATGTTTAGTAATAACTCTTAATAATAAGGGTTAATAATAAGCAGATCTATATTATTGACATAATCATATCAAGCATAAAGAGTATTATAAAAATTTTATAAAACAACTTGTGCTTTATTTGTGAAAGTTCTTGTTCTGAATGACATCATTTAGATTTAGCTAAATGTTTTCTTGCTATTGTTTTGATTTTTACTTTAGGTTTTGAATATTGTTACTGGCTTAGGGTATAATCTCTTTTTTTAAAGTAGATATACTTTTAAATAATAATTGCTACCTGCAGGTTTTATACGAGGTTCAATTAGGCTTTCATTTCACATCTGCTTATTACTTGCAGAGAAGGAAATAGACTTTATTTGCAATGATGAACACTGTAATTAATGCAATCTTCTCCTCTCCTATCACTTAGATAAAAAATTTTGATATTTCCTCTTACTACTTACCAGAAGATATTAATTCAAATATCAGTAAATAATGTTTTGTGCATATTTTGGTTTTGTTACAGCATGTAAAATAGTAGTTGGTGCATTTCCCTTTTTTTTCTCTCCTGCCTTGATCCCATTAGCAGCCACAGGTACTTTTTGTCTGTCAGATGTGCATGATGATGCCAGAAGCATGATGTCTCTGTTGCTGCATGCAGACTGATTACAATTTTTCCAGCATGTAAACATATTCAAAAAGTAAGATATTTGCCATAAAATACTTCAATTTATACTAGAGTATGTAATGGGGTGGGGCGGGAGGGGAACCTACTTTCTAATCATCTTTTATGACAATAAAACATGGAACCTGTGCCAAAGATTCTGTCAGAAAGATCCAGTCCTGCCAGGTGGGAGCCAGAGGGGTGGGCTGGGCTGGGGGAGCTGGTGAGGGAAACGTGGCTGGGTGTGAAGAGCTGAGCTCCTGCACCTTGGGAAAGGAGGCTTTGGGGCCAGCATGTGCAATTCCCACTCTCCAGAAGTCCAGATGTTGCCCTGTCTCAGTCCTTTTGTAGCCCCAGCTCCACGAGGAGCATCTTGGAGTGACCAAACCCTGCCAGCCCAAGGCGTGGCTCGCCAGGGGCGCTGGCCACCTGACAGAACTCAGATCATTGCCTAAACAAACGGGGCTCCAAACTCCTCAAACCTTTTAGGAGTAAAGTTTTTAAACTGTTCTGTGTCACATATGCTGTCATCCAAGACTGGGAGTTGATTTTCTCTGTGTATTATGTACTTCAGAAACAATGGTATTCACCATAAAGCATGTGGCCTAATGCAGCCTTCATGACTTCTTTTCTTTTTTTTTTTTCCTGGATATTATTAGCCTGGCAATGTTTAGTAAAATCCTGTAGAAGACAATAGATTGAATTAAGATAACAGATTACTGAGTCTCAGATTTTAATAAAGAAGGGGCTCTCAGCTATGCCTGTCTGCCACGGGGTGCCATTGTGCTTGTTTTTAAAATGTGAAGTGAAAAAGACACTTTGGAAGAAGGAAAACACAGGGAGAAATATCAGCATACAGGTTTGGGGAGTAAGCAAAGCAGAACAGGGGCAGAACTGAACCAAGCCAGAAACCAAGCAGGAGCTCCCTTGGGTAGATGTTGGCACAGTTCTGTTTTCCTGGTGAAATCTGAATTTTCCAAGGAAGTCCCATTGCTGGCGCAGCTGTGACAGTCGGTGCTGTTCACACCAGGACACAGTGTCACAGGCTGCTCTGACCCTGGGGCAGGGCTGCTCTGACCCTGGGACAGACCTGCTCCTTTTCTGGCTCCTTCTCATACCCAGTTCCTTCAGCCCTTGTGTTTGTCTCCCAGTTTTTCTGACGTGGAAGCAGAAATCCCTCTTTAACGTCGTTACCTCAGGTCCCTGGGCTTGTGACACTCCTGCTGCCTTCTGGAGGTTTCTGTAACACTTAGGAAAAGGTGCTGTGAGCTCCTGAGTCCTGCAGGAGCAAGGCAGGGTTGGATAAGGCAGGGATTATTGTGTTACCCCTCACTGCTCTGATGCCCTCACATGCTCTGACCTTCCCCGAGAGCTCCCACTGGCTGCTCAGAATCCAGAAACTTACCATGGCAAGGAAAACCTGAAGAATCCAGCCAGAACTGTCATATCTTTTTAGAGACAGATGTTATTTATATAATATTTTTCACAAGATTTGGTTTTCTAGAGAACATGTATCAACAGAAGGAGAGGCATTAGAGCTGCTTCTCTTTCACTTGTGTTCGATAGCAACTGTAATCCCAGCACCCACGTTGCCACCAAGATTCCCAAAAGGCAAACTGAAAATTTTACTGCACTGAAGCTGGGGTGGAAGTTTTGGGAGCTGTAATTAAGAATTGTACTGCACTGAAGCTGGGGTGGAAGTTTTGGGAGCTGTGCCTCCATCCCTGTGCTCAAGTCCCAGATGGTTCCAGGGCAGCCCCATTCCTGCCAGGAGAGGCACAGCTTTGCCATGTAAAACTTCCAAGGAGTTTTCAGGCATCAAATGGGACTTAACTGGCTCCTAGGCAAATTATTCAGGCATCTGGATGCTTTTGTGCACCTGTGAGTGACCAGAGCAGGGTGGTGGGATTCCAGGACAAACATTTCTCCCACTGGCTGGGCTCAGTTCTTTCAGCAAGGTTGGCACATATGTGAGAAGGAGAAAGCACATTCCCAGGATAAAATAGTCCTCCTTAATCCAGTTTGGAGGAGAAATGCAGTTCAGCTTTCTGATTCTTCATTCTTTCCAGAAATACAATTGAATTTCCTTTTACAAACTGAAGAAAGTTCTTCTGGAAATCAGCTGTTAGTTTAAAAAAACTCATCAGGTCTGAAAGCTGCTGGCCTTTGAAATCCATCCTGTCTTCTGGGGTGAATCCAATTTGATAATGCTGGGCTTCTATAAAATTAATAAGGTCGAGCAAGAGAGGAACTTGTCTTCCAGCTGGAAGGATGGCATGTCCAAGGGTGGAGTGGTACCAGTGGAAAAGTGTTTTCTGAGCCAGTGCCTGTGGATGCAATCCCATTTAAATGCCATAGGAGACACATGCAGTGAGCAGGGGGGCAGATCCTCCTTCTTGTGCAAAGCATAGCATTGGAAATAATTAATAATAATAATAATAATCCAATAATAAAGCTTTGATACAAGTAGAAAGCATACCTACAGTATGTTGAGTTTACAGTAGGCTTTTGGACCTGCCAGGAAACTTCTGGAAATATTTAATGTGATTTTCAGTTCTTTTAGTCATTAGCATAAGTTATTGTACATAGGGGTTTTGTCTCTTTGCAGATGTGAGTGTGGGCTGTGTTTGATGTGTCCCCTCTCTAGGAGGGCACTGAGCTGCCAAGTAGTCAAAAAGCAGACAAGCTAAAAAGCACCTTTTTCCTCAGCCCCACACTCACAGATGGGATCTGAAATAGCTGAGTTGCAGAAATAAGTAAGATTTGACCCCATAAACATGCATGATTCCCTCAGTGTGCCAGTAACAATTGGGAGTTAAACAGCCTTACCATGAATAATGATCATGCACTACAGCCCTCCTGTTCCCAGGAAACCCTTGAGAGGGAGAGGGCCACTTGCTAACCTCTCTGCCTCACTTACCTCACCTTAGAATGGGGGGAAAAATACCTACTGACCCCACAGGGAGGGGTGAGGACTTCTTAGGCAATGTTTCTAATTCACTTTTAACCTGGAAAGAGTTGTGTAAGTATTATTATAATTTTTAATATTAAATCAGCTTCTTGGATTCACATGGTACTGCTGGCTATACCATGCTCTTTCTACTTTTTTATAGAACTTTAGTAACTCTGCTGAAACCATTTGAAGAGAAATAAAATCAGATCTGATACGTTTCTTACAGAATCTGGAGTCCAGCTTTTGTACCTGGAGTCAGGGTGTGATGGGGAGTGATGCTTGCTGATTGTGTAGGTCAGCTGCACTCACCTCTTTTCCAGCTACTGAGATTTTTACGTGCAATTTAAAAATTCCATGTCGATGGAAGTCTTAGCAGAACTGATTATGAGAGGGGGAGATTCCCTTTGGGTAAATAGAGTCAGCACAGCTGTTTTCTAGTACCATTTTTACTGACTCCTGCTGAAGGAGGAGCTCTGTTCTTTGTGCACCTGCTCCCTCCATGACAGGTTGATACTTTCTGTTGGTATTTTAATGTATTTCTGTGTTGTAAATGTCTTTGTGCTTTTATTTTTTCCTTGTCCGTGACATCGTAGTTCAAATTTAAAAGGAAACTGCTCCAGAAGCTGTTTTTTTCTTCCACTGATGTCAGTTGACCTAAATAAATAAATTAAGTCTGTTAATGATTTGAAACAGAGCAGGATGAGTAGCAGCAATGTTGGCACTCAGCTGCCATTGAAGCTCATTCTCACTCTGGTTACAGTGGACACTCTGCAGCTGATGTTTCATTAGTTTTGTAATTATTAATGACAGGAACGTTTGAATAGAAAGGAAAACCATGTTCATGCTCTTTACAAACATTTTCCTGAGAACTATTTGAATTTCTTTTCCCTCTCTCTGAACCCCTTGAGGTGACACTGCCAAGGGCTCTGTCCTTCCAGAGCTCCACACTCCTGGCTTGGCTTCCGAGGCACCCAGGGAAGCACAGAGCTCCTGGGTGCTGGGTGCTTGGCCAACAGCCCCAGTTCACTGAAAATATTCATTATATTATGATTTGTACCCACTGTTGGCCTTGGAGTATAAAAACAATGTTCTTGCAGGGGTAATAAAATGCAATCTATGGCTCGTTCCCCAAACCTTTTGTTTGTTCCCTCCCATGTTATCAAAATGAATGTGAAAAAAACTCAAAACAATTTCAACAAAATGAAGCTCCTTGGCTGTTTTTAAAATGTGCATTCCTCAACACTCTGTGGTGTTGCACAACAATACAGAGAACACCTGAAACTTCTCAAATGACTCTATGCTGCTTAATTTTTTTAAAACGTGAAGTAATCCCACTTTGAACTCGTAAATATTTTTAATATTATTTTAAGACCCAAATGTTGTATTTATATGGAGGAGAACATTATTTATTTTCATATCATTTATCTGCAAGATGCTACCAGAAAATTTGGAGAGGCCATTCATTTTTCAAAGGATTAAAAAAAAACCACAACCATTGGAAGTGTAGTGGGCAAGACTGATGTACAAATTACAGCATTTTTTGTTTGTTTGTTTCATAATTCACAGTACCTTCAATCTTTGTTTGCATGAAATGCTTTTGTTAAGTATTAATTGTAGTTTCAAAGCAAGTGTGTATGAATAAAAATACTGATCATTACTTTTGTGAGAGTTGTTGGTGTGCCTTGATGAAATTTCCTTTCAAACTCCCCCAGGGCCAGAGGCTGCAGAGGGGTTGGTGTGATCAGCCACAGAAGTTGCCCAGTCAGGACCTTGATTCTTCAGAGACAGAATTTTAACCTGGGTTTTTGTTTTTAATTCTTGTTAATGACTCAAGAGGAAAAAAAAAAAAAACAGCTTACCTAAAAAAGATGTGTCTGGAAGAGGATTTCTGTGTGCTGGGCTGCTCCAGGTGTGGGAGCCAAAGGGAAAAACAGCCCCAGGAGCCAAATGACGGCTCAGATTGGAGGGTCTGGTTCAAAGCTTGATGTGGGAATTGGTGCTGGGGAGATGTGCCCTCCTTGGGAGCAGCCAGACCCAGGAAACTGAAATTCAATTTATCTTTTTGAGTGTGGGAGCCCGGGATGGTTCATTCCACCCTCTGCCACTTCCTCCTTGGAGGAGGGGCTGTTTCAGTTGATAAAATTCTCAGCATCCGGAACTCCAACAGACAGAATTCAAGGAAAATCCTTTCATTTTGATCACTGCTGACCCTCAGGGCCCCACCTGTGTGATGAAATTCCTGATTTAGCCCTCCTGTGGGGGACCCAACACCACCTCCCAGTCCCAGCAGCCCCATCCACCCCACGTCCACCAGCCCCGCTCACACTGACATGGTTTGTTTTCAGAACTTGAAAGCAATGTCCAAATATTGTGACAGCTTGACAGACAGCTCCCTTTCCTGCCTGCTCTCAGCATTGAATCTCATGCTGATTCAGTTACTGGGTTCTTTCCTTTGCAGAAGTCTGGCTGAGTGTGCCCTAAGGAATGGTTGAAATTCTGGGGTTTTTTCCCAAACAGTCAATGTTCCAGGCTGCTTCACATCTGTCATCTCATGTGCTCAGCTTCTGAAGCCCATGAACACATCTCAGAGCTTGGGAGCTTTCTGCAGAGCAGAACAGGGACTCTGGGGATACATCAGCACCCTGAGCTCGTGGACACAGAGTTGGTGCCTCTAGGGCAGGAGCAAGGGGGTCCTGAGCTTTCCATTCTTCCAGAGCTCACCCCCAGCCCCATGGCTGGCCAGGATTTGTGGCCAAACCACCACAGTGCCCATCCAAGGGGCTGTAGGCTTTGGGGTGACAGCTTGAACATGAAATTCTGAACGATCTCCTTGGGGAAAGACAAATCTGGCAGAGCCATGGGTGCCTGGACATGGACTCACAGGGGTGGGAGAGCCTCTGGCTACCCCATGGCCACACTCTGCACCCTCCCACCTCAGACTGGTGGTCTCATGAGCAGGACATCCCCCAGCTCACAGTGGGGTGGGTCAGCTGGCACAGGAGGGTGGTGAGAGCCTGCTTTGGTGTGGTGGGGTGTGCAGAAGGGGAAAATGTCTGTAACAGTGCATCTTTGTTTGACTCTTTCTAAGCAGGTAAGATTAAGCTGGTGGTTCTGGGGAAAATGAAGTGTTAAAAGCTCCTGCAGGAGAGGCTGAAGCTCTCCATGCCTGCCACATCCATGTTTGAGAGCATCTCCATCAGGAGAGTTTCCAGCATGGTAATTCACACCGAGTTCCTGTGCCTGCCTCCCCCAGCCCCAGCCTCTCTTCAGACATTTGGGTATTTGATTCAGAAATCTCAGAATATTTTTGCAGAGCTGATGTGTGAACTGCAAATAAAACCAGCTCCTGTGAGAACTGCTTGGGTAGCTGAAATGATGACTGCATTAATTACCACGAGGTAATTATAATCCCACCTGCTCCCTGGGGAGCCGTGGCAAAGCAAAGGCAAATCAATCAGGGGCCCAAATCAGGACAGCTGTTGCCATGTGTGGATGGCTTGTCCTCAAAGGGATATTTTCCCTGGCTGCATCTGTCACTTGTCACCTTCCCACAGTGGTGCTGCACCCAAAGAAATGGGGATGTGATGAGGAGACCAGTCAGTGGCAGGGCTGGACCCTCACAGTTACCTACAAAGGGTTTTTTTATTGTTTTTTTTTCCTTCTTTCCCAAAAGTAGGGCATGGAAAGAGGCAGATCTCATAGGAAATGAGTCAAGGCTGTCTCCTTCTCTGGGGACTTGCTGCATTTGCTGCCAGGGTGACAGTGTCAGACACAGCTGCCACTTGCAGGCTCGTTACTGGTCCCTGAGTCAGTGCCTGACATCCTGCCCCTGCAGAGGTTGTTGCACAGTCTGATGGAGGAGAGGAAATAATTCCAAAGCCAATTAAAGCACCCTACCTGGCTGAAGAAAAAAAAAAGCCAAACAAACAACCCCACAGTGGAAGTTTGCTTAGAAATAGAGTAGAAGTTACTCTTGACCATCAAGGCTGACAAAAATCGCTTTTCACATGCTGGGAATGAATTTTGTGTGTGTGTGTCTGAGAGAGAGAGTTTGGTTCACATCTGTCCTATCTTTCCTGTTTTTCCTATCTGGGGCCTTGAACCCTTCCCCCTTACCTTGCTCCTCTATTCAGAACACTTCATAAAACTCAATGCCCATAACAGAAAGATTTCCTAATCCATATAAAACATTCTGCAACAATTTATATAAAACCTCATTAAAGCTTCAACAATTCCAGGGACACCTCCAGAAAAACACTCTTTTAACAGGATGCATTTGCTTCTCCTTCAAGTGTAGCTGTGTCTGGGACGCTGGTGAGGTGTGATTTCAGGAGAAATCCCTAGAAATGGCTATAAAGCAACCAGCAAGGGCAGAGGGAAGGAAAGGCCAGTGGTGAGAGCATCCTCAAACCCCTGGGATCACTTCCTGGTCCTTTTGGGCTAAGTCATTTAGCATTCTTGTCCCTGATTGACACTAACATCATTAAAAGATTAGTAATGAATTTCAGTGCTATATAAATCACACGGAAAACTATTACCCTTAACACGAGCCTTACGAGGCTTTAATAATGAATGTCATCCAAACTTCTTTCCAAAACATGACCTTTGAAATCAGATTGCTGTGGCCAGAGCCATCCCTCATGCTGCAAGCAGCTGCTTTCCAGCCAGCCTGGGTGGCTCCAGTGGGGATGTCCTGGGGAACCTGGGTGGCTCCAGTTCCAGCAGGGAACCTGTGTTGGTGGAAGCCTCACTCCTTGTGCAGCAGGAAACAGAAAACACCAGCAGAGAGAAAAAAACACTGCCAGCATCAATTCCAGCTTGTCTCGTGGTGGGGCACTGCCCTGCAGGGGGAAAGGCTGAGATGTGGGCACTCCCTGCTCTTCCAGACTCCTTCCCTCCCTATGGGGATGCTCAGATCCCCGGGCAGCCTGGAACACCCCGGGGTTGAAGGCTGCAACTGGAAAACTCCTGAACTGGCACCTCCTCCTCTTCTATCAGCTCCGTTTAGCCCCGTATGGTGGCAGAGGGCATTTTGTTTTAAACAAAATCTCTAAGTTCCATTCACACGTGTGCCTTTGTTGTTCTGTGAGTCACAGCTGCTCGGGGAGGCTGCGAAAGGCTCCGCACATTTATTTTTTCCAGGCTTTCACACAGCATGTGGGTGCTGAGTTAAAAATAATGTGGCACCTCTCCTCGAGCTTCCTCCCAAGCAGCGGATCCAGGCAGAGGGATGTGCAGAGGAAACAGCGAATGGAGCTGCAGCTCCAGCAGCCCACGGAGTTAATTCCTTTCATTTAGTCATGGTGCAAGCGGGATGTGCAAACCCTCCCGGAGGGAGGAGAAGGGCTGGTGTTCTTTGGTGCCGTGAGCTTTGCGTCTTTCCCTGTTTTCAGTGTTTGAAAAATAAAGCAATAGAGCTGCTGGGATAAGGAGCAGAAGTTGTGCTGAGCTCCTTCCACACCACAGGACCTGGCTGCAGCAGCCCATCCCTCCTGCACAGTGAGTGCTGCTTTGTGGATCCCAAAGCCAAGCTGCTGGTGCCAGTTTTGCTGCCCAGTGTGAAATACCCCACAGACACCATCCGTGAGAAACAAAAATCCCTGAAGCCTCCCTCAGCAAGTGGTTCCCAGGCTCTGGAAGCTGCCCCGTGGGTTCCCTGAGCGTGTCCTGGGGCTGCTCTGCAGCTCTGCCCTGTGCTGGCATCTCCCTGAGCCTCCCCCCGGCCCTGCTGCCCACGAAATGACAAAAACCAGCACGAGCTGAAGCAGCTGGCATGGAGCATCCGTCTCCTCCCACACAAGCCACAGCAGCTCCAGCATCCCAGCTTGTTGCATTCACCTGCTCGCTCTCCTCTTTCCTCGGGCAAACACTGCAAGCCCTGACTGAGGCACATCTCCCCTCCCTGTGCCCAAAATGCTTCTCCCAGCCTGGTGTGCAGGTGAAATTGCTCAGAGGCTGTTGTGTGACAGATCAGAGCCATGGGTGGGCTCAGGGGTGGCTGCCCTTTGCTGGGTGGATTTGCTGTCCAAATAATTCAGCACAGAACAAATTTGAGGGGAGGCAAACCTGAGGTTTCCTACCAGCTGGTGGCCCAAGCTGACAGGACCAGATCTTTTGTTTCATAATAACCTAAGTGCCTTCAAGGTGGCTTCTGTTGATAGGGAAAAGAGCAGGGAAAGCATCCCTGCAGATGTCAGCTGTCAGAATCAAACTCTGGCGGCTGAAATGAGCCGTGCCCACCACCCCCAGCACACTGCTGACAGCCCAGGGAGAGCTGCTGTAACCAACCACTTCTGTTCTGAGCCACTAATGAAGCTCAAATCCCTCCTCAGTGATAAGGCTTGACCTTGGGTGCATCCTAAAAGCTGCTGCTGAGGTGTGCATGGAGCTCCAAGCTTCCACACCGATTGAAGAGTGCTACAAAGGCTGCTGCAGTGGCCAAGGGCTGGCAGAGCTGCCCTGGCTGGGTCAGAGTCCAGCCCTGCAGAGTCTGGCACAGCTCTGGAACATCCTGACCTGGGCAAGGTCCCACCCAGCTTCATCTGCCCCATGTGTGGCTGTGGGGGAGGATCCACAGGAGGAAAGAGCCCAGAGGAGCAGTGAGAAGTGGGGAAGGAAAATGGTGCTGCCAGCTGGTGTTATGTGAAACAATACATGGAAACAGCTACTGCAGGACTTGGAAAAGCCCTGCCCCAAGGTTTGGGGGTGCTGAGAAGATGTAAAGTGCTGATTGTCCTGTCTGGGACAGCCATGCCAAGCTCCCATCCAAGAGAAGGATTTTCCACTTCACTGGTTTTTCCCATCATCAGGAAAATACACGTTCTGGGGGGGAATTCTGGAGAGCTGCTAATGAGGTGGGAGAGTTCAGCTGTGCTGCTGGGCTTTGGGAGGCATCCCTGGTGCTCTCTTTGACCCTGGCCCTGGAATGCCTGTGGGAATTGCTTCTGGTGTGAGTGCTGGCACTGTGCACGTGCTTTGCCAGGGCAGAAGCTGCAGTGTGGGACCAGCAGCAGCAGCAAATCCACCCGAGTGCTTCAGTGCAGCTACATCTGTATGGAAGCAAAGGGGAGGGGAGGAAACTGAAGCTCAGAATGTGTATTTCTAATTGATTATATGCATGGCTGCTGGGGGCCTCTCACACTGTGTGGTTAATTATGTCACTGTGTGAGCTGTAGCTTTATTTGTGTTGCACTCCAATGATCCTGCCCAGAGCCCAGGCAGCAGCAGGGCAGGTTGTCTGTCTGGAGAAAAATGAAGGGCTGCTTTGTTTGGGTCTCTTTTTAACAATGTAGAGAAAAGAAAAATAATGAACAGCCAATTACTGTGATAAAATCATCTGCCCTGATGGCACACAGGGAGCATCCAGTTCTAACGAGCCTCCTGTAGATCTGTGATTTTATTGGTGATTCCCTGCTCATGATCTCCATCCCAGGGAAGCTTCTTTCTCCTGGGATCCCCAGAGGGCATCGCCCCTCTGGCTGCCTTTCCCAGTGCAGAATCCATTCTGCTGACCAAATCCCTGCTTTGTCCTTACTGTCAAACCCCCAAGGGGTTTGCTGCTTTAAATTATTCCTCAAATGGGAATAAGAGCCCGGGAAAACATGCTGAATTCACTATAATTTAAGTATTGCTGTAACTTTGTGTGAAAGGACTTATTATACAAGTTATGGTATAAGTTTTATAAGTATAAATAACCAGAAACCTCTTACTGGGAGGCAGTTTTCTACCAGTCTGAATCTGGAACTCGCCTATTTTGGGCTCTACCATGTTCTGGTTGAAGAAATCAAAACCTCCACATCTGCATCAGCTTCTGTTCTTTCTGTAAATCAAACAGAGCTCCCCAAGCCTGAGCACAGGGCTCCATTGATTTCAAACAAGCCACCCAACAACACCTCCTCCGCATCTCAGATCTCACTTTATTTTGAGTTTTTCTATTTAAAGCTCTCGTGTTTTGCTAACTGGGGGCGCCTCGGCAAGGATGCAGCACGTTTTAGCCAGGGAGCTGGGGACTGTGGCGTGTGTGCAGAGCCCCTGCAGAGAATGAGCTGTCCCTGCAGAAATTTCCATACAGTCCCCAGTTCCAGGTGCTGGGATGGTGTCCATCAGCTCCCTGGGCTGGCACCTCCTGCACCAACAGTTCCTGCATGGTGTGTCACCCTTTTCTTGTCCTTCCTGCTCTGTCCAAGGAAGTGTCCCATTGCTGGGCACCTCGATGGAGCTGCCTCCTTCTTCTTGGCTCTGCCTCTCATTTTCGACGTGTTTTGGCTGAATCACCCAGGCTGGCAGGGGTTTCCAGAGCCCGCAGCATCTGCCCCTGTGTCCCTGTCTCCTTTAGCCCTGGCTCTCTCCCTGCCTTGGGCCCAGCCCTGCCAAGCTGGCTCTCCAGCACACTGGGCTTGCTGCCCTCCAGCCCTCCCCTCTGTCTGCTGTGTCCTCAGCTGTTTCCCACTGGTGCTGAGCCGGGTTCCCCTTCCCCAGCTCCCACAGCAGCCGCGTCCNATCCCGGCGCGGCCCCGGAGCGCAGCGAGCCCCGGCGGGCGCGGCCGGAGCCGCCGACGTGCCCGGGTGAGCTGCCCGTGTGCCCTGCCCGGGGACCGGCACCGCTCGGGTGGCGGCGTTTGGCTTCGCCCGATTGCCGACGGAAGGATCTCAGCACGAGGAAGCCGGAAAATCCCGGCGCTTCTTGCCGGAGATCCCCGTCCCTGGGCTTTCCCCAGCAGAGGCCATCGCTGAGAGCATCCCCGTCCTCAGCGGCGGGGGTGGAACGTTTTCCTGAGGAACGGGTGTGTATTTTTTCCAGNGGAGCAGTGAGAAGTGGGGAAGGAAAATGGTGCTGCCAGCTGGTGTTATGTGAAACAATACATGGAAACAGCTACTGCAGGACTTGGAAAAGCCCTGCCCCAAGGTTTGGGGGTGCTGAGAAGATGTAAAGTGCTGATTGTCCTGTCTGGGACAGCCATGCCAAGCTCCCATCCAAGAGAAGGATTTTCCACTTCACTGGTTTTTCCCATCATCAGGAAAATACACGTTCTGGGGGGGAATTCTGGAGAGCTGCTAATGAGGTGGGAGAGTTCAGCTGTGCTGCTGGGCTTTGGGAGGCATCCCTGGTGCTCTCTTTGACCCTGGCCCTGGAATGCCTGTGGGAATTGCTTCTGGTGTGAGTGCTGGCACTGTGCACGTGCTTTGCCAGGGCAGAAGCTGCAGTGTGGGACCAGCAGCAGCAGCAAATCCACCCGAGTGCTTCAGTGCAGCTACATCTGTATGGAAGCAAAGGGGAGGGGAGGAAACTGAAGCTCAGAATGTGTATTTCTAATTGATTATATGCATGGCTGCTGGGGGCCTCTCACACTGTGTGGTTAATTATGTCACTGTGTGAGCTGTAGCTTTATTTGTGTTGCACTCCAATGATCCTGCCCAGAGCCCAGGCAGCAGCAGGGCAGGTTGTCTGTCTGGAGAAAAATGAAGGGCTGCTTTGTTTGGGTCTCTTTTTAACAATGTAGAGAAAAGAAAAATAATGAACAGCCAATTACTGTGATAAAATCATCTGCCCTGATGGCACACAGGGAGCATCCAGTTCTAACGAGCCTCCTGTAGATCTGTGATTTTATTGGTGATTCCCTGCTCATGATCTCCATCCCAGGGAAGCTTCTTTCTCCTGGGATCCCCAGAGGGCATCGCCCCTCTGGCTGCCTTTCCCAGTGCAGAATCCATATTGCTGACCAAATCCCTGCTTTGTCCTTACTGTCAAACGCCCAAGGGGTTTGCTGCTTTAAATTATTCCTCAAATGGGAATAAGAGCCCGGGAAAACATGCTGAATTCACTATAATTTAAGTATTGCTGTAACTTTGTGTGAAAGGACTTATTATACAAGTTATGGTATAAGTTTTATAAGTATAAATAACCAGAAACCTCTTACTGGGAGGCAGTTTTCTACCAGTCTGAATCTGGAACTCGCCTATTTTGGGCTCTACCATGTTCTGGTTGAAGAAATCAAAACCTCCACATCTGCATCAGCTTCTGTTCTTTCTGTAAATCAAACAGAGCTCCCCAAGCCTGAGCACAGGGCTCCATTGATTTCAAACAAGCCACCCAACAACACCTCCTCCGCATCTCAGATCTCACTTTATTTTGAGTTTTTCTATTTAAAGCTCTCGTGTTTTGCTAACTGGGGGCGCCTCGGCAAGGATGCAGCACGTTTTAGCCAGGGAGCTGGGGACTGTGGCGTGTGTGCAGAGCCCCTGCAGAGAATGAGCTGTCCCTGCAGAAATTTCCATACAGTCCCCAGTTCCAGGTGCTGGGATGGTGTCCATCAGCTCCCTGGGCTGGCACCTCCTGCACCAACAGTTCCTGCATGGTGTGTCACCCTTTTCTTGTCCTTCCTGCTCTGTCCAAGGAAGTGTCCCATTGCTGGGCACCTCGATGGAGCTGCCTCCTTCTTCTTGGCTCTGCCTCTCATTTTCGACGTGTTTTGGCTGAATCACCCAGGCTGGCAGGGGTTTCCAGAGCCCGCAGCATCTGCCCCTGTGTCCCTGTCTCCTTTAGCCCTGGCTCTCTCCCTGCCTTGGGCCCAGCCCTGCCAAGCTGGCTCTCCAGCACACTGGGCTTGCTGCCCTCCAGCCCTCCCCTCTGTCTGCTGTGTCCTCAGCTGTTTCCCACTGGTGCTGAGCCGGGTTCCCCTTCCCCAGCTCCCACAGCAGCCGCGTCCCGGGAAGCGCAGCCTGCCCAGCGCTTGGAGCTGAGTTTTGGCAGGTGTGGGGCGCAGGGAAGGGAAGGGAGGAGGCGCAGAGGGCAGGAGCAGGGCTGGCTCCCAACCCTGCCCCAGTGGGGAACGCGAGCCAGCAGTCACAGCTCAGGGACTGGGGACAGAGGGGTGGGAGCAGGGGAAGGGAAAGGAGGGGGAAAAAGTGGGGAATAGAGAGAAAGTGGGGAAATACAGCAGGAATGGAGAAAGAGGGATAGAGGGAAGTGAGCGGGGGATAGAAAGGAAGAAGGGGGGGATGGAGAGGGAGGGAGGGAAGGGGGAGGGAAGAAGAGGAGGATGGAGAAAGGGAAGGAGGGATGAAGGGAGGGAGGGAACGGGGGCATGGAGGGGAGGGAGAGGTGGGCTGGCCCCGCCGGCGCCATGTGATGC